>PVKU01000115.1:493300-731252 GCA_004027475.1 Anoura caudifer
ACTGGGAAGCACTGACTGCGCCCCCCTGCCCCCCCCCCCCCCCCCCGTTTTGGGGTATGTTTGTTGTGGCCGCCTGTGGTGGGCAAGAGAGGAAAAAGAAACACTGTATCTTTAAATTAGGAGGCGCTGGATCCAGGCAGCCGGGCAGTGAAAAGGCTGACGCGCTGTGGAGAAGGAGTTTAATCTAATTTAGTTGGAGGGCGTCTGTCTGCGGTGTTGTTTTTTTGGAGTGTGGGAATAGAGGACAGAAGCTGCCCCCTTGAATGGTCCCCCCTGCGCCAGAAGCAGTGGGGAGCCCCGTCTAGGCCACTGATCCAAAGCCAGCCTTGAAAGAGAGATTAGAGACAGCCTCTGATTTGCAATTCACACGAAGGCACCCCGCAGAACCTTTGGTAATATTTCAAACCCTGTTTCAAGGGAAGTGGGCTTAAAATAGCTGCCTAAATTGTGCCGGAGGACCGGGACCTGCGGCAGGCCGCCCATTCTATGATGCGGGAGCTTTCCTGTGTGTCTCCGCTCTCCTTCCCTGCAGCCTCTCCCGATTCGTGTTTGTAGGCGCAATTAAAACTTCTGCGCCTGTTGGATTCGCTGCCCCTCGCACCAGGCCTGGGGGGCGGGGGGTGGGGGCTGCCGCAGGTTTTCCTGAGTGATCATCAATCAGGTCACAGGCTGCAGGGGGTTTCCTCTGAGAAAAATGTGGGGCCAGGGGTGTGGGGGGAAGAGTGTGACTCCCGGGTTAGAAAATAGCATTTTCCATGCTTTTCCTTTTTAATCTGATAATCAGTTTCTGCAGAAACTGTAACCCTCGATGAGGTCTGGGGACGCAGTGCCTGTGACCACCCAGGACGGCCTCTGCCCATGAGGAAGTAGATCCCCTTCTGTTCCCATTGGACAGGAGGACGGGAGATGAGCCTGATGGGGTGCCAAGACTGAAAAGAAGACACACAACACCCATCTCACTGAGTCGCCAAACCTGGGTGGCCAAGAGCTTCCCTGAACCCAGGGGACTCTGCCGGAAAAGCACCCCCCTAACCCAAGCCCCTTCTATCGTGAACTTGACCAACACACTCTGTGTCATTTCACAAGCCCCACGGGGAACTCTGCCAGCTCACTCTTACCATTAGCTTGTCACATGCTAAGTCTAAAGGTTTAATTTCTTCCTATGGCTGAAAGTGACAGTCCTTTTTTATCTTGGAGAGATCGCGCGGGCTTTCTCTCATCTCCTTTCGGAAAACCTTGAATGGTGCGCATAAGTGGCCCTGACTAGAACATCACAGGAAGAGCTGCGACTTTGATTTCCTGCGATGTCCGTGTCCAAGTGTTTTATGCTTCTGACTTCGCTGGGATGGAAGGAACCTGCCTCTCCTTCCGCTCTCTTCCCCCTGAAAAAAATATCTAGTTCCTGTTCTAACTCTCGCCTGACTCCTGAAATGTCCCCTTCCCAAAGTCTCATGCTTTCCTGAGAGAACGGTTCCAAGACCTTGAAGGTGGCGAATGTTTAAGAGTAGAATTTTCCAAGATTTTTATTTTAGGTGATGGTGCAAGGGGGAGGGCTTAAGAAAATTCCCGGTCCCTGCAATGTTATCTGAAATCATGTTTAATTATAAAGTTTCATTAAAAACCTTTGCTCAAAATTTTAGAGGCCTAATAAGATTTCCATTAATTTAAACATATCGCTATTCCCACGACAGCCCCAAATGCTGTCTCTCCCCTCTTTCATCCGTGGTTAAATATGTAAATAAAATGTCTAAAGTCATTCTTCAAAGAAGACAAAAGAAAAAAGAGCTGAGGGGGAAGACAGCCATAAAATCCCTCCCAATTCTCCACAACATTTGCCAGAGGGGGGCCAGTTGCCAGCCCAGGCGAGCAGCAGGGGACCCGGCTGCTCCTTAGAATCACACATCTCAAATCCCACACACAGGAAAATAAAATAAAATAAAATATCTTTTCAGCTGGAGCCATCAAAAGGCCCTTTTCATTTATTAGTCACAGAGTTATCTGGCCCTGGCTGATTTCTCGGAGCACTCATTTTTCTATAATAATGCCTGTTTGTTGGTTTCCGCCTCAGCTGGGCAAAGCGCAGCACTTGCAGACATTTTTCTGAAAACGAGAGAAGAAAGCAATCTGAAGTGGTTATAGCTAAAATAATAGGTCTGAACATGGCTGAATTAAAATAGCACATAAAAGATCAATTAGGAGGCACTTCTCGCATGGCTCACACCCCCTCCTGGTGCCTGGCAGTCCCCCTGAACTCCTGCACAATGATCTCCCCCAGTAGGCTCTGAGAAACAGAAACAAAAAGGGAAAGAAAAAAAATGGTGCCCAGCGAAGGGCCTCTGCCGGAAAAATTCTAGAAAAGCCAACTGGTGCTCATTGAATCTTTTTCAACTTCAGGTTTTGAAAATAGCTCACTATACAAAAATAAAACAAATAACATGAGAAAAATGGCAGCCTTTGAAAAAGCGTGTGCTTTTTCATGGAAGAAGTAACAGCAAGTTGAGGTTGGAGGCAATGACTGCATTACTGCGTTTCTGCACTTCCTCCTGGCTCCAGCCTTCTCCAGCGCCTAGCCACGACACCCAGCCTCTGGGACAATGACTCAGAGCCCAAGGGCCAACCGGGAGTTCTGGCCAGCGGGCCACGTCCCAGCCCGAGGCTTCTCAGCATTTGCCAGATGGAAGGAAGGAAGAATGTGTGGATGGAAGGACAGATGATGAATGGATAGGTAGACAATGAGTAGAAGGAAGAAAGGATGGGCCGATGGATGGATGGATGGATGGATAGTTGGATAGAAGGCTGGGTGGGTGGAAGGATGGATGATGGATTGATAGAAGAATAGATGGAAGGAAGGAAAGAAGAAGATGAATGAGTGTATGGAGGGATGCTGACATTGAAAGAAGAAAGAGAGAATGAATGGATATGTGAAGTCTCCAAGTGTCTTCAAGATGGAAAACCCCACACCTTGTTTGAAACAAACAAACAACAAAAAAAGCCTTCTAGAGGAAGTGCCCCTCCCAGGCCACCGAAGCTCTGCCCCCCCCCCCCATCCCCGCTTCCGGGAGACACCTGGCATCACCCGAGGTGTTTCCCACTGAGGCCCAGCACCACTCCCGGGGGCGTCTGCACATTCTGTTCACCTCTCCAGTGTCACCTGAGGATGGGAGGAGATAAAAAAGGCCTGGAGTACAGGGCCAGGCCCTCTGACCTCCTCTCCCCGCGGTGAAGCCTTCCAGCTGCCCCCTATAGGTGAGATCCTGGGAGTTTCAGAAAAACTTAAAAAGATCCTGACGTCGAGGGCGTCTAAGAGGAGAGAGACGCGGCCACCCCCTAGGGGTACTGTTTATTGAAGGGTTAATACGCATTGCAAGGTGAAGCGCTTTGCACATTCTTTGCAGGCCAGGCCCCACGCTCCCGCTCTGTGCGGGGGAGGGGCGGGGGCGTCCAAGGAGTCCTCCTCGAAAACCTGCCCCATCCGAGGGGGTGAGCGAAGAGCCTTCGTCTCGGGCGCTCGCTTTACTTTCTACGAACACCGAGTGGGGAACCGGATCCAGCTGACGGACGGCCGCGTCCTCCGCCCTGTCACCCCCAACTCCGCATCACCTTGCGGGTCTGTACCCATGGAGGCCGCAGGCCGGGAAAATCACTCGCCAAATAATATAAATACCCGACGAGCGAATGACTTCCTATAAAAATAAACTCAGCCTCCTCGAAGAAATCACCAGCCCTGCCTGGCGCGAGGCCCCTCAACTCTGTGGCTTTGTGGGGGGCGGGGGTCACCACTCTACAAGCCAAGACCCCACTTCCCGCGGACGTCAGAGCCGCAGGAGGCGTCCTGCCCCTCCCCCTCCCCGCCTTCTCAGCGGAGACCTCGCTCGAGCGGCCCTAAAATCTGGATTCCCAGAGCCCCTCCCCCAGGCTCTCAGCTCTTCGCTTTGAAATTTCAAAGGAAGGCCCTCCCTGGAGCCGGAGCCGAGCGCAGGCCCGGCGACTCCCAGCTCGGGACGACGGGGGCAGGTTTACAAGCCAAAGGGCCACTTTATGGCCGAGGCTGTAAAACGCAAATCCCACCTCGCTTTGAAAGCGCCCTCTGCCCGGGACCCACCATAAAAACCAGGGAAGATGCGCCCCCAGTCCCCTGCCCCGGGCACCCCACCCCCTTCTCCGGCCAGTCTCCGAACTTCCAGTAACCTCGGTGCCCTTGGGGTTCGCCGGGAAAGGGGGCGCAGGCGGGAGGCGGCGAGAGCAAAGTTGGATGCCGGCGGAGGGAGGGCAAAGGAGCGGCGGGCAGGACAGACGGAGGCGCCAGGCAGGGTGTCCCGGCCGGACGGCGACGCAGGCGGGACAGCGCTGCGCCCCGCGGGGCCCGGAGCCAGCGGCGGGGCTCAGGAGCCGGCGACCGGGCGGCCCCGCTTTCTCATGCAAAGCAGCGGCGGAGGCGGGGCGCGCGCCCGGGGGCGGGGCCTGTCACCACTCGGCTTTTCCCCCTTTGCCTTTTTGCGAGTCTTCTCACCCCGGGACGCAAACCTCGGAACAGCTGCGGGCTGGGCCCGGCCGAGGCCGGCGGGGGTGGGGAGGAGCTGCGGCGCGCTGGCCGGGCCACCGTGCGCCCGCGCCGCCCGCCCGCTCCGGACGCGCCGCCCGGGAGCCCGCAGAAGAGGCCAAAGTTTGCTGGCAGAGACGCGCAGCCCGCGCCAGCCGCCTCGCCGAGGGCTCCGGGGCTCCCCTTGCTTCCCGGTATTGTTCGCCAACTTTGCTCCTCTGCTCCGCGGCCCCACCTCGGCAGAGGCCGGGCTCGGGGAGTGGGGCCAGGCTGGGCGGGCATGGGCGGGGGCCCGGGCCAGGACGCGGAGCCGGGGCCAGCAGCCCGAGCCCGGGAGCAGCGGCTCTGAGGGCAGCGGACCTCCCTGCGAGGGCGCTTCCGACGCCACCATGCAGAACCCGGGTCCCTGCCTGTGGCTGGTCCTGCAGGTGATGGGGTCGTGCGCCGCCATCAGCTCCATGGACATGGAGCGCCCGGGCGACGGCAAGTGCCAGCCCATCGAGATCCCGATGTGCAAGGACATCGGCTACAACATGACCCGCATGCCCAACCTGATGGGCCACGAGAACCAGCGCGAGGCCGCCATCCAGCTGCACGAGTTCGCGCCGCTGGTGGAGTACGGCTGCCACGGCCACCTCCGCTTCTTCCTGTGCTCGCTGTACGCGCCCATGTGCACGGAGCAGGTCTCCGCCCCCATCCCCGCTTGCCGGGTCATGTGCGAGCAGGCCCGGCTCAAATGCTCCCCGATCATGGAGCAGTTCAACTTCAAGTGGCCCGACTCGCTGGACTGCGGCAAACTCCCCAACAAGAACGACCCCAACTACCTGTGCATGGAGGCGCCCAACAACGGCTCGGAGGAGCCCGCCCGCGGCTCCGGCCTGTTCCCGCCGCTCTTCCGGCCGCAGCGGCCCGCGGGCGCGCAGGAGCACTCGCCGAAGGATGGGGGTCCGGGGCGTGCCAGCTGCGCCAACCCCGGCAAGTTCCACCACGTGGAGAAGAGCGCGTCGTGCGCGCCGCTCTGCACGCCCGGCGTGGACGTGTACTGGAGCCGCGACGACAAGCGGTTCGCCGTGGTCTGGCTGGCGGTGTGGTCGGTGCTCTGCTTCTTCTCCAGCGCCTTCACCGTGCTCACCTTCCTCATCGACCCCGACCGTTTCCGCTACCCAGAGCGCCCCATCATCTTCCTCTCCATGTGCTACTGCGTGTCCTCTCTGGGCTACATCATCCGCCTCTTCGCTGGCGCCGAGAGCATCGCCTGCGACCGGGACAGCGGGCAGCTCTACGTCATCCAGGAGGGGCTGGAGAGCACAGGCTGCACGCTGGTCTTCCTGGTGCTCTACTACTTCGGCATGGCCAGCTCCCTGTGGTGGGTGATCCTCACGCTCACCTGGTTCCTGGCTGCGGGCAAGAAGTGGGGCCACGAGGCCATCGAAGCCAACAGCAGCTACTTCCACCTGGCGGCCTGGGCCATCCCTGCCGTGAAGACCATCCTGATCCTGGTGCTGCGCAGGGTAGCAGGGGACGAGCTCACGGGCGTCTGCTACGTGGGCAGCATGGACGTGCACGCGCTCACCGGCTTCGTGCTCATCCCCCTGGCCTGCTATCTGGTCCTGGGCACGTCCTTCATCCTCTCCGGCTTCGTGGCCCTCTTCCACATCCGGAGGGTGATGAAGACTGGAGGGGAGAACACGGACAAGCTGGAAAAACTCATGGTGAGGATCGGGGTTTTCTCGGTGCTCTACACGGTGCCCGCCACCTGCGTGATCGCCTGCTACTTTTACGAACGCCTCAACATGGAGCACTGGAAGGCGCTGGCCGCGCAGCGCAAGTGCCGGGTGAACAACCAGACCAAGAGCCTGGACTGCCTCCTGGCCGCCTCCATCCCCGCGGTGGAGATCTTCCTGGTGAAGATCTTCATGCTGCTGGTGGTGGGCATCACCAGCGGGGTGTGGATCTGGACCGCCAAGACGCTGCAGTCCTGGCGCGGCGTCTGCAGCCGCCGCTTCAAGAAGAGGAGCAGGAGGAAGCCCGCCAGTGTCATCACCCACGGTGGGATTTACAAAAAAGCCCAGCACCCGCCCAAAACGTACCTAGGGAAACACGAGGTCCCAGCCCAGCCCCCCACCTGTGTGTGAAGCGCTGGGAGGGGTGGGCAGGAGTGGAACACTCTCCCCAGGGGGGCTCACGGGGGCCCTCAGAGTCTGGCACAGTGCTCTTCTCCGTCGGTGGGCTGGTCGGGGGCGGGGGGGGGTGGGGTTAAAATAAAAGTAAAAGAAAAAAAAAATAAAAAGTTTGTGCCCGGAAACGCAGGACACACTGGCAGGAAAACCTGGCAGGAGGGGTTTTAGTTTCGTTGGTTGGGTTTTCAGGTGAAGTGGAGCGCCCCACTAAGTAGTCTCTTGTGTAACTAATTTGTGGTGAAGGAGTTGATTCAGCCCCCAAAGAAAACTTTTGTTTAGAAGCCTCGGTAAATATACATACATCTGCGTGTGTTTGAGTTGGCTTAGCTACTCATTTACAAATCAGAGGAGAGATAACTTGTTTGCAAATTAAAGGGCTTCTGAGTTGCAGAGAGAGAGAGAGAGAGAGAGAGAGGCAGGGGGAGGCAGGGAGCGTCCCTTCACCGCTGTAGCCACCCCGGGGGCCCACCCTCGGGAAGGCGGCCGCGGAGACAGAACTTCTGTGCAGACAGGAAAGGAGGGAAGGCCTGACAGCTCAGCACGCCCCAGAGGGTTTGCAGCCCCTTGAAACAGACTCCGGCCTCCACAAACGGTCTTTCTCGGGCACAGAAACGTCCCCCAAACCTCCCGTTTGCAAAGGCCAGCGAAGTGCAATACATTTTTCTCTTCCCGTGAAAATAAAAAGAGAAACAAGTCGTTTGCTGTGTATAAAGACAACAAAAGAAACCCCCTCACAAAAGAACGAGGGGCCCAGCCCTCAGAAACCCCTGAGCGCTACATTTTGTGGCTTTTTAATGGAAACCAAGCCCATGTTGGAGGGGTCGCCCTGATTTGTGGGAGGGAGGGGAAAGGGGAGAGGGGCCATTCAAAAGCACCCAAAGGGCTTATCGACTCTTTCTATTGTCAAACAAATGGTTTCCATGAATAGATCAAGAAGCCCTGGCCCAGGGCTCGGTCACCCCTCCCCCATGCTGGAGAGTGGGCCTGCTCGTGCCTGCGTGTCTAGAGGATATTTTCATGCTCCACTATTTTATTAAAAATAAACTATGTTCTTTAGTTTGGTGCTGGTCCCTTGTGCATTGAGAGAGAAGAGAGAAAACTTTCTCCCTCTGCCTGCTTTCCCAACAAATCTGAGCGCCATCTCCACGCAGAGGTGGCTGCTTGCCCACCTGGTGTGGCAAACAGGCAGAGTCTGAGGGGGCAGGATAATTTAATGTCCAGTTTCAAAGGAGTCATGTGCAGGAAGGGTGTGAGGTTGACCTGGTCTCTGTGACTCTTGGCAGCCGGATGCTGGGCCTGGTTGGGGCATGAGCTCAGACAGGCGCTGGCACTGTCTCTGCAGAACAGAGCGGCCAGGGATGAGAATTCAGTGAGTCCTTTTGGTTGACAGGCTGGGGGTCACATCATGCCTGGGCAGAGCATCAGTCCAGAGCCTGCTGACTTGGCAAGGACACGTGTACAAAGCAGGCTCTAGGCCTGCACAGGACTGAGGGTCCACCGTCCTGAGGAGGGGCTGACTGGCTTGGGGCTGACAGACACCCTTGTGTCTGCCCTCAGAGTCACTCAGCTGGGCAGCGGCCCGGGCTCCAGCGCTCAGAATCCCAACCAAACTCAAGTTCTAACCGAAGGGCCACGGGCATGGGCCAGTCCCACCACCCCAGGAGACTGACCGAGCAGACCAAGCTGTCCACTGGTCCATATGATGGCAGGCTCTGTTGGACGAGGACCTCGGAGCATTTTTCCTGAGCATTTTTCCTGAGAGGGACAGCAGCAACCTGAGGGCAGGACAGGACCCGAAGAGAATTAACCCATGTGACAGAGGCTGCCCTCATAGCAACAACCCTGGAGCGAGCAGCGGGGTCAGGGGCTGCTCAGAGGCAGGGGGCCTGGCTGTTTGGGGACCACGTGGCAGAATACCATCGAGGCACAGCAACTCAAGGAGAATCCAGGCCAGCCTTCGGGGCATTGAAAACAGGAGGAAAGGGTTTCCCATAAGTGAAAACTTACTTCTCGATTGTTCCTACTCGGAAAGACTCTAGAGGAATTTATGCCTGCGTGTGTGTGTATATAATGCTCCTTTTCTGTCACTCTTAGGAGACATAAAAAACGGCATGTTTGGAGTAGAACTTTGAAAGGCCTCGAAAGAAGCCAGGGCTCATCCATGGGCCTCAAAGCAGGGCACTACCCCACACATGCAGTGCTGGGCCCGGTGTGCTTGTCTGCCAACGCCGGTCCCACAGAAAACACACGTGCGGCACACACCAGGGCCATCTCTGTGTCTGCGGAGGGTCTCAGGGTGGGTCTGCCCCGGAGCCAGCGACCCTGCTCCCTCGCACCCAGGGGTTGCTGGATGAGGGCACTTTACTGCCCGGGGGTGGGTACAGGCTGGAGCGGGACAGACTTCTAAGTAAACTACTTCCAGGAGCTGGAGCCCCACCAGTCCCCACACAGGTGAAGACTGGTGAGTTTGGGAGCAGCACCAGAGGCACAGGCCAGACGCTGCCCAGGTGCCTGCTTGTCCTCAGCCCGTCCCTAGTGGGGTGCAGGGTTCCCGAAAGAACTGTCAGCTGTCCTGACTTGGAGGTCACTCAGCACGTGGCCTTAGCCCTAGGAACAGGGACACCTGTTTGCGGTGACAGGTTGCAGAAGCCCGAAGAAGGTGACTGTCCCAGGTCACCCGCACCCACTCACTCCGTCCAGCATTTAGCCGCAGCTACTCCCAGCTGTGTGCCAGGGCTCAGGAAGCAGAAAGGGCCCTTGGCCAGGAGGAGGAGGCGGCCTGGCAGAGAGGCCAGCCCTGCTCCAACGGGGCTGCACCCGGCCCAGCTCAGATGGGCTTCTGTCATGGGCTGGCAGCCTCCCAGCGCAGAGAAGGCAGGAAATTCAGCCCGTGGGGGTTCACAGCCGGGGATGAGGTGAGGTTCCGTCCACGGTGAGAGCAGAGTATGGTGCAGGGTCTGTGTCAGGTGGGCCCCTTCTGTGCAGGCCGGGAGCACAGGCCACAGCAGGGCCCGATCCTGGGAAACCCCAGGGGGCTGAGGCTGCACCCAGAGCCCAGCAGTAACTGGGACAGTAACAATGACCTCCAACTGTTGCCTACCTTCCTGGGATTATCTCGGGCAAGCGCTCTGTCAGCCTGCTGGAGACAGGGAGGTCCTGAGACATGGGTCCCACAGCCAGTCAGGGTCAGGGTCAGGGTCAGGGTCAGGGTAAGAACTGGGCAGTCTGATCACAGACCCTGGAGCTCAGTTCCATATGCAGTTCCTGAGCGGATGGATGGATGGACGGGTGAGTGAATGGGTGGTGACCACTAAGCCCTTCACACCAGCTGCTATGTAAGCCCTTCACACACTCATCCAGCCTCCGGTGGGGTGCTCTCACCCCTGGTTCAGAGGTGAGGAGCCCTAAGCCCAGGGAAGGCACTCCACGAGCCCAGGTCACACAGGAAGCGTGCAGGGAGCTCACAGCGCTGCGACCTGGCTGTGTGGCCACCCACTCGCACCCCTGACCACTGGGGCGCCCCACCTCCCAGTGGTTCTGAGGATGTCACAAAGTGGGTTAAACCACTTTGTCTTCACAGTGCACCGCATGGCTTTGCTCAAAGCAAGGAGACACCTGCCACTTGGACAAGGCCGGGAAGGCAGAAGATGAGAGGTGTGGCAGCTGCCTTCTGCACCGTCAGAGGGCCCTAAGCCAGGGCCGTGGGTGAGACAAGGGGCCTGTCGAGAGAGAGGCATGGAGACATGTGAGCAGCAGCCCTGATGCCACGCAGAGGGAGCGAGGTGCAGCGGGCAGGCTGGTGCCGCTCAGCCCGGCATGTGGGCGCAGGAGAACTGAGGAGGCAGTGCAGGCTGTCTGTGTGCCAGGGCCTCAGAAAGTCCGGGTGGAGATGGTCAGTCTCGGCTGTATGGGGGGCGTGGGCACGAGGCCGGAGGCACAGGCAGGTACCTGGACCGGTCAACGTTGGAGGACAGCGTGGGTGGGTGGCAACCTCCAGGGACTGAGGAGGAAGGAACCTCCAGAGGGGAGTCACTCCTCCACCAGGCTCTGGACATCACCTACACGGGCTCATCCAGAGTCAAGATACTCGACCCAGGCAGAGATAAGGGGGAGTCAGGACGGTAACCACTCGTGGTCACCAGGGTGGTCACCGTCCTGACTCCCCACCACCCTGCCCCTTGACCCAGAGTGCCCCTGTCTCTTCACTTCACCCTTGGGTCCCTGAGGAAAATTAAAATCACCCTCAGGGCTGAGGTGCTCCAGTCGCTAGGACCTCTGGAGATTCTACTTCAAGGCCAGAAGACAGAAAGGTCAAGCCCTCCCAGGGCCACAGGAGGGACTCTTTTCTTCCATGTTCTTCTCTGAGAAGGAGGAGGGACAGGTGCAGGCAGGAGGAGCAGGCTGGCCCGGACGCAGGCGCCACACCCTGGAAGGCTGTGGGTGTCTCTCCTGTCCAGGCCTGAGGCCCGGCATCCAGTCTGACTCACCCCCCGTGGGCTTTACCACCAGCAAGCAGCTGGAACTCCCCTGCCTCGGTCTCCCCTTCTACAAAATAGGAGCGGTCATGGTACCTCCCTCACTAGGTGCTCTGCCTTATTAACCTAATTCCTCACAACCACCCAGGAGATAGGATATTAAATAAAATTGTAGGTGCCAAGTACACAGATGGCCGTCCGGCATAGAGCAAAGGGCGAATAAATCCTAGCTCTCATCATGTTTACTGCCCCTGCCCCAGAAAATCAGACCCAGCACACTAACGAGCAGTGGCCTCTAAAGAGAATGAGTCTTCTCTTCTTAGAGAAACACTTTCCCCAACACCATGTTCCCGTCGAACAGAATGCCCGCTGCTCTTTCAAGTTTAAAAGGCAGGCCCAGCATCAGTGCAGTGGTGGAAAGGATTCTCCACCTTTCTCTTTGAACACGAGAACATCATAACGCACTTCCCAGGAAGTCAGGCCCCACGTGCCGCTGCCACCGCCGCCGCCAAGGTCCGCAAGTGGGGAACGTGGGGACGGAGGGCCGTGGACAGACTTCAGGGAAGCGCGCCCAACATGCTTGGGCCACATGTTAGGGAGTGTTTTTTTCATGTTTTATTAAGAGTGTGAAGGCCAAGCAGGAGGGAGGAGGCGCGGAGGTGCATTTGAAATCCGCGAAGAATGAGTTTCCAGGGGCCGAGGCGAGCTATCGTGACTGGGGGCTCACACAGCCCCACGCCTGGGGAGACAGCTCTTCAGATGGTGCACAAGGTCCATGGCCTGGTCAGACTTTTCAAGTCACCAAGTGTCACCGTGTGATGACAAGACTTTTTTTTTTTTGGTGGGGGCTCTCATCCAGGAGGCTCTGGTTTATGGGAAAAGGATTCCTAAGGACCATCCTTAACCATGTCCACCTCCATCCCACCCAAAAAGCTGCTGACACCGGTGGCCTCGGGGGTTCTGTGAGGTGGGACAGGATGTTCTCTGGTCTCACAACAGATGTCTTCACTTGGTGGCATTTCAGGCAATATTTGCACTGAATAAAAAAAAAAAAAAACTTAAAAACCTACCCTAACAATGTCTTTAGTGTTTTCCACAGATCTGCAGTCTCCAACCCTGACAGGTGATAAATCGGTGTCTGCTTTAGAAGGCTGCCATGTAATTACGAGGTGCAGGGGCCGACTTTGATCAGAAGTGACATGCTTAGGGGGCTGGGGCCACTGTCCTCCCCGCTCACCCCCAGGGCACAGCAGCACCTGGGCCCTCCCAGGGCTGCCCGCGCCTGCAGCGGTTACACATCGCTGCCTTGGGTGCGGGTCCTCTTTCCCAGCTGCGTGCCTTCCCACCGCTCATCGGAAGCAACGTTACCAGAGCTGAGTGAAGATCACCCAGGTCCCATTGCATTCCAGGCTCATCACAGGAGGCACAAACCTGAACCAAATTCGAAACGTTTATTGAGGCCAGCTGAAGCATTGTTGCTACTTTTTTCTCTTTAAGGGACTTTTTCTAAGAATTGGGAAAATAAATGTCAACGTACCCATCCCCACATGGCCTAGAGGAAGGGAAGCATCGGAGACTTAGGAAGAATTTGTGAGTCTGATTTGCTGTCATGATGAAAAAGGTCTATGGAGACCAGCAAAATCTATAAGAATGACAGAAAAAGGTCAATTATAAAATTTGCCCTTCTTCTATGGCTGTCAGGACTGCAACCATTTTTTCAATCAATAAAATGCAACTGCAGCAATGCACACAGTACTGAGTCGCATCTCTTGGGTAAATGGAATTATAAGAGAAAAAAAGAAATAAGAGAGGAAAAAGCATCGCAGGAAGACTAAAACCTTCTAAAAGTTTTATTCTTACCAAGACAAAATCTTCACACCTATCGCAGGGATGAGGCAACAGCATTAAACCGAGTAAGATAACCCCACTGAGTTTGGGGTGAAGGTCACATGCGGAGCTGCTGCAGCCATTCTGTGACCACGAGGCAGTAAAGCCAATGTTAAGGACAGCACACTGAGGATGGTGGGGGCCAAGCAAGGCAGAGCCCACTTTGTGATGACTTCACTGAAGTCACTACACCTCCAGTCTCCTTGTTCTTCAAGGTAATTAACTGCCTGGGTTCTCTGAATGTCTGCAGGTTGGGGGTTCAATGATTCATGAGAATATATATAGTTAACCATCTGCAACCCTAAAGTGCATGAAGAGTGCCTGGGTTCTGGCTGAAAGGCAGATCCCTACTCAGTGGGTCTGGTGGACCCAAGAGTCTCCTTTGTAATAAGCTCCCACGAGATGCTGCTTCTCCTGACCCTACTTTGAGGAGCAAGACCTCGTGGACTGGCCTGCAAAGCTCCAGCGCCTCCCCATGGCTCCTGGCCATCACTGCGTGAACTTGCCTTGGGCACCACCACATGGATGTCCTGTCTTGGATTCATCCTCAATTCTTAAAAATGTCTCCTGTTGAGTGAAAAGTCTGCTTCCTGATGACCATTTTCCAACGAGCTCTCCTTTCCATGCCTGGCCCCCACAACACGTCTCAGCTGGTTTCATGTGCAAACCCCTTGGATCTTTGACAGTGAGTGCCGAGTGCTCTCTGCATCCATGTGGGCTCTCAGCACTGCTGCCTGGATGGCTTGGTTCCACCTGGTGCTCGGACCGTGATCCCCTTGCTCTCAATTCCTGCTTGGGAAGCAGGCCCACAGAAAGGTGGGACCCCAGGACCACCACCCCCCAGCAAACATTATGTCCAGTAATGGGAGACTTAGGGCATTTTTGCTAAAGCTGGCAGCAGCACCAGGCTGGTGGCTGCGGTTCAACATTCCCCCAGACATGCTGGACCGTGCAATAAGATGAGAAAAGGGACAAGAGGGTAAAACCGCTGGAAATTGTTGTGATGTGCAGCTGACATGATTAAGAGAGAATTAGCTAGCCATAGAACTAACTGGTGAGAAGTAAACAGACTTGGTAAGGAGAATAGGGCTACTCCAATCCACAAAAAAATCAGTAGCCTCCGTAGGTACCAGCAGTAACCGGTTGAAAATATAAAGGAAATAAAAGACTACCTTGGCAATGCCTCCAAAAAAGCAGAGGTAAACTCCCTAGAAATAAACTTAAGAATGTGCAAGCCCTTCTGAAGAAAATGTTACTATGTTACTGAGGAGCATAAATAATTGGCTCCAAAAATTGGAAAATTATACTATGTGCTTGGTCAATATGTCCATTGTCCTCAAATGAACTGAAACCGAGAAATTAGTAGAACAAACACAATGTCTGGACCGGACCCTAAATGCATTGGAAACTTTATTCCAAACAAATAAAAAAGAATGGATCATTCGATCACTAGTGTTGGGGCTTGTTTTATATTTGGGGGACTTTTTAGATTAGATCTTGACTTCACACCTCTTATCAAAATACATTTTGGGTTGTTAAAAGATTTAAACTTAAATATAATACTACCGTTAGGGAAAAAATTTCACTCAATAGAAAAAAAATGCTGGTAAATACGTTTTAGAAACTCATAAGGAAAGAGTTTTCTCATCAATTCCACCTACACTCAACGTCCTGAAAACCCAGGAACGACGTGCGTTTACACCAGCAGGCTGACTGTTCAGTTTAATTATGGTAAATCCTTAGGATATTATGTAGCGAGGACAGCAATTATGTAGCAATGAACTATTAACTCAGGAAAACGGCTCACTGCATCATCGCCAAGCAGGCCAGAGGGCCAGGACAGCTCCTGGTTGTTCAGGTTTGGCGTGGGTTCTGATTGGCCCGCACCTGTGCCACCCCGGTCATTAGACACTGTGACCCTCACCCCTGCGGTTCACCGACCAGAGCAGGTTGTGTGACATTCGCGGTGGGGCACTGAGTGTTTCTTTGTGAAATGTGCGCATGCGCCTAGAACAACACGAGTGCACGCACTGCTCATGTTTGGTGGCTGTGCAGATCACCTCTATCGTCTCTGGATGTTTTCTCAATTTCAGTTTTTGGCACCAAAGAGGTCTTATGCAGACAGAAGGCAGAATGGAAGGAAGGAAGCCAAGGGAAAGATGGGTGGATACATGAGTGGATGGGTGGGTGAGAGAGAGGTTGAAAAGCTGTTAAAAATATTGGTTTATTCGCCTATTTCCTTTTAGAAATTCCAAGGCCCACAGGGGCAGGAAGACCCTACTGCTGTGAGTATGAGCAGGCGACCCCTTGGAGCTGCAGGGACCAAGGGCCCCCCGCTCAAGTCCCCCACCACGGCAGCATTTGCAACAACGAGGTCAGCGCACGGGAACAGAAATTCTGATTTTTCAAGATAAGCCAGAAATTTGATTTGGGGGGTGTGGTCAGTTACTTGGCTTTTAAATACACATGACTAATTAGAAGTTGGGAAAATGCGCAGGTGAGCAAACCATGCCTGCTAGCCCACTGAGCACGGCCCTCCCATGAGCTCCCAGGCCGCTCGTGTGGGTGAGAACCATGTCCGCTTCTTGGCAGGCACAGGGTTGCCTCAGCTCAGCTGAGCCCTCGGTCACCTTTCCCGCATGCTGTGGTGTCTGCACCGTGCGTCCCCTCCCCGGGCTCTGAGGAGATTCATTTTTCAGCTCCTGAACACAAGGGTTACCTTCCCCACCCCCGCCCCGTCAAATTTCCTGTGGTTCATTCCGACTTCATCCTCCTGACTCCTGCTTGTTTTCATCTTTGGTGATGGCCTCGGTTCCCAGCTCTTTCTGATGCCAACATCTGTGGCTCAGCGTGCGGTTTTCTCCCCAGGTGTCTGTCATCCAAAGTCCGCACAGCCACACGTGTACATCTGTCATCTCCCCATGGCGTGACCAGGTTTGTGCATTCTCTGGGTTTGCTGTTTGGAAACAGCCAGGCAGTGGTCTTCCAAAGGCAGCTTTATTGGCAGCTTTGCTGTTCTGATGTGTCACGACGGCTTCCGGCAGAAGGACCCTGGAAGGTTTTCGATGGAGGCCCGTCCTCACCTCTGATGTTCTTCAAAAACTGCAGAAGCTACTCGAGCTGCCTTTGGCCAGTGGAGCTGAGGTCCGGCCCAGGGATGGCGTTCACACTGCCGAGGTGGCCCAGGGGCCCCAGGGAAGGCGGCCCTTGCTCCCCGCCCCAGCTCACCTCGGAGGCCGCCTCCATGTCGACTCTCAGATGCAGACCAGGCGGCAAACTCTCAAAACACCAGCACGGACTGGCTGTGTTAAAGGCAGATTCTCAAATCTCCTCTTCCCCCTCCACCTGGAAAGTTAGCCACATTCTCACCAATGCCACTGAATTCACAACGGGAGCAGAGTGGGCGCCGCCTCCCGCTGCCATGGGTGCCAGTTGGCCCCGTTCTCCGGCTGGTGGCAGTTGACGCTGTCTCCTGCGGGGCCGGCTCTCGGGGATCTGCGGTGTGCTGGCCCTGTCTCTCGTGGCCAAACGCACTGACAGGTTCGGAGCCAGCGGTGGCCCCGGGTCTGGCCCCCAGGCGGACCAGGGCCACTGTGTAAGCTGGGTCTGTTTACTTCTGGAAAACCTGGCTTCCGGCTTGTTTTAGGGGGAACAAGTTTAAAAGGCCTCGTAAAAAAGGGCTCAAAGCCCCTCCACATCAAATGGCTCTTCGAGGGCAGCATTTGATGAGTTAAAGGTGAAGGAGTAGAAACAGAAGGGTTGCATTTCCTCACGGAGACACATGGGCTCTAAGTTAAGGGGGGAGACTCGTGTCAAAACACGCCCTGGCGCGGGGCCAGCGCAGAAATGTTTGAGGACTGAGTCTGAGACAGCGGCTGTGCCCACGTCCCACCTCGGTCCCTCCTTCCTGGTGTCTAAGGCTTGTCTCTTTAAAAACGAATGGCAGAGGGATTGCAG
The DNA here is from genome assembly GCA_004027475.1 of Anoura caudifer. NCBI lineage: Eukaryota > Metazoa > Chordata > Mammalia > Chiroptera > Phyllostomidae > Anoura > Anoura caudifer. Next base: position 510,340 of record PVKU01000115.1, read on the forward strand.
GCCGGGGGTGGGGGAGGGGCGGTTCTGATTTAAGTTACCAAGTTTTTTTGTGTGTGTGTGTGTTTTTTTTTTTTTTTTTTCAATTTTCTTCCCGGAAGACGTCCTGGATGAAGGCGCTAAGCACTCTTGTTTCATGTGGGTTTTAACTGGGGTTTCATGACCCTTAGCAGTTTCTTATTTCCATTTGGGATCCAGGAAGTGCAGCCAGCACTCGTTAAACCTGGGCCCTGTCAACCGAGCGGCGGCCTCTCCTTCACCTGTTTCCAGGATCCACCCGTCTGCAGGTGTCACGCGGCCCAGGGCCAAGCGGCCAGCATCTGGATGGGGACACAGGAGCCACGGAGCCTAGGCAGCACTGGAACCCGGGCCTTCAGAGCCAAGGATTTCTGCCCTATTCCTGGGGAAATGCTGATGATCTAGGACTGGGAAGACAAAGGCACTGTTTATTTCGTTCAGTTTAAGGTTTTCTAGAAAACTGGAAGATCTCATCGGAATTAAAAGTGGGCACCCAGATGCTGCCCAGACTGCAGCCTGCACACGCGTGCACTTACGGCGTGGCTACCCCATCACAGGAGCCCTCTGCAAGGGACGGTGAGTGCAGGAGGACCGGGCCGGGGCCCAGGGGTCCACGCCAGGGAGACCGATTTCCCAACTTGAAAACTCAAAATGGGCGACAGGAATGTTTTCTGAGCGACTCCACCCACTGGTTCAGTCAGGCCCCCGCCTCAGCTCAGCGGACTCGAAAGACCGGTCGTGCGGCCTGCGGGATGCTCCCAGGAAGGTGACGAGGGCAGACGGGCCACAGAACAGCCACAGCACGGGGGCTCGTCCACGTGGCCTGCGGCGGTGGCCTCAGTGGCGCCTCTGTCTGTGCTCAGGGCCGAGAGTGCCAGGGGAGAAAGAAGCACAGACGCACACACAGCGGTCGCTTGATGGGGCCCCAGTCCCTCCGGAAACCCCACTCTGTGCTGTGCCCTGCCCACAGCCCCTCCGATCCATGCTCCTCCCTCTCTGCCCCCCGGAGGCCAACCCCACTCACTGTCTCTCCCCAGCACCCCGACCTCTGCTTTCCGTTGGGTTTGGCCCACAGGAGGTACTCCCAGGAATGAAAGGAGAGATGCCGAGGGTGCAACCCACGTCCCCCACCCTGGGGCCCCTGGCCAGCCCACCCTCTGCCTGCAGCCTACGCCTGTCTGGTGGGGCGTGCTCCTCCAGGGCTGCAGCTTGGGGAGTCCCCACATCACCCCCGTCTGTGCCATCGGACCACAGGGTTCATGGTGCCCAGTGGGCAGTCCTCTGGGGCCCTGAGCTCCTCCACTGCCACCGAGAGTCCCTCCTCCAAACTGCCCCCGGGAAAACCCTGTGTCTCAGCACGGGCTGTCACGATCAAGTACCTTCAATTTAAGCTCTAGACGTCATCAACCCAAACACTCGGCACTCACAGTTCTGGAGGCTGTGAGCCCAGGGTCAGGATGCCAGGCGTTCGGCTGCCAGAAGGGCCCTTTTCCTGGCTCTGTCCCCATCGGCCTCTTCTCCTTGGGTCACAGATCTCTCTCCGCCCTTCATTTCCCTTGAAGGCCCACAGTGCAATCGCTTACCTCCCCGCAAATTTAAGTTGATTTTTCCATAATTAATTTATTGACGGGAAATACACACAACCTAAAATGACACATTCAGAGCGGATAATCCGGGGCATTTAGCCAGTTCACGGCAGGGTGCCAACCCTTCCACCTTGGAGTTCCAAACTATCTCCACCCCCCAAAGAGGCCCCATTCGGCTAAGTGGCCCCTGCCCTGCCCCAGTTTCCGACCACTGCCTGCCTGCTCTCTGTCCTTACGATGTCACCTGTCCTGGGCATGTCACTTAAGTGGGCCACCACATTTCTTTGTGTCAGCTTGTTGTAGACACTGGGACAACTCAGATGCAGGACAGTGTCTGAGGTGTCCAGTCCCCCCAGACCCCTCTCTCTATGCCCACCCTGCTCGCAGGGCCCCTGGAGCTGAGTGTGGAGCCTGGTCACGTGACCACAAAGCAAAACTGCCAGCAGAAGCCGGTCGAGGCTCCTGGGAAATGCCGGGTATGCTGCTGTGTGTGCTGGGCGCTGCCGTGTGCTACTATGTGTGCTGCTGTGTGCTGCCATGTGCTGCTGTGTGCTGATATGTGTGCTGCTGTGTGTGCTGCCATGTGCTGTCATGTGTCTCCTGTGAACCCGGGCCCACACCTTCCAGGCTGCTACACGGGGCCCCGCCCACCCCATCCCTGAGTGTCTGTAGTCTGCAGGGAGGGGGTGGGGATGCAGCAGCCCTACCTCCTGTCCTCAGCTCAGGCACCAGCCTGCAGGGCTGGAGGAACATGAGGGTGGGGGGCCCACTGCCATCCCCAGGTCAGGGACAGGAGGCTGACCCCATCTGGGATCCCAGGAAAAATGCAACAGGCAATGGCCCCAGGCCACCCCACCCCTCCTGCCCCTCCTGTCCCTGCCGCTGGCTCAGGCAGAAGCCAGTGCCTGGCTCTGTAAGGAAACACCGGCTTCAAAAGGCCCCGCAGCTGTTCTCCAGGACTTGGCTGCCCAGCCCCAAAGCCCCTTGGCTCCTAGTCCCGGCCCTGATGGCAGGTGCCGGCCAGGCCGGCCGGCCGTGGAGCAGATCCAGGGACATGTGACCATCCAAGTCCAGGAAACGAGGGACAGTGACCTCAAGTCATGTGTCCTGGGCTTTTTTTTTAATCCAGTTCACCTGTGATAATCAGTATGCAGATTTCTCTGTCTTTTCATCTCAAGTTTTCCTCCCAACCCACTTTGTACGAACTCAAAGGGATGGAGGCCAGGAAGGCAGGTCACCAGGGGACCGGAGTCCGAAACTGGGGAAGAGGTACACTCTTGTCTCCGGGCTCTGTGCAGCCACAGTCTCCACAGAGCCTGCTGTCCCAGCTCCCATGCTGCTCGCTACAGAATGCCCTGAGAACGTCCCCTGCCACGCCCACACGAACCCCATGGGAGGCTGAGCCAGGTCAGAACAGGGCGGGGCTCTCTGGGTCTGGGAACTAGCGTCTCCTTCCCAAGACAGGTTCTGCCGGTGGCTGAGCAGGAGGAGCGCCAGACGGACAGCCCCCCTCCACCGAGGGCAAGCATTAACGCCCCCACTACCCCCCAGGGAAGAGAGTCTGGGCAGGGCCGGAGGGTGGGGGGTGGTCTACTGCCCCTCTGTGAATCCAGCCCTTGCAGCTTCAGGCCCCCAGGAGGGTGGGGGGTGTCAGCCCTCCCTACCCACACAGGTGGCTCCTCAAAGGGCAGCCCAAGTTCAAGCAGCTGCAGCGGGCTGGAGCTCGGGGTGGGACCCTGCCTTTGTTGTCCAAATCTGGTAAGAGACTCTCAGTGGGAGAGACACCAACTCAGGATGGCCATCAGACACCCTGTGCCTGCCTAGCTGGCACCCAGCCACGGATGGAGGCGAGGGCTTTGACCTTATCCCAGCCTCACCAGGGCAGGAGGCCGGACAGCAGGGACCCGACCGCAGCCTGGGCACACCATGCTGTGTCCTTTGGAGGCGTTTCTCTCCGAGGCTGTCTGTCACCACAGAGATCTCCTCCCGGACCGGAGCCCTGCGACCTGATCAGCCAGCTGACGCTGCGCCCTGGCTGCCGGAGGAGGAGAGTGCCAGAAACTCATCGTCAAGGGTCTGATGTTTCAAAGGCAGCAAGAGAGAGGAGTTGGCCTGGGAAGTGCCGGGTGTTTTCTGATGCTTATTTCACCTTTCAGAGCAGCTTTATTTTTCGTGCCTCACTCGAGTATATGCAATTATTGCTATTATTGATTTTAGAGAGAGGAGGGGCAAGAAAGAGAGCGAGAGAAACATCAATGTGAGAGAGAAACTTCCACCGCCATCTTCCTATGGGTCCTGACGGAGACCCAGCCCGCCACCCTCAGGGGTGTGGGAGGACACTTCGCCCGACGGGGCCCCCAGCCAGGCAGATTCCCCTTCGTTTTGAAGCATATGCAAGAGCAGGTGACTGCTCTCCACTTCTCCGCGGCTGGATGTCTCCGGAAGGTTCCATCCAGCCTGCCTCGCTGAGAGGAAAGCCAGCGAGGCCCTGCCCTGTAGCACTTGCTGCTGGCAGCGAACTTGCCCTCTTCTCCTCTTGTTGAGGCAAAATTAAAAATGACTCTTTTTTGGGGGGGAGGGGCTTCCACGGGTGAAAATTCATTTGGACAACCCTCCAAGGACACTCAGCTTTTGTGCGGCCAAAACCAGCCACTGATCTGGATCCGTGGCCCCAGGTGTGGTGGAGACCTGCTGCTCCAGCTGCACCCAGGAACGGGCTGGAAATACAACAGATCGGGGTGCGCACCCCCCTCCACCTGACGCATCAGCGTCAGGGGAAGAACAGGAAGCTGTTCGAACAAAGCGCAGCTGCTGCACCTGTCAGAGCTTGAGAACCACGATTCCGGTTAGAACACAGCCAGAAATCAGACAGATGTGTCCTGCACAGCGATGGGTCCCCTTTGCAGGCACACCGCCCACATGTCCCCAGCGGCCCCCAGGCACCCCTGGCCGGGGACAGGGGTGGGGAAGCAGAAAATGAACCTGTGAGGCCCATCTTTCATCTCAGTTCTGGGGCCTTTGTGCCTGTACTCACCCCGTTGCAGAACTGGAGGGATGGGCCCCTGGGATGTCCCATTCCAGAAGGAAGTGCTGGCTGTGAGGTGCTTTCTCTGACTTGCAGCAAGTCAAGGAGACCGGGGTTCCTACCCAGAGCTCTGCATCTGGGACGGGAGGCCGAGCTGAGGCTTACCTGTGCTCTCCAGGCGATGCCACTTGATTTCTCCTTTGCAGCCCACACCGCCGTGGGGCTGGGCTCCAGTCAGGCTCCACCTGTTCAGGGCAGCATCTGCAGGGTGCTGGACTACACGCTAACGTTCATCAGGAACCGTGCAGGCCTGGAGACCCTTGTCCTGTCCAACGACCCCAATCCCACCTCACTCTGTCCTCTGGCTCCGGGTCCCCCAGGACAAGTCCTGGTGGTCAGCAGGGCTGCATCCCTGCGGGCATTTGGTTTGGAGCATGGAAACTCACTGATGTGGCACCTCAGGCCACTCAGGCTGTCCCGGCAAATCGCCACAGGGAGGGGAGTTTAACCCCCAACGTTTCCAACGGTTCTGCAGGTTGCAGCCCAAGATCAGAGTGCTGGAGGATGGTTGCAGGGTGAGCCCCTCCCACCCCCTGGGTTCACTGACCTCCGTCTTCCTGCTTCAAGGTCATGTGGGAGAGAAAAGTCGAGAGAAAGCTCTCACAAGGGCACTAATCCCACTGTGGGGGCTCCACCCTCCTGACTAATTGCCTCCCACCTCACAAAGGCCCGGCCTCCAAACACCACCACCTGGGGAGTTAGTCCACCCAGGAGCTTTGTGGGGACAAAGGCCCTGAGTCCCTGTGCTCAGTGGCACCCCCTTCAGGTGAGTCAGCAGGAAGGCAGTAGCTCCAGGGGCTAGAGGATTTCCAGCAGTTTTTTCCTGTTTGGTCTCCTTTGTACAACGGACGTTTCGGGTTCCATCCCTTGGCCTGTGAGACCTTTGACCCAACATCTCGGTGCTTGCGAACAAACTCAACCTGTCACCTCGGACCAAGGCACCAACCCCGCACAGTTGCAGCCGGAACCTCGGGAGGCAGCTCTGCTGACTCACATTTTGGTTTATCACACGGATCCACCAGCATCCATTCAGGAGTTTCCTGGGAGCCACACACAATGCAAGCCAGCTCCCTGGAGGTATTTCTGTCACTGCATACCTGCGGGAGGCTGCCAAGTCTCCTCCTGATGCCCCCCCAACCCCGGCAGGCCCCTCGAGGGCGCCCTTGCAACCAGAAGAGCCTGTGGGGAAGGATTTTCTGGCAGCGCTTGGCCTGCTGTCCCCTCTTCCACATGACAGCCCCGGGGCAGGGGCTGCCTGGCCTGTGCTGGACTTGCAGGTGACTGGACAGCCGTCCTGAAAGTGAGAAGTAGGCGATATGTTGCGATGTGAGGACACTTTGTCCTGAAAGTTGTGCCTGCTGCTCGCACACCACCCCACTGACGACTGACTCATGCTTCCCAGTCACATCTGCATCTTCAGCTCAGCACCTTTCGAGACGGCTTAACTGAGTCAGCAACATGAAGAAGAATTGTGGACCATGAGTTACCATATTAAGAAAGAGGGAAGAGCCGTGGCAGGGTGGCTCAGTTAGTTGGAGGATCGTCTCATGCACCAAAAGTTTGTGGGTTCGATTCCCGGTCAGCACACATGCCTAGGTTACAGGTTCAAACCCCGTCAGGGCGTGTATGGGAGGCAACTGATAGCTATTTCCTCACATTGCTGTTTCTCCGTGCCCCCATTCTTCTTTTTCTAAAATCAATAAATATATCCTCAGGTAAGGATTTAAAAAAATTTTAAAAGAAAGAGGGGAGAGAAGAGAAATACATTAAAAGAAAAAGGGGAGGCACAGAGGCAGGCACGAAGGATTCATACAGCCTGATACCTATGGGCACAACTCGAAAGCTGATGTCCTGATAGAAGACTCATTGTTTAGGGAGTCAGACCCAGTGGGGAGCCTCAGGAGAGCAAGGACGCGCGAGGGGCCGCAGAGCCTGGGCCGCTGCCTTTGGTCCAAACTGCGTCCGTCCCCATGACTCAGCCCTATCTGCGAACCCTCGGAAGGCAGGACCACACGACTCAGGAACCTGCACATTTCCTGAGTCCACACATTGCTAAGTTCTTGCAAACGCACACTTTCTGTGTCCCAATTGTAGTTTGCCACACTGGCCAAGGGCAGCCCCAACCTGATCTTCCACCAGCTTCAGGGCGGTTCCCAGGGCTGCACCTCCGGGTTGGGTATGGCTCTAGCTTTTCGAACATCTCCAGTCACAGGCGACGGTAGCCCAGAAGATGCCTCCTCATCCGACCTCCCTATGAAAGTACCACCATCAGGGAGAGGACTACCCCAGTTTCCGGAGGGAACATCAAGGTCACTTTGCACGTATCTTGAGTCTCTCGAAACATGCCCTTTGGCCACAAATATTCTGTGCCTGATGGAGTGGTTCTTGCTCCCGTGGGGATCTCGATCCCTCCGAGTCTCGTGAGCATGCGCTCCTCATCAGGACAGGTGCTTCTGTGTGTTTTACATGTAAACGGAGGGTGGCCGGTGACATCCTGGGACCGGATCGACAAAGAACAGGATGTGAAGGGTGGGAATACAATGAGGCATTCTGGGAATATCTGAGAGGAATGGGTAATCCAGGTGGGGCCGGGATGGGCTAGGGTCCCGGAGGCTGCCAGCGCTTGGCCTGCTGTCCCCTGAGGAGACCAGCTAGAGATGAGAGGCAAGGAAGGGAAGGGAGTGAGTGATGCTTAGTGGAAATTCACTCCTCAAGCATCCACCCAAAAAGGCACCGAGTGTCCCCTGAACGCCCAGCACAGTTCTGGCCCCTGGGGAGGAATTGGTGAATCAGTCACTTTTGATCTGAAGCTTTGGTGAGAAAACCATGCAGTGGGGAGTTTGTCCACCGCGCGTCCTGGCAAGGCGAGCCAACGCCCCCGTGTGCAATTCCTGGACTGTGACGTGCTCAGGCGCGGCAGGTCAGCGACCCGTTCTGCCCCCTTCTTTTGCATCTGCATGGTGGAAGCACCACCCAGAGAGGGGAGCTTCCCTTCCACTGCTGCTGGGCGACTAGTTGCCGACATTTTAGGAATCGTTTTTTAATTAACAAAACGCCAACCCCCCTCAGGTTTGCTGGGTGCACGGGCCCAAAGGCTCCGTGTGGGTGAAGATTCGAGGAGCTTGCTAACGAATTCCACCCACTGGTCACTCACTGCCATCGAACCAGGGCTTGGAGTAGCCCCACTCCGGCCCAAGGAATGACCGCAGTCCCTTCAAAGGGTCCTCTGCTTCCAGAGATCTTCCTACTTCAGACTCCTCGACTCTGCCATGTTGGCTTGTGGTGACACATGTCCCTCTCACCCCAAATTCATCTGTCCAAGTCCTAACACCCCACACTCAGCAGAGGACCTTCTGTGGCCATAAAGGATGTGGCAGATGTCATCAGTTCCCATGAGGCCCTCACACGACATGCAAAGGGGACCTTCGCACCCAGACACACACAGAGAAAAGGCCGCACGAGCACGAGGCAGGGGTAGGGGTGACACGTCTTCATGTAGAGGGACGCCAAGGGTCTCCGGCAAACCCCCAGGAGCCGGGAGAGCAGCAAGGATCGGGCCCCTCAGAGCCTTGGGAGCCAAGCCCTGGAGCACCCAGGTGCAGCTGCAGGTGAGTCCCCTCTCTGCCCGCCTCTCTACACCCACCTTGTCGCAGCCCCTGCAGAAGTAGCATCTACACGTCCCTCCACAGCGTGAATCCCCAAATATCTGCGGGAAGGTTGCATCAGCCGCTGCCGGGTGCTGACAAGAGGGTGGAAAGAGGAGATGAACTGCGTCTCTGTCCCTGCCACTCACAGTCTGGGTGGGGAACAGACGCCACGCACACACACGTGTCACCTGCCTGTCACAGTGGGTGACCACCCACGCTGGCACCGGGGAAAGGCAGAGGCCCCAATCTGGGTGGAGGTTTGGCAGCTTGGATGGGGGAGGGCAAAGAGGGAGGGGCGAGGCAGGAGGGTCTCCAGCCCAGGTGCTGGGGAGACAGAGGCACCTGCCCCCGAGACGCAACCCCAGGGGAAGAGGGCTCAGTTTGAGACTTGCTGGACGCGGAGCCCGAGGGAGCCCAGGTGGCTGCTGCAGGGAAAGACTGGGTGGGGCTGTGGAACGAGGCCCCACGCCCAGGATGGAGCCCCGAGGATAAGGCCTTTTAAGAGCTTGCTTTTAACTGAAGAACATGTGAAGTGTGTTGGGGGGGGGGGCGTGTTATATGACTCAGAGACTTCCCTGTGGCTTCATGTATCAGCTTGTCTTGGGTGAAGGAAGAGAACGTTCAGTTGAAACCCGCAGTGTCACCGTAGCTCCTGAGACGTGGCGGGGAGCCAGCCGGGCGCGCCTGCCCACCTGAGCTGCCGGGCGCTGCCTTTCCTCTCTCCTATCCCTCTCCCTCACTGGGGCCGGGGCCCGGCCTTCTCCCGGGTCAGCCCCCGGAGCCCCCTGCATGCCCGCTCCCAAGCCACGGCCTTGCTACCAAACGCAGCTCCAACACGAACGCCGTCTCCCCTCCGTTGGGGGGTCGCCCTAAGGACCTCCGCCACAGGAAGTGGGTGGCAGCTGGGCCCTCCCCCCTGCCAGCAGGTCAGCAGTCCAGGGAGGAAGAGCGTGGCTCCGGACGTGGACGTGGTTGAGGTGTCACTGCCCAGCCAGCAGGTTCTGGTTCAGTCCCCACACCTGCGGGCTGAAGAGAATCGCAGGGACCCAAGGGGCTGGGAGTGCAGATTATAGACGGTGCTCAGCCCCGCCACCCCGCTTCCACCATCTCGAGGGTCTTGTCCAGGCCTCAGTTTCACCGTCACCTCCTCCTGGAGCCTCCCTGGCCACCTCCACCCCCCATCCCCCACCCCACCATTGAACGCCCATCACCGAGGTTATCTCTGCACGAAGGACTTTATCTGGGTGTCGGTTTGCTTTTTGAATGTTCACACACCCCGAGGAGGTAAATTCTCTGAATGTTCATCAAATGAATGAACAAACAAGAAGTAACACTTTTGGCTGGCACCAAGGCCAGAAGAAGGGACGTGGAAAGAAGGAATTAAATAACGCCCCAGCACATGCGTCATCCATGCTGGGGGCACCGCCCACCCAGGCACAAGCATGGGGGTGGGAGGGGGCAGACTGGATGCCTAGGCTTCGATGTTCGGCCATCGCTTCCCAGTTCAGTTCTGCCTCCTCCCAGGTTTCAGTGCTTTGACATTGTTGGTGCAGAAAGCAGCCCCAAGACTCGCCTGCCCCCCTCTTTCCTGCTCCGCTCCCCACTGCTGGCAAACCCACGGTGCCGCCCGCTCCCCAGGGCACAGTGTCTCTTTGATCTCATTTCCTTCTCCCCCCCAAAAAACACTTGGGCTCTCAGTCACTACGGTCACCACAATGTAACGTGAGTGTGGGACCAAAAGCAGCTCAGCTTAGGCTCAAATATGCCATCAGTCCTTTCTATTCCCTCATTTTAAAGAGACTTAACTTTTTTATAGCTGCTTTAGGTTCTCCAAAAAACTGAATGGACAGTACAAGAGATGTCCCACGTCCCCCAGCCCCCTGCACACACAGGCCCCTACGATCAACGTCCCCCCAGATAGTTACATGTGTCACAGCTGCTGAAGCCGCAGTGGCCCCTCGCCATTGCCCTGAGCTCACGGTGGACGTCAGGGCTCACGTTCGATCTGGTACACACTATGGGTGTGGAACGTGGACGATGCCACGCACCTGCCGTTACAGGCACACACAGTCCTGTCACCACCCTAACAATCCTCCACACTCACCTGTTTGTCCCCTCCCCAGCCCCTGGTGACCCCTGAGCCTTCACTGTGTCCCTAGTTTGGCCTTTTCCAGGAGGTCATGCGGGTGGAATCCTATGGTGTGTGACCTTCTCCCACTGGCTCTTTCACTGAACAATGTGCATTTCCATTCTTCAAGTCTCCCTCCCTTTTAATCCCCCCCACTGTGTCCCACCCCCCACTGTGTCCCATCCCCCACAGAGCACCTAGTCAGCTCTGCACCCTGGGGTGCAGACAGGCTGCTCAGCGGTGGGCAGAGCAGAGTCGGAGGACACCCCTAGGGCTTCTGAGCCTGATTCGGGGGCCTGCACCTCTCACAGGCCCCACTCATGAGCCTCCACCCCAGGCTCCCTCTCTTCCCCCACCACCTACCCCCTGCCGCCCCCATCAAGTCCCACAAAAATATCAAACAAGAAAGTAAAAGCTCTCTCTCCCTGTTTTTCAAAAGCAAAACTTCAACGAGTGGTCTTTGATCCACAAATGTAATTAGCGTTAGAATTGGCGATGGAACGGATATTTGTCTAAAAGCGCTCATTTTAATTCCTGGCCCAGTTTTTTCCTTCTTTTTTTCTTATCAGCGCTCTAATTCTAACAGCGCCAGTGGCAGAATCAGAAATCAGAGAAACGGAGCAAGCGCGTCCTCCGGCAGCAAGAACACAAATAACAATTACATGGGAAAGATATTCCAACCCAGATGGATGGGGTGACCCAGGGAAGCGACTTCGTGTTTATGTCAGAAACCCAACCTTGCTCACAAGATGCCAAGTCTGGAGCGATCCCGCTGACCGGCGCCTCCCTTCGAGTTCCTCGCTGCGGATGGGAGCTCTAAGCCTCGGACGGTCCTTCGGCCTCGGACATGGTTTGCCCATTGGTTCGTGTTGCTGGGACTTGAGGAGTTGGCTTTGCATTGTCTCAGAATTTATGGGGAATTTTTTACAGCAGAAGTTAAAGTTCCCATGAGGGTTTGGGGGAGGGGGTGAAAGACATGTTCTAATATTTAAAGTGGAAATGCATGTGAGTTTAAAGTTAAATTCTTCTATGTCACCTGCTGAATTCATCCACTCCGACCAGAACAAACCACTGCAGATCGGGGGGCGGGGGTTGGGGTTTGCTCCAACAACAGAAATGTGCCGGCTCAGGCTCTGAGCTTCACATCCAAGACCGAGGCATCGGCAGGGGTGGTTTCCGCCAGGCCTCTCTCCTCCGCATGTAGATGGCCATCCCTCTGGGTGCCACACATGTCCCTGCCTGTCTCACGGGACACCAGTCATGTCAGTCCAGGGCCCCGCAAACAGCCTCCTTTTCACTGAACCAACTCTTTAAAGACTCCAATCCAAATGGGGCCACTTTCTGAAGTGCTGAGGGTGGGGACTCCAACGAGGGAACGTGGTGGGACACACCAGCCCCTCACCCCTGCTCAGCCCAGCACCCAGCCAGACCCCACTTATTGCATCATGGGTAGGACAGCCTCAGTGCCCCCCCCGACACACACAGTCCTGCTTCGAAAACCCAACTTCCTGCATCCGAGGGGTCTTGCAGAGTGGCTGCAGCCGTCAGAAAAGCCAGCCGACCCCAGATCAAGCCATCCCGTGCCCACCTCCCAGCCCTGCCCCCTTGTGTGGGGTTCTGTGAACTAATCTTCATGCTCATATCCTGTTTCCTTTGCCCCTGAGAACCTGCAGCTCAGCGGCAGCTCATCCTCGTCATCCTGGTGCATCGCCCTTGGCTGGAGGGAGGCCATCCTTCCAGCCTGGCAGCGAGGAGGAGGCGTCTCCCTGATGGACCTGCCACCTCCCAACTCTCCTCATTTCCCAAGGAGGGGTGCAGACTCAGTGGGGCAAGGGGGTGACCGTAGTGAGGCTGGGGACACCAGGGGCCCCGTGGGAGCACGGGCTTCACTCTTCCCAGCAGTGAGGAGAAGTGAGAATGGACAGGCTGGGCGGGAGGGGACTGGGGAGAGGCCGCCACGCAGACACACCCAGACAGGGTTGGTGGCCAGTGCACCACCTCAGACAGCCCTGCGGGTCTCTCAGCTGGAACGGCCACCTCTGTTCTAAACAGTGTTTTGGAAACATCCTGACACAGGAGAGAAGGAAACATGAGCTGCCCGGGTCTTGGGGTTCAGCGCAGGGCTCCTGCCCAGGTCATGATGAAGATCGAAGCACGTGGACATCGGGCTCAGGGCCTCGGCCCTGGAATAAATGGGCGTGTGGGGGTGTGGCCCTCCTGCACTGCCACTCACTCACTCCCATGCACCCCCCATGCTGGGAGCAGCAGAGGGCTCCCCAATAAAACGAGTCCGCATGCTGGATTCTGGATGACCCTAGAACCTAGTCAAAACGAGTTCAGTACCAGGGGAGAGTGCTCTCCATTGTCAAAAGAAATGGTGGGTAGGGCTTTCATTTTAGTTTTTCCTCTAAAAGAAAAAAAAAAGCAGTAGCTACTTTCAAAGTCAGGAGAGACCTTTAAAAGAAAAAAACACACAAAGAGAGACACTGGCTGGCAGGGTGTTGCTTCTTTCTGTCTGTGCCTTTAAAGCCCCTGCTTCAGAACGCACTGTTAATTTTCTCCTTTCTCCTCTGGCATGAGGTTTTCAAAAACGCCCGTCACACGCAAATCTCCAGGCAAATTGTCTTAAGATGACTCCCCGCATGGGATGTTGTGGGGGGGGGGTAGGAATGACGGCGCCACCGGCCCCATCCTGTGTGCTCTGCACCCTGTTCCAGCCCCAGACCAATGGGGCGCCCCACGGCCTGAGCCCGGCTGCATCCCCAGCAAAGGGGATGGAAACCGTCTGTCTGTGGCGGTGCTGCTGCTTTGTGCAGGGCTGTGTGGCCATGAGGACCTGGCTGCAGCCACAGCTGCGGTCAGGTCAGAGCGCTGACCCCACGGACCCATCCCCATGCCCGCTGTCTGCCCTCTACCCTGCGTGCGGACTTCTGTGACTCGCTTTCCCAGCTGCCATCCCCCTGGCACCACGCTTCAAAGGGTGCCCTTCCTGTGGAAAACGCTGCGTGGAGGAAAAACGGCCGTTGCTGCCCCATTATTTCAGAAAGCCTGCATTGTGCTGAGCGAGGGCAGACGCCCTGGCTGAAGTCTGCCGTGCTTTCAAGGTAAAGATCTAAATAAGCCCCGAGGTTTAGAAATATGAAAGTCGCAAGTACAATCATCCCAACACACGGAGCCGGTTCTTTGCGCCTTGACGAGGATGAAAGCATGACAACTCGCCTCATCACTCCCAAGTCGAGGGAACAGAGTCCCGGGCCTAATGAGGATTTTTTTTTGAAAGCTCGATCACACCCAGGATGACGTGGTGGCCCTTTGAGCCTTTGCACAACAGCTCCTCTGAAATGCCGGCCATTCGGGGGAGAGGTCTGCTGACCTCCGGCACTGGGTTTCTCTGGGGGATTTCCACCGCAACCCCAATGGGAAGGTATCACCGCCCACCTGGGGAGGAGGGACGTGGATGGCAGGGTCCACAGCACAGGTAGCAGCTGTGCAGGTGGCCAGGGTGGATGCTGGGCTAGCCCCAAGGTGACATCAGGCTCCAATGCATCATCTGGGAAGGTGTGGACACAACAGGTAGGTGACAATGACATCCACAGGAGCACAAATCCAAACGAAGCCCCACAACTCAAAGCAAGCACTGTTGCCTGAAAGGACACTCCCGCAGAGATGTGGGTCCTCACCTCTCAGCACAACATCCACTTCGACACAAATAACATAAGGCCCACTTTCCTGTCGGGGAAGGAGCTCCAGGCTGCCGCCCACCTGCCAGGGGCACAGGACGAAGGCTGGCTGTTTCCTCAGCTGGTGCAGGGGCAGGTGCTGGGTGGTGGTCCCCTGTCCACGCAGGCAAGGGAGGACTTTAATGGAGCTTTGTCACCTTGCTAGAATCATGCAGTCTTTGGAAGAAGAGAATAAACACTAAAATTATGACCCGGTCCCAGAAGGGAAGTTGCACAAGGCTTTGCTGTGCAGCCACATGGCCCTCCTTCGCAACTGTTGTCGTGAAGTTGCCTTTGACTTGAAGCAAAGGAGCAAAGCTGTTTGGGTGAGTCTGTGCTGAGCACCGACCGCTCGGGAAGCACACACCAGCTCCTGGGGACCATGGCACTCTGTCCGTCCGCACAGCTGCCTGGAGAAGCGGACCAGCCTGCGGCGAGCACAGCACCTCGCTAGCGCCCCCTGCAGCCTCGAGGCCGCACAGCCGAGGCCGACATCGTACTCCCACCACCCAGCCCTGCGCCCTCCGTCTATGGCGTTTCCGTGGCTTCATCTCCCAGCCTTGCTGTTAGAAATGACATTTCAGAAAAAAAAACGTAACTTTCCGGTTCCTCTTTTGTCACCAGAGGGCCCAGAAACCTTTTGTATGTCAGGTGCTGCCCGCGCTCCTGCTCCGTCTCGCCTTCAGTGTCACCTCCCCCACGCAGCCGTCCTCAAGCCCCAGTCACGCGGGATGTCGCGGAGGGACTTTTCCAAAGAACCCACGGAGCCAGCTTTTCTTCTTTATCTTCTGTCTAGTTCCATTCAAAAACACTCTGTATTGTGTGTATGCAGCTGCGCGCACATGTGTTGATCTGTATCTAACTACCTATAAAACTCAGCATCAGAAAAACTCAGAAATGAGATGGTAGAACTTAGGAAAGAGTTATAAATAAAAAACAATACATGGAGAAAGACGTGCATCAAAATACCTTAAGAGATACCAAAGTTGAAATTGAGCACATTTCTGAAAATTCAAAAGAAATGAAAGAATCAAGTTTCAAAATAGGCTTTA
Organism: Anoura caudifer; assembly: GCA_004027475.1. Classification (NCBI taxonomy): domain Eukaryota; kingdom Metazoa; phylum Chordata; class Mammalia; order Chiroptera; family Phyllostomidae; genus Anoura; species Anoura caudifer. The sequence continues at coordinate 525,572 of PVKU01000115.1, forward strand.
GAGAAAGTCACATTGAAAAGACAGGTAAAGTAGATACAATAAACATAAAATTGAAGTCTCCAGAGGAAAAAATCCAAGCAGGAGAATAAAATAAATGCTAAAATTATAATTCAACAAAAACTGTCCTGAGAGTAAAAATAATAACTGAAACTGTATAGTGAATAGGCACATCACGTATTTGAGAAAGTTGGCCCAAAACAACAACAATAAGATATACTTCAGAAAAAGTACTGAAGTTTTTTGAGGATAAAATAATTTGGGACTACAACCAAAAATATGAAGTAACTTATAAAAGAAAGGAAAGCAAATCGGCACCAAACTTCTAAATGCCACGCTTTCTTATGCAAGAACAGGAAGTGGAGCCCGAGGACCTTCCATCGGCCCACCTGAGCTTCGGGAACGAGGCCACCATCGGAGAGAACCCGGTAGCGTTACCCCCATGAGCCCTTTCTCGGAATTGAGAGTACCTCGGGGCTCAGACAGCCAGGACAACCAGACGGGCCTCCCAGCGTAACTGGTGAGAGCTACAAACATGTGTTCACTTGCTGACAGGACTAATTGGCAGTTATTAGAGGACAGTGTGGCGTGTAAGCACCATGTGCTCTGACACGGTCAGCAGAGGACAACTAGCAAAACCCAGAAAATAGAGTGGACAACGCAGGAGCTTGTTACTGTTCTCCCTGGAGGTGGCGCTTGTCCTGTTACTGTTGCTGTTCTCCCTGGAGGTGGCTCTTATTTTTTCACTCCGAGACTGTTGTGTGTGTAACTTGTGATGAAGCAAATGCCCTAAGAGGTGGCGGGGAGTCCACCAACCCTCTGGTCCTGGGAACCAGGACCATTGTTGTGGAAGGAAAGGCAGACGTGTGCGGTAGAAAATGGCAAGTTAGAAAGCCTGTAGCCCTGAGCTGGACCTGGGGGCCTCAGTATGGAGCCCCGAGGTGTTTCCTTCACAAATCTAGACATGGAAACATACATTTTTTAATGGTCCACTGAGAAGGCCTAGCATGGATGAACAAACTCATACAAATGAGACCCCCGGCACACACCGTGGTCCTGAAATGCCATGTCCAACTGAGAAACAAACATCCATAAAACAGGACTTTTGGGGGGAGCCAGGGCTGATGGCCGTTCCCAGGTCTGGAGCAGGACAAGTGCATCATGGGCCTGGAACATCTGTCATGACAGGTGAAGTCCTCAGAGCCTTCCATTGTCAAGTCCAAAACCTCAAAGACCAACTCAAAGAGGTCCCCGCTCACCAAAGAGGAGAGAATTTGAGCACTAAAAAAAAAAGAACTACAATGAACTAAAATACATGAAGTGCGCTTAACTCCGTGGCTTCATAAGGACAATACAAAAATAGGGTTGGTTGCTTTTCAATGTCTAACTAATTGCTATTTTGAAAACTGGAAGTGAAAGAGGAAGAACTGTAACATATGAACCATCTTGTGGGAACCACGTCCCTGGGTAACCAAGTAGCAGATGCAGGACTCTGCCTCTTGATGAAATTATTCCATACAATGAACACTGAAAGCATTGCAGAATGATAATAGCATCAGCTTGCTACTTGCAGTGAGTTAATGGTTCTAGACATTGAGGAGCCATGTTGGCTGACACCACAAAGCGGGGACATGATGGATCATCGTCTACTTCTTCTTTTTTTTAAAGATTTAATTTTTTACTTTTAGAGAGAGGGGAAGGAAGGGAGAAAGAGAGGGAGAGAACCATCAATGTGTGGTTGCCTTTTGAACCCCCCCCCCACACACTGGGGACCGCCTGGCCAGCAACCTAGGCATGTGCCCTGATGGGGAATCAAACCAGCAACTCTTTGGTTCACAGGCTGGCACTCAATCCACTGAACCACACCGGCCAGGACTGAATCATCATGTATTTCCAATGGATAGCCACCACGCCACTTACAAAGTAGATTCACGGGGAAAAAATGGAACCTGGATATGGTAAAGTCTATGCACTGAACTCCTAACTCACAGAAAATACGAAGAACAGAGGGGCATGAAAGATGACTCCAGACGGGTGGTTTCAGGAAAGCACCAGCTACAGGACAGCCACGTCCAATACATGGGTTACATAGGAAAGAAAAAAAGGATAAAGGAGGAATTTATAGATTAAAAAACTTAAAGATATATTCGAATGGACAAAACGAAACCATCGTGTTTGCAGATGCACATGGAGTGACGAAGCTGCAAGGGAAGCTGGAAGGTGGTTAGGGCAGGTCGGGTGCGAGGGTTTCCAGAGTGCAGCGAAGGCCCCGCCTGGGGCCTGGGAGGGGTGGTGGGGCAGGCAAGGCTCTATTTCGAGACCTGGGTATCACCTACGAGGGCTGCAGTCATAATTCATTATGAGGCTATGCATTTCCTTTATGTCATTTTCTATATCTGTCCCACACCATACACCACACAATATATAATAAAAAGTTAAAAGCTTACATTAAAAAGAAAAAAATTCCACATAACAAGCAAACACATTGAAATTTATTGCACAAACTTTAAAGCTGCATTTTAAGAAATCTTCCAGCCCCCTGTTGTGTGTATCAGTAGACCACGGTGTTGGAATGTGTTTAAATACAGGCAATTTTGTACATGATGAGGGGGAAAAAGACATTTAAGCTAATTACCGCAGAATGAATAGAGTGGTAAGTTTTGAAGTGGTGAAGAGTAAGGCAGGCATGCCCAGGCATTCCGAAATTCATGTGTGTGTGTGTGTGTTATCGTTTTGGCGAACCCCCCCCCCCACCACCGGCGGCAGGAGTGAACAGTGAGCCTCTGCATGGTGTGTGTCCCAGCCTCGGGACATCTGACTCGTTTAGGGGCTGGTGTCTTGCTCGGAAGTCCCCACAGGAGCACACTGGATGAGCCCGTTTCCTGATGGACAGGACCAGGACTGTGGGTGTCGAGTGCAGACGTAGAGTTCAGGTGGCTTCTTTTATTACAGGGAGGGCTCCCTGTTTCAATCAACGTGAAAACAGCGTTGGGAACAGAAGTCTAGCTAGACACACAGTCTGTCAACACACTCAGGTGAGGGTGAGTAAATATCAGCACTGCTACATCGGGGCATTTCAGGTGCAAGCCGTGGGTCCTCAGCAGGCCGCCTCCCTCTTCCTCACTGTGGAATGGGGCCACACGGCGGCACAGGTGCAAACCTTGAAAGTTTATCCCAAGAGCATTAAGTGGGATGATGCACCCGCAAACGCTCAGTATAGGCGCTCGCTTTGGTAAAGCTCCCTGTGACTCTGACAGATGCTGTTCGCACGAAATGTGAGCTGGAGAGATGATGGGCGGCCACCTGGGAAGTGGACACGAGGCTGTTACAGCCATCCAGGTGAGAGCGAAGCCTCGGCCGGAGAGGTCTGAGAGCTATGGTGTGAATGGCGTCCCATCGGACAGGGTTAGGGCGCCACTGATGTTGGGAATGGTCCCCGGAGGGGCGTCAAGCTTGGGAATCCAGCCCCAGGTTTGTTACATTGGAGGTGAAGGTGATATTTGAGAAGCACTCGGAACGTGAGCCCGCAGCTCAGGAGGGAGGTCCAGGGTTGGGGAGCTCAGTGTGGGGTAGAAACCGTGGGGGCGGGGGGGGGGGGGGGGGGGGGGGGGGGGGGGGGGGGGGGGGGGGGGGGGGGGGGGGGGGGGGGGGGGGGGGGGGGGGGGGGGGGGGGGGGGGGGCTCGGGAAAGCTTTGCAGAGGAGAGAGCAGAGGGACCGAGAATGGGACTCTGAGCAATGGCTTCTGGGGACAAGACACACAAGACAAGGAGAAGCCAGATGGATGGGACAATCACCTAGAAATCCCAGAAAGGGAGAAGTTCAAGAGGTGGATGGTGAACAGGGTCAACAGCCCCCAGAACCTAGCAAGAGGAGGACGGAGTCAAAAGAGGCATTTGGTCATTGGAAGGTCGATGGGCATCTTCCAAACTCCCGTTTCAGAGAACAGCCACCCAAGTAAGTGCCCACCAGCAGATGAGCAGACAGAAGCTGTGGCTCACACCTACAGCAGAGTGGGACTCGGCCGTAAACAAAACGATCTTCCCATCTGCGGCAGCGCAGGTGAACCCAGAGGGCACTATACTGAGTGAAATAAGTCACTCAGAGACAGACAAGTACCACATGATCTCACTCATATGTGGGATCTACAGAACAATCGGAACGAGCAAAGAAAACAGAAAGCGCCTCAGACACAGAACAGACTGGCGGTTGTCGGGGGCGGGGCCGGGGGACCGGGGGAGACAGGTGGAGGGGCTGAGATGTGCAGGCGGACAGGCACGGGGCAGTCACAGGGTGTGAGGTGCAGCGCAGGGAACCGAGTCGGTAGCATTCAGTGTCAGCGACTGGCATGGGGCCAGGGTGCTGGAATACCAGGGTCCCTGGGAAAGTGGGCGACTGTCCAACTGCGACACTGCATGCTTGAAACTCACATGAAACAACAGTGAATGTCCACTGCGATTGGAAAAGAGAAGAATTGAAAAGGAAACACAGGAAAACGAACAACAAAATGACTTCTGTTTTATTAGAGAATCTTGGGAACAGAAACTAGGTTCAGTCAAGGCAGCTCGAAGGGAGGCTGCCTGGGGTGAGAGTTTATGTGGTGGGGGGGGGGGCACAGGGGTGTTTCCTGCCTGAAGGAGGAGGAGGAGACTCAGGAGCACCAGTGGGGGTGGGGTGGGGGGTAACACAGGGGAAAAAGGGAGAATTTCATTTTCCTCCAGAGAAGAAATGGGTCCCCTTGTAGAGGACAAGGAAGTTGGGGGGCATTTGGGCTTGATGACCTCTGTTTCCCTTGTGAAGGACAAAGCAGATAGGACGGGCTTTGTGGGTGGGAGGTTCGCCCGGACAGGCAGCGGTCACCGGCTCTGTCCCTGTCAGGAAGAGCTGTGTGTGTTTGTGCCCCGCAGATGGGGCGGCTGAGAGGGCGCCTGGGCTACTGCACCCCCGAGACCAGGGAGAGTCCGTCAGGCACTCCGTGGAGAAGCAGGATTAAAGAAAAGGAGCCGCCCCAGCGAGGGCCTGCTGCCCCGGGCGTTTGGAGCTTTATAGATGTGACTAAAACTTCCACTTCTGATCACCTGCCAATGTGCCACTCGGGAGAAAGAAACAGCATTTGCGCACGGAACTGGTTGTTAGACACTTTAACTTGGAAATGTTTCGGAGCAGGGGTTTCCTTTTGGGTCCCCTTGGAGGTGGCAGAGGCAGGTCAGCAGCCTCTTCCTGCACCTGGGAGAGCAAGTGGACGCCCTCTGATCGCTAATCGGCCTGCAGTGCCGTTAACAAAGGGTGCGCTTCAGCCTCTCTCTCTCTCTCTGCCTCTTCTCTCTTTCTCTTTAAAAAAGGCATGTGGCCCAACTTTATTATTCATTAGACACTTTGTTTCCTCCATTAACTTTGCTCATAAAGTGTTTCTAAGAGTAAAATGAGGAGGACATGTGCATTCTCAACACTCCCCCTTCGAGCTCAGGGACTGCAGCTTCCTTCAGTTCAGTCAAACAATTGACCAGCTTATCGGCCAACTACCCAACTCATCAACTGACCAGTTTATCAGCCAACTACCCACCTGTGTCACTTGCTGCAGAGAGATCCAGGAGAATGGAGGCCGAGGCTCTGCCGCTGCGTGAGCACGTGAGCGTGTGAGACCCTGGGGGCAGCCTGGGTGGCCGGGTGAGGGTAAAGGCTGCAAGCAGCCCGGGGCCCCATTTCAGACTTGGGGCCTCCAGAATGGTACGAGTCCATCTGTGCTTTAGTTTCCACAAAGCTTGTGGTCATTTGTCACAGCAGCCACAAGGCACTCACACCGCGACCGAGGGCGTGCAGGGCTGTGAGCGAAAATCGGCCAACTGAGTCCTGTGCGGCTGGTTAAAAAATTATATAAAAATACAAATGTAGATGTGTATGACCTTTACCAGCTTTACATCTGCATCGGGGGGTCAGTCAGGGCCGACCAGGGCCGAACGCAGAGCTCCTTGCCCCTAGTTAAGGAGTGGTTACATGTACACAGTCCTAAAGTTACATTTGGCCCTTTGAAGGCGACCGCCAGGCTGATGTGGCCCCTGGTGGAAATGAGTTCGACAGCCTGGTCCACGTAGACACAGAGATACAGGTACCTAGTATATATCTGCACCATATCTACGTATCTACGTCTGTCTGTCTGTCTGCCATCTGTCTGTCTATCCACCTATCTGTCTACTATCTGTCTATCTGTCTATCCATCTTTCTATCCGTCTGTCTATCATCTATCCATCTATCATCCATCCATCTTTCATCTGTCTACCTGTCTACCTACATGACACAGAAGCCAACTATGGCTGCCTCCACTAACACCCACCGGCCCAGACTCCCTTCATCTCTCACCTGGATGCTTACAGCAGCCCAGAACCTGTCTCCCGGCTTCTGCTGTCCGGCCCCTGGGTGCACTGCCTGCTGGGCCCCACCAGAGCAGCCCTGTGAGACCAGAGTCAGCCCCACCCCCACTCTCCTCCCCGTCTAGAATTGTCCCACCTCACTCCCAGTGGGAGCCAAGCTCCTTGGTGCGGTCTGTGGCCAGGCAGGGCCCTCCCTCTTACCTTCTCAGCTTCGCCTGCTATCTGCCCCCCCAATCCTGCGCCCATGCTGGCACCTCCCCGAAGGCCACATCTGCCAACCGTGGGGCCTGTGTACGTGCGGCTCCCCTAGGCTGGAAGGAAAAGCTCTTCCCTCGGCAGCCACCTGCCTCCTTCTCTTTCCCTGTGGACTCTGCTCACAGGTCACCTTCCCAGGAAGGCCTCTTTAGGAATCGCTATCCAAAATTCCAGCCGGTCACCTCATGCTCCCTACCCCTCTTCCTCGCGTTATTCAGCCGAGAGCACCGATCACCATCTTGCACGCCACATGTTACCGGAGGGCCCCATTTCATGCCTGTGCGCCCACTCCCAGGCTAGCTCACAGGGACAAAAGGGTTCAGCGTGTCTGTCCCCGCTGTGTCCTCCGCCTGGGACGTGGCAGGCACACAATGAGCACCTACTGAATGAAGGCGGGTGAGGGTGGGGGCCGGGGGAGGGGTCTTTTCTGAACTGGGTTTGTCAACAGGGTGCGGCCTCGGTGATGGTTCAGGAGGGAAGAGGAAAGAGGCGAAGCAGCTGTTGTACTTTTGTGCTGAGCTCCACAGGGCGGGGGAAACCAAACGAAGGCGTGTCCTTCCCTTTACCTGGGCCCTCCCTTCATGCCTCCTCCGGAAGAGCACTGTTTGGGGAACTAGAAAACAAACACTTCAAAGACGATGCTGTCACTGATTTTTCAAGGGGAACTGCAGATGGGATGTTGATCTTGTTGGACATACCTGGTGAGAAAGCAAAGCCCCCACCCCCACCCTGCACCTGCACAGAGATGCACAGGCACCAGGGGGCGCATCCAAGGAACAGGCTGCGTTCGCTCAGAGGGAAGTGGCATTCACGGGACTCTGAGAGCCCAGCGGGCACTCCACTCTGGTCAGCTGTGCTCCTGCAGCTTCTCTCAAAGAAAGTAGCACCCTACGGGCTGCTGGGCTCAGAGGGATGGACTCATGGTAAGTGACAGCAACGTTTTTGTGACCTAAGCTGGAAGAGAAGCCTTCAGGACGAGCCCCTGTGAGCCACTGGCCTCCCACTCACACACAATTAAGCGGCTTCGCCGTCGCCAGATGGGAAACGCCCCATCCGCAGGCACAGTCCAGCTCAGATGCAGACAAGCGGGCCCCGACCGCGGCCTTCCCCAGGAGACTCATTTCACAAGAGAACATGTCCGATGGCCTGAGCCTTAGATCCATACATGAGTTCAACAGGAATGATTCCTCGCCTATCTCTTATATTTACTGAAAAAAAAAAAAATCAAGCAGTGTCCCTGGGCCAGGCTGCAGGTGTTTGCTCCACCCACTGGAAACAATGTAGCAGCCCCTCAGCTTCCCCAGCAGCTCTCAATCCCAGCAGCTTCCAGCTCCCGGGCAAGGACATGCACCATCTCCCTCTATGCACAAGTTCAATGCTCGTTCCAAGCCAGCATCACCAAATCTTCTTTCTTAGTGCACCGAATCCTCCAAATTCTGTTCTCAGAGCCCGTGAGGGCCGAGCATTATTGACACATGCCAGGAAGGGCTAGTTACTATGTCTCATACCACGTTCAAAGAGCTTTACCCACATTATTTAATTTAACTTTCAAACAACTTTTGTGAGTCAATTACTATTATTTTTTTAAGCTTATATTTATTTACTTTTAGACAGAGGGGAAGGGAGGGAGAGAAACATCAGTGTGTGGTTGCCCCTTGCACGCCCCCTGCTAGGGACCTCGCCCGACACCCAGGCATGTGCCCTGACTGGGAATCGAACCAGCGACCTTTTGGTTCACAGGCTGGCGCTCAATCCACCGAGCCACACCAGCCAGGGCTCAATTACTGTTATTATTCCCAACCTACAGATAAGAGAAATAAAATTCAGGGAGTATAAGTAACACGCACAAGGTCAAACAACTAAAAGGCTAAAATGTTGCAGCCACAAAAGTGCGATTTTTACAAATATAGAGTTACTGAAAAGAAACTGGCAAAATCCCCACCTGGCAGCCACCATACTGATGACTTTCAGGCACAACCCGTCACTGGATTCGAGAATCAGTGGGTGCAAGTTTGATGAGAAATAAGATCTTCCTTCATATAGACTCAGAAGTATCTTCACAGCCTGGCTGGTGTGGCTCAGTGGATTGAGCACCCACCTGAGAATCAGAGTCACTGGTTTGATTCCCAGTCAGGATACATACCTGGGTTGCAGGCCAGGCCTGTAGTAGGGAGCATGCAAGAGGCAACCACACATGGATGCTTCTCTCCCTCTCTTTCTCCCTTCCCTGCTCTCTAAATAAAATCTTTTAAAAAATACTTACAGAGGGAACATAGTAACGTTCTGGTGGCACAATCTGCCCAACCCCACTCAGCCGCCCGTAATTCATCAGCATTTCCTACCTGCCTCTGAGGACACAAAGCTGCCTAAAGGCGATCCGCAGCTCCCAGTAACTGAGAGTAACAACGGATCATCCCTGCGTTTCTCCAGTGTGAAGGATGGTTGGGGTCCAGCCAACTTGCATTACTTGTGGAAGAGATGAAAAGGGTAGGTGTGAAGGGCGGGGCCTCCCTCCCGTCGGACAGCAGCTTGGTGAGGTCGCACCGCTCACCCTCTCCCCTCAGAGAGTTGGACCCGGCTCCTGATGCCACTTTTCTCCTTACCATGAGGGGTGTTTCTTGGCACAAATCAGTGCACGTCTCCGGGCTTTAATTTCTTCATCTTCCGAATAGGGATTATGATATCGTTTTTCAAAGCTCTTGATGAGAACTAAGCAGGAGCATTAATTATTTAAGTCTTTAAAAAACAGAAAAATGCATTCAAAAGGGTATTTGATCGACATGGATGTTAACATCTGCCTCCTCTTCTTACTCCTCGTTCCCCCAAATTATGGAGAAAGTATAATCGTGTGTGTGTGTATACATGTATATATATTTCTAAATGTAAAGATCTGTGGAAAACAAGAGTGATGCCATTAGTAAGAAGAGAAATCTCCAGAAATATTTGAAAATCCGAACCCAGATGGGGTGCATCAGGTCACCAGTTGGTCAGGGTCTCAGGGGCCACCAGGGAGGACTGACTGTGGAGGTGGCAGCGGTAAGGTGACCCCCAGAGAACCCCACTGTGTGGGGGGGGTCACCAAGCTGAAGGCAGGGTGTGGATGTGTGCTAGGGTTCTGGTTTTGTTTTGTGGGTGGAGCTATTGATTAATATTAGACATTAGACAATCATTGTAAATATGTACAGCTTAATTTCTAATAAAGGCCTTGTTTAAGAACTGGCTCCTCTCCCCAAATTCCAACGCAGTAGCCACCAGCCCTCACAAGCCAGTGTGGCCGCGCTGACACACGGTCGACTAGTGCCGAGAATTGCCAGAAATGGAAGCGAGTGGAAGGAAAGCCCCGGAGCTGACCCTGGGTGGATAACATCGAACCACACAAAGCAGCTCCACTCACTGCCACCCGAAGGGTGAACACCGGAAGGCAGGTTCAAGTGCAGGGGTGGAGTCGTCTGTTCCATGACCGTGACCGTGCCAGCAGTCCTTCCTCAGTCGGCAAACCCTCCTGCTGCGAGCCCCGTTCTCGCAGAGTCTGCAGTGAGCGGGCTAGGCCCCCAGCCTTCCAGCTCCTTCTGCTGATAGGAATGCAGACACTGATCTGAAGTGAGGCCCTGGCAGGGTCTCTCTTACATCTTCCTCGCCCCAGGGGGTGTGGATGAGAGAGATTACTGGTGAGTGATAATTATAAACTAGGTCGTGATGGAAAATCTTATCCTTTCTCCTCCTCAAGAGCTAAGTTCTACAGGCAGAGGAATTATGCTGAGCGCCAGAGTCTCGAAGGTCAAAAAAAAAAAGGCTGTTCTTTCTTTGGAGAAAGAGAAAGGACATCCACTTGGAGCTGCCAGAATTCACAAGCCATAATAAATTATTCCTTTTCATGACTGATTTATTAAGCAGGCTGCTTGGTGTAATGGCAGAAAATTTCTGTTTAATTTCCATAGTCTGATGATCTGTGATTTCTGACCTGGAATCAAGTTGAGTTATTAAAAGAAGGGGGTGTATTTAACATCACACGCTAGCCACACACCAGGGTCTGTCTCCACTAAAGTCTGCTGAGGACAAGTTTAAGCATTTCTGTGACATAGCCATTTGGGGCTGAAAATAAGACATCAGCCCCACTCTGGGACGGCATCAGGCGTCCACACACCGAGACACCTTAGGTCAGCTATGGAACACTGAAAGTCTGTCTGGAGATACCATGGCAAAGAACCACGGGACCGGAGGAATTCCCGTTTTCACTGGAGTTAGACTCATTTTAATGACAGACCATTGACCAGTGTGTTGGAATCATGATGTGGCTGGAACGCAGATAAATGCAAAACATTCAATGACACAAGTGAGAGGCTGGCCATGTGGGCTGTGCTTGTGCCTGTAGAGAGGCGGGAGGAGCGGTCTCCTTCTGCACGTCACTTGTGCGGCTCAGAGGGTCCCAGAGGTGTCGCAGGTTCTCCTGCTGCTGTGCACACATCTGACACTGAACACGTGTTTACAGAGCTCTTTATAGGGTGATTTAGCCCTTGTGGGGGTTCTGGAAGGTTCTAGGGAAGCCAGCCAGCTGGCAGGAAGGTCAGGATGACACAGGGGACGCCCGGGGCCATCCCGCCTGGAGGGCCCTGCAGCCGAGCCTTGGCAGGTCCGGCGGGATTCCCGGAACCAGATGTGAGGCATGGAGAGAGTGGCCCAGGCCTCTGAGGCCTGCAGAGCTGTCATGTAGAGAGTGGCTAACCCACCCCAGGTCCCTGCTTTTCAGGAGCGTTCACGGGAGCTCCTTTTGTGATCAACCTCTCGGTTTGCAGAAAGGGGCCAGATAGGAACTTGAACATGAGATTATATCCGTCCGACGGAATGAAGGCAGGACTTCCAGGCACATTCTAAGTATTTGCTTTGGGTGTTCACGCTGACTCTCCACCCAGAAGCGTGCCTGGCACCCAGCGAATGCCCAGCAGGTAAACACGGTGCGAACAAGACCAGCCAGTGTGTGTACCTGGGGGGCCTGGGGCCTGAACAACCAAGGAGCCAGGCGTGTGAGGATGTGTGGGAGGGGCTGAGGCAGCCCCCCTGGGTGGGGGACCACCACAGCCAGAGCAGAGCAAGTGAGACTGGGCAGCCTCCCTGTAAGGAGTTCGGGTTTTCCTTCATTAGAGGCCACTGAGGGTTAATTTTAGACACAGCCCAGGGGGGCAGAGTTCTCAAGGCCAGGGGACAGGAAGGAGCAGGGGCACCCTGAGGCTCTGAGGGTCCTCCTGGCAATGGAGGTGCTGGCCAGACCTTGGGGGGAAGTGACGTGAATAGCAGACTGTGGTCGGGATTTTGCAGTTTCTGGAAGGACAGACCTTGCTGATGGACTGGCTGTGGGAGCGTGGCCAGGAGTGAGCTGGTCCCGGGATGACTCTGTACCAGCGATTTGCAGCCTCTTCCAACCTGTGGCACAGGTAAGTAATGACTAAAATTCCGCAGCGCAGCAAAATGTTATTTTTTACCAGTCTGACAAAAAAATAGGTATAATTTTGATTGATTTAGCAAAACAATAGTCATGATCACCTACTCTTTTTGCTCCAAAGTGACTTTTAAAAAAAATCAGTCCTGGCTGGTGTGACTCAGCAGTTGAGCAGCCAGCCTGAGAATCAAAGGGTTGCCGATGCGATTCCCAGGGAGGGCACATGCCTGGGCTACAGGGCTAGGTCCCCAGTAAGGGGCACACGAGAAGTAACCACATATTGATGTTTCTCTCCTTCTCTTTCTCTCTCCCTTCCCCTCTCTAAAAAATAAAATAAAAATCTAAAAAAATATCAGATGCTTATACTTGTATATAAGGATTTCCAGTACCAAGAATGAACCAATCATATGCAACCTTATTCTGCGATGTGACCAATAAGATACAGCGCCATTACATGACCTACATGTCTATGGTTCGAGACAGGGCATCACACTGGGCGGTTGTCGCTGTGCTGGCTGCTATCGCTTTTTTACTTGACAGTCTAAGGGACAAGAGGTCCGTACCCCTGACCAAACAGCCAAGTAATGCATGCTTTAAAAGTTCTTGCAGCACTCGGTTGAAGATCACGGCTCTGCATTTTGCAGGCAGCTGACACCGGCCCTTGGGGAGCAAGCCCACTGCTGGGGCAGGGGCAGGGCCGGGCGGGGCGGGGCCGGCAAGGGCCGGAAAGAATCCCACTGCAGGGAGCGTGGCCCAGGGTGAGCGGGCCGCAGGGTGGGGCCTGGACTCTCAGCGCTGACTCTTGAAGGGGAAAGAAGTCCCAGCCAGGCCCTCCAGCCCAGGTCCGAGGGGCGAGGCGAGCTCCGATGACACGCAGCCCCGCCCCGCGCCGCCGCCCCACGCCCCACGGACGCCCTGCCCTGCGCTCCTCCCCTGCGGGCACCCCGACCGACGGAGGACACGGGTGTGTGTAGGGGGGGGGCCGGGTCTGTCTGCAGACGCGGGCAGCTCGGGGGGGAAGATTCACATTCTCAAAACTCGATGATCCAGAAAACCGCGGGAGGGCAGGATTTTCGGTTTCGACAAGGGGGGGAGGGGGAGAAAAAGGAGCAGAAACAAAAATAACAAGGCCATTAATCTTTCATTAAGTTAAAGGGATGAAAAGAAATCTCTTAAAGTATCATTCTTTCTTGCACCACCAGCATGTCGCCCCCCGCTGACTTCAAAGGCGCTGACGAGAAGTTGCTTAATGTTGTTGGCACAGTCCCAGGCTGGGGCTCCCTTTCCTGAAGTATGATCTTTTTTTTCCCCCTTTCAACAAAGAGAGTGAGCGGCCGGCACTCCGGGACGGGAGGGGGCGCGCAGCGTCGGGGATGCGTTCGCGGGGCCCGCAGGGGCCTTTGGAGTTTGCCTCTGGCCGAAGGAGCTGGGTGCGGGCTCACAGATGTGAACCAGTCCCCCCACACAAACACACAGAGACACACACGCATGCACAGATGCGTGCACACACACACGTGCACATGCACACAGTCCCCCAGGAAGGGCATGGAGAACAGGGTGGGTGTCCGCCTTAACTCTCTGCTTTCCGCCACCGGAGAGAGGGGCCTAGTCCCTGACAGGGCACCTGGGCTCACAGGGGCCGTGGGCCACACGCAATTTGCAGGGAATATGACAAAAAGCACCACTGCTTTCCGGGGGAGTGGGGGCCCCCCTTCTGTGCAGGGGGAGGCTGTGCCTTGTTGATACTGCACACAGAGCTAGTTGGTGGGACAGGCAGGGCTTGGCAGGAGGCCCCAGCTCCATGCTGGTGGCTGCAGGTGGTGAGGCCACTGTCCCACCTGGCAAACAAGCCTGGCTGGGACGCTAACCCACCCCCAAAACATTTGTCACCCATGTTTCCCACAGGGGAATAGACCACCTTCACGGCCCTTTTGTAAGAGGAAACTGTTCTTGAACCAAATGACCAAAACAGCCCCCCTGTCTTCCATGGAACACTGGTACGGTTTTCAATGCCTGGCAACTACGTCTTGGTTAGAATGTAAAGCTGCAAAGGAAGTATATTTTATCTAAAATTGAAGAGTAAGCCCTTTGTCATCATAAAGAGATTTTCTTCCCCTTCGTGAGGCTCAGAATAAATTCCATCTACTGGTTGTGCTGGAAAGTAAACTTTCTGGGATGTAATTACTTTTTAACAATTTGTCAGGGAACAAGCTGTCTCAAAGTCTCCATAGCCGCTCATAAAAGCAAACCTGAAATGTAAAGTTAATAAACCAGAAACATTGGCCTTCACAGCTATAGGAAGCGATGTGCCAGCATGAGCTGCCCGGCTGCAAACCCCAGCATGGAGACTGTCTTTTCTATTCTTCTTTCTTTCTTTTTTAAAGATTTTATTTATTTGTTTTTAGGGAAAGGGGAAGAGAGGGAGAAAGAGAAACATCCATGTGTGGTTGCCTCTCGCACACCCCCCACTGGGGACCTGGCCCACAACCCAGGCATGTTCCCTGCCTGGGAATCAAACTGACAACCATTCGGTTCACAGGCCAGCGCTCAGTCCACTGAGCCACACCAGCCAGGGTTCCATCTTTTCTTACTCATTCAACAAACCCTCCTTGAGGCTCTGCTATGTCCCAGCAAAAATACTGCCTCCACTCTCACAAGATCAACAATCAAAGGGGACAGATGACCGAAAAAACGGGGACCAGGGACCTGCGGGCCCTTAAACTGCTTTTCTCAGGGGAAGCACAGGGGTCTCTCACGGGATGGCACAAAAGGGCACACTGGTGGGGCGTTGGGAAGATCTACAGAAATAACCTGCACCGATCCCGAAGAGTACCTGTGAATCACTGAAACAAAAAGTGAGCGTGACTTTCGGTGCCCTAGGCAGGGGATGCGGCCCTGTGAGGAGCTGGGACAGCCGTGGGATACACCCATTCCTTCCAGGGACCGGGAAACTCAGCGAGGCTGGAGTGGAGCACGCCCATGTGGTGGCAAGAGGGGACCTTGGAGAGACAAGCAGGGGACAGAGGACACAGCGCTGAGATGCCGTCCTGAGCTAGAGGACAGCACAAGGAAAGAGAGAGCAGGGACAGGCAGGGATACAGAGGATTGAACGCTTGGCTAAAGAGGGGAAGGGGAGTGAGGAGGATGACCCACTGACTTCTGGGGAGACCGAGTCAGGGGTCATGGGGCTGGTGGGCTGGCGGGGGTACTGAGCTCCACTCTGGACACAGGGTGCAGGCATCTGGATGTGGCTAAGGCAGGCATCCCATCCAGCAGGACTCGTGGCTTAGCAGCTCAGAGATGCAGGCGCTAGGGAGCTGAGAGTCCCCCCAGACGGCTGGTGGCGGCTGCTACAAGAGCCGCCTTGTCTTTAAGGGCGGACAGAAGAAGAAGAAGGACACTCAGAAGGTACTGAGGTGGAGTGGCAGGTGGGACAAGGCAGGGGGCAGAACCAGGATGATGAGCAATGGTGGGCAGCTGGGTGAAGGAAGAAATGAGAAGACAGGGGAGATGGGGAAGGAGGGGCAGGGAGACGAGGGGGAACTGGGAGTCTCTGGTGCTGACCCCAATCCCGGCACAGGACACCTGAAAAATGGGGGCAGTGGGCACTGTGACCAGGTGAGAAGACGGAGGGGCTGGCTGGGAGGGAGCCGGGGGCCGTGGGTGAGTCGTGGGTGCAGACCTATGACTTCTTCGAGGAGTTGACAGCCAAGGGGAGAACAGAGACTGCCCATGTTTATCTCACTGTTTCTTTTTTATTTTGTTTTGAGCTGGGAAGCACAATGAGTCTTTCAATTTTTATACCTGCAAGATTTCACGGGGCAACAGTGTTTTCCACATCAATTTGCTATTCACTGAACAGACCTGCTCTCTCAACGCGGAAACTCATCTTTATTCGTTCGGGTCAAGCTGCTACAAAACCTTACGTGCGGTGTGGGGCGGTGGAGGCGTTGACACGTGTGTTCCTGGGGCACTGGGCTGCTGTTTGCGTTCTCACTGTGTTTTGTCGGGAACATGCTTTGCCTGCCCTCCACGGGCACCACATGAGCCAGTTTTGTGTGAGATCCTCAGAGCTGACCTCTCCAGCCTTGCTTGTCCTGTCCTGAGTGGGTCACCTCGAGGAGCCACTCAGCCGCCACCTGGAGACCCTGGTGACAAGGTGTTCACCATTCCCAGAGGCCGCCTGGCGTCTCTCAGAGAACGTCTGATTTCCAGAAAGTTCTCCATTGTACGGAATCCTAAGCGGTCTCCCCAGAGCTTCCCTCTGCTTAGGAATGAAGAGTAGCAATTCTGAAGTCAGACTCCTCAGGTTCCCATCCCCGCTGCCACTCAGCGGTCAGGGAACCGGGCACGTCCCTTGGTCTCAGCGGTCCCGTGTCCCCATCTGCGCAGTGGGGTGGGATGTCAGAACCAGCGCCCGGGGGTCATGGCTGGGGGTGGCCTGGCCAATGCCCTCGAAGGGCCTGGACCTGAGCTCCACGAGCACTGGCCAGCGTCTCAGTCACTGGTTGCCCTCGTGCCCTCGGACAGAGGAGACAGGGAGGAGGATGACAGACAGGATGTGTTCTGACCTTTGAAACCTGTCTCAGATTTTGGAAGTCACTTCCTGGCCTCAGGCAGGGCACAGCTTTGCGATCCTTCGCCATCTTGCTTGCTTCCCTTCGGACCCGAGTTTATTTACAGCCCCCGAAATCTAGTTTATTCACACCCCTGCCCTCCAAGCGCGGAGCCCTCCGGGGGGGATGGTGGAGGGGGGTCGGGTATGTCCTGAGATGGCGCATTCCGTCCTTCCCCCTTTGTGGTCTGCCGGTGTTCTCATGGTGCCCGCAGAAAACTGAGAGCACCTTCCTCCGCAGCGTTCGAGGAGCTCGCTCCTGCTTTTACTGCTAGTGCCACCCCGACTCGCTCCATGCTCACGGCGGCAGAGTCAGTAATGAGTTTACAAACAGAGAACTTGGAAGGAGCCCAGCTCAGGAGCTGACTTACTCCTGTGTGGGCTTGTTTAGTAATTAACTTCACTCCCCACCTGTTTCTCTCTGGCTTGAACTATTTATTCATTTGTTTGTTTGTTTGCTGCTAAGAAGAGGCTGCCCACACAGGGTGACGAGGTGAAGGGCGTTAAAGGGTAGAGAGGAAAAACAGATCCCTTTCCCCTGGCCTCCTGCCCGAGGAGGGGAAACTGCTTTTCACCAGCTCAGAGTCCTGTCCCTTCCAGAAGAGCCCTGGGCTTCACATCAAGTCGGATGTCATACGTACGTTGTTGTAATGAGTGCTCCTCACAGGGGTCATTTGGACTCCCAGTGACCTCTGGCAAGGCACCGGGGACATTTCTGGCTGCCACCCTGGAGGTGGGCGGTGGCCAGCATCTGATGCGTAGAGACCCAGGACTACCCCACTGCCAGCAGGGATCCACCCCAACATCGGTAGCACTGAGATCAAGGACACCCAGCTTTTGTCACGAGTTGTCCACTTCTTAAGCTCTTTGGTCTGCTGCTCCCCAAACAGGTTAGCCACGGGTTCCTGAGAGTGGGAGAGAAGGTGGTGCTGAAGATGCTGGAGGGTGGAGGGGGTGCAGCTCGGGTCGGATGCCCAGCCTCCCCACCCTCTGCCCAAGGCGTGTGAATGCAGAGACAATGAATCAATTATGGGAGACAGAATAAAATGAAAGTAAAGTAAAATAAGATAAAGTGTATTGTCAGCTGTTCTTTCTTGAGGTCCGACCCCCCAGCCCCCGCTCAGTCCCAGAGGATAGACTAGAATTCATTCGACAGGAAAGTTCCTCAGAGCCGGCGCAGCGGTGGAATTCTCTGGACCCAAAGCAAAGAGCGTGGGCTCTGAAGGGAATTTTCTACTCTGGAAACAAATGTCAGAGGAATGAGCTGCTTAAGCACCTCCCGGGCTGTGCCCCCGCCCCCATTTACGGAGACAAGTTACTGGAACACACAGAGAGCTTGCGTGGCTTTTTAATCGAGGAGACCAGCACCCTCCCTCATGGGCACCAGATACCCATCACGGAGGGGTGGGGGTATCCCATCCTCATCAAAGGCTTGGAAGAGCAAGACAGCCTTGGCGGCGGTGTTTTGCGGGCCTGCGTGCGTGTCACATTGGAACCGCTCCCCCAAGCGAAGCCCCTTCCCAGAAGGCCTGGCAGACAGCAACTCTTGCAATGACTCCTCCAATCCCAGGCTGGACTGAGACAGTATTTTCACAGAGAGAGAAAAAAAATGGATCTCTTTAATCAGCTCCGAAAAAAACATTGTGAACACTCACTCCTCTCGTGGAAAAGTTTGACTTGACTTCCATCCATTTATAATCAGAGTTCCTCTGCGTGTGCGATCCCTGACAAACACGGATGAAAGTCTGGGGCCCCTTGCTAATGAGACGATGAAGCAGCGGGCACCGCGTTTTTAATTACTGCCGGCGATGCGCGGGGGAGGGGCGGCGGCGGTTCCCGCTGCTGTTGGAGCTGTGACTCCGGGCTCCTGACGGCCCTGCTGTGCCACGCGGCCTTTGATGATCCCTCGTCTCTGTCTCTGGAGAGCGCACGGAGATTTCTGAGCCAGAATCCAGAGGGGCTGGCAATTATTGGCATAACCTGCCTCGGGTTCCCCGCTCCAGCCGTCATGCTCAGGGAGGAGCCGGACCCTTCACGCCTGCCGGTCCCCTCCGGGGGAAGTCGGACATTCAAAGTGTCTGCACCTGGCCACGGGGTGAGTCCCGTTCTCCCTCTCCCAGCGTGGGCTTCCCATCAACCGTGAAATGCTTAATTGAATTGGAAGGTTTCCGGGATGTATGTTCTCATTTCTTTTCAAAGTCACGCTGGAAATTTTTTCAAAGACCTATTTTTATACATTTTTGTAGATGTGTGTTCTACTTATTGCCGATATTCCCTTGGTCACTGCAGACACTTGGCCACTGGAATTTTTTAAGGTGCCATTTTGGGTCAAGCACATGTGAAATGAAAAGGTTATGAACTCTTACCCCAATTGAAACAGAAGTTGGGCATGGATTCCATTAGCTCTTGGGTTCCTGGGATGCCTGCCATGCACACACACACCCCCGAATGGCTACAGTTCTCAACGGATACGGTTTTCTCAAAAACCTGTTTTTTAGCCATAAGAGCTAGAGCACAGGATCAATCTGACTTGTGGACAATCATCAACCCCATCTGAATCCAACTAACCAGCTAATCAACCAACTACCTAACTCATCAAACAACTAACCAGCTTAGCAACCAACTACCCAACTCATCAAATAACTAACCAGCTTATCAACCAACTACCTAACTCATCAAACTAGCCAGCTAATCAACCAAATACCCAACTCATCAAACAACTAACCAGCTTAGCAACCAAATACCCAACTCATCGACCAATTAATCTCTGACCCCACCACTGACTTCTCAGTTGTGAGGTGAGAACCTAGAGCCAGAACCGCGTGCACTTGACCGCGCCTGACCAGGTGATTTAAGAGTCTAAGATTTCAGATCACAGACATAAACAAGCTTCTCGGCTACTGCACTGGAAAAAGCCCACAAATGAAAGCAAATTTACAGAAAGAGAAGTAAATGGATTTTTTAGTCCACCTATCCCTCTCAATTGCCAATACCCATTAGGAATTTCTATTTTTATCGACAACTTTTGTGGCCTTAAAATGTTTCCCATGTGTGAACTATGAAGACCACATACTTGTAGCAAAGGGAAGTAAAAATGCGCTAACTGTACACTTTATAGGTATGCTACCAAATTTATATTACTCCTATTAGTCAGCTTAGACCAACTGCTGTCACAAACAGCACAGAACCACAGTGGCTGAACACGACAGACACTCACTTCTTGTTCATGGAGGCCTGTCCGATGGGCCTGGCTGGGCAGTGTCCTGTGCAGGTGCCCTCAGGACCAGCTCCTCGCATCCAGGACTGTCCCCACCTTCTCAGATGGAGTGCCCCCCACTGGCCCCTGCACCTCTGGCTGGCTGCAGGGGAGAGGCCCATTCGAAGGCCTCCAAGGGGCTCCAGGGGCCATATCCCCATGTGGTGGTTTCATTTTATGCACCTTTTGTCAGCCAGAAGCAAGGTGAGAAGGAGTCACTTACATGCACAGGGCCCAGGGAGAAGATGCACTGGCTCGTTAAAAAAACCCAGTGAGTTATCTGCATTAATTACAATACTTTACCCAGATGGAATGCTTTATAGTCGTTGAGGGGTGTGTTGATATATTGCATTTCACCCTCGAAGTCATGGAATTAAACAGATATCATTATTATTTATGGAAATGAAAATTGAGGTTCAAAAATATTCATTTTCTTGCGAGAGGTCAGACAGCCACTAAGAGCTGGAACCAAATGCTAGTTTCCTTATTTCCCCTTTGATGTTTGTTATTCACATGCCTGCCTTGATTCATGAAGTCTATTGTCCTTCAGAAATAGTTATTTAGATGAAAGTAATAGCCCTCCAGAATTAACATGTTTAACCATTAAAGGCCTAAGTTATTCATTACCCACATTCAATAAAATAATGCATTTCTAGAGTTGCTGGGTGTCCGGCATTGTTCCAAGTGCTTTTATATTTGCAAATTCTTTTAATGCTTAGAGCTACTTTATTAGGTGTTTATCATCACCATCACCACCATCATCTCCACCATTATCACCACCATCATTGCCACCATTACCACCACCACCATCACCATCACCACCACTATCTTCATTTCCATCACATGCAGCCCAGCGGCAGTGAGGAGGTGAGAGCATGGGCAGGCTGGCTGCAGAGCACACAGCGCACCCCTTACGTGCTCAGTATCTGTTGAGGCAGCCAAAGCAGGCTTACTAGTGTCTTCCCAACATTTAACAAAGAAGCAATGAACATAAAAATAAAAAAGGAGATGCTTTATTTCTTTATGATCCAAATTTTTCACCGTAATGAAAAATTTAAAATACAATTTATATGCAGACTATTCTGAGGAAAATATTATTTTAACACATCCCAATTTTATGCATGCTTTTTGTGGACCTGTTTTGTTAGAGTTATAGTGATAGAGACATGATCATACTTGTTTTTTCTCCCAAATGTCCTTCTGTCAGTGCTCCCTATACGCATGTGGCTGCTGCACTCGATTAGCTGAATTGAAACCACATTCTGTCACAGCAATGAGCCACCGCTCCCCAGAGTGCTCCCCAGTTCCCGGACATAGAATTCTGTCCAGTTTCTCACCATTATAAACACTGAAGCTATCAATACTCTGGGCAGAGTGATTTCAGATGGGTGCCCTCCTGGGTTGTAACCCACAGGGTGGGATTTTTAGGTCAAAGCCTGGATAATTTCATAGCTCTTCTGACAGATTTCCTTAAGCAGGAAAATCATGTCTATATTGCTGTAACTCTGACAAAATAGGTCCATAAAGATAACTTACATAAAACTGATATGTATTAAAATATTTTCTACAAAATATTCTGCATATAATTATATTTTTAAGTTCTTACTAAAGTGAAAAAATTGATTATAATAAAAATAAAGCATTCTTCTTGTTTATTTTTACCTTCATTGCTTTTCTGTTCATGTAAATTAAGTTCTATAACACATGAAACATACAATGATTTATGATGACTTTTAAATCTGGTTATATCCATTCAGATGCCCTCAGCTACAAGCAACAGGAGAATATCCCAGGTGACATAACAAGAAGTTGGAGGGAAAACTTGTCAGATATCCACTGGGACCCTGATTTCCCCACCTGTCCCTCTGTCATCCGGCACCTGGTGGTCAATCCATCTGAGTCCCAGGAAGCTGCCAGAGTCTCAAAGGGAGAGCAAGGGGGAATGAAGTAGGGTGTCTCAGGTCACGGCCAGCTGGCTAATTGTTGTCATGGCAACAATTGGGGGAAAGAGGTGGAGCTCAGGCCAGAGTGGTGGCAGAAGAAGTGGTCACATTCTAGAAACACCTGGAAGGCAAAGTTCAGAGAATCTTCTGATGGGTGGGGGCGGGCGGGTTGTGCAGAGGAGGAGTCGACTGCGGCTCCACAGGGAGACGGAGCCACCTGCTCCCCCGGGGAAGGTCGTGGGGCAGATGGAGAGAACGTGCGAGATCGGGCGTCGCAGAAGTCAGCTCTCCGCGGCCGAGTTTATGCACATGTGGGAAACAGGTGGAGGCAGGCACAGAGGCGGCACCACAGAGTGGCACCAGCCATCACCTGCGGGAAGGAAACCCAGACTGGGACAGCTCAACTTCTAAATCGAGAGAAGAAACGGAGTAATTCTAAAAGCATCCAGTCAACAAGGGTTAGATGTTTCTCTAGCCCAGGCACTGGGTTAGGCCATCCCCTGCTTTCTCCAGGAAAGGACATAATGCTAAGTTATGTTTGTGGAAAATAGAAGAAAAGCACCTAAAGTAACGATGTCAACAAAACCCCCAATGACCCCGTGACCCCAGAAAGGGTTTCCGTGTCCTTCAAGACACAGCTTCCTGCCAGTAAAACGCCAGAGGGGGCTCCAGCTGTCGCCACGGCTTGGCAGGCTTGTCATTTTCAAACACCTCTAAACATCTCCCTCCTTGACGAATCTGATGCAGTGTTATCAGCCCGTGGTTCCCCACGCCTTCGTTTCTGCGCAGAATCACTCAGAGTGGCCACCGGGGAAACCAGAGAAAGCAGGACGGTGGGTTAGAACTGACACAGACCCACGTGTCCTGGGGAGCAAACGATTGCCCCCTCCCCCGCCCCGTGACGTCTGTTTCAACACGTCTGAAGTTAAAAGCAAACATCCTTTAACTCTTGACATGTTTTGCGCTGAAGAGCAGACGTGGGAAAATCCATCTTGTGATATGGGGAGGAAAAGGCAGGGCTGTTGGCAAGGTCTCGGCTCCCTTTCCAGGTGCGGTCTGTGGTCTGCCTGACACTGACACCCGCGGAGTGGTGGGGTGTCTCACAGCATCCCCCCGAGTCCAATGATTGCGTTAGCAGAGGTCTAGAGCACAGGTGCGGTCACCTCCCCCAGGGCCCGGGAGCTGAGTGACTCCCCAGCCATCAGCAGTGCTGTCCCCACAGGTCCTCCACACCACACCCCCTCCTCTACATGCTCTGGAGACACGTGCCATGTCACGCATGCCCTGCCAGCGTTTCCAGCACGCACCCATTCCAGAGGCCCGCCTGTTTTAACTCCTCTTTTATGAAAATTACTGAGCTTCCTCTGTGCACTTATCTTTAATTTCGAAATTCTTTGTCGCAATAATTTGAGATAATAACCGACCATATTTCTGGCCCCTTTAAAAAAATAAATAGGATGGTGGAGTCGGGGCAGAAAGCCTGAATGAGCCATTTCTGGGCTTTGAACTACCTTCTCTAACCGCGCCCCCGCCCCCACTCTTCCGGCCGGTGGAAAGCCCCTCATCTGGGTTGAGAATGGCCACATCCAGGGAAGGCCGTGTGCTGCTCCTGCCCAGCTCGGGGCCTTGGGATTGTGTGTCAGCTGCCTGGCAGCAGGGACAGCTTCTCTGGGCCACTGCTCTGCTAACTGTCCCACCCCCTTTTCTAAGCCTCTATTTTCCCCCCCGAACCTTTTTACCAAGCTTCTTTCCCTCTCTCGCCCCAGAGGGGTCACTCGAATGTGCAGGACAGTGATCACCAGCAAGCACAGAACCGTGCAGGGTGAATGGGGAAGCACTGGCCAGCTCCCAGGACCCTACCCAGGGCTCTGCCCCGATGGTTTAATAGGTCCACCTCAATTCCGAACACTTACCGCCATGTTCTGCCATCCCATTCAAAAGGAACGTCTGTCTTTATCGAGAAAAGCAAGTGAACCATTCCCAGGATTCCATTCTCCGAAGCGAGGACGCCCGAGACACGGAGGATCCATGCCCTTGTGATGTGCGGGTGCTTCAAGGGACGTCCAACCAGCTCTCATCCCTGCAGGAGAACTGGGGATAGGGGTGCACCGCCTCCTCCCAGCCAGGGCCCTGGGTCCGTGTGGGTCAGGGCCAATGGGATCTGCGGGGACAGTGCTGGGTGATCCAAAGGGCATATTCGTGTAAAGAGACTAAGGCAGCCCGTGCAGCCAACCCCACTGCGAAAGACAAAAATGAGAAGACTGAATTCACAGTCGACAGGGATCCCTGAGAGAGACGGAGAGGGAACCTGCTGGAACGACAACCCACCCCCAGATTCGCAGCCAGAAGCCCCGCCCCCACCCCATGGGGCAGCGGTAGAGGAGGGGTGTTTGGGGGATCATTAGGATCAGATGAGGTTGCCAGGGTGGGGCCCTCTTGGTGGGGATGGTGCCCCTGCAAGAAGGGACACCAGCGAGCTCACCCCCTCCCTCTCCTCTCTGTCTCTGTTTCGTGAAGACAGTGGAAGCCAACCACCTGCTACCAGAAAGGCAGCTCCCACCACACCGGTCACGGTCTCAGCTTCCAGCCCCACAGCTGCAGGAAATAATGGCCACCCTCGGCATCTCGTCGTGACAGCCCGAGTGGATGACCAACCGTATTATCACTTTTCCGGATGATGAATAAAAGCCGGACCAGTAAGGCCCTGCCTGATGTTGGCCCCGTACCAGGAACTGGCAAGCAAAGCGGACACCCACTGTGCAGGGTCCTGGCCCCAGCCCTGCCAGCAGAAGCTGGAAAGATGGCTTCCCACTGACCAAGGTTGACATGAAGTGAGGCAGTGGGCCAGGCTGGTACGGGGGCAACATCTCAGACAGTGCACAGCCCTGAGGAAAGAGTCTACTCGGCACATCAGAGGAACGTGGCTCGAGTGGAAGGCCCCAGGGCCAAGTCTCTAGTTGTCTGCACCATGGCTCATGTCTGCCCGCTGCAGGTGCAAGTGGCCAGGGTGCCCTCCACATTCCCCAAACGAATACACTGAGCCAGGTCCTGCTGTCATCTGCTGCTCTGGATGGCTCTGCACGGCCTGTCATCGAGCGCTCACTAGTCGCCTGTCTTTTGTGTTACGCCCCTCCCAACGATGCTAAACACTCATTGAAGATATTTAAAGGCTGTAGAAACTGCCATTGGTGCTCGGTTTCTGACTTTAGCTCTTGTCTGGGATCCTCTTTCTTCTTCCTGCCAGGAGCACGTGCAAGTCTGGGGCAGTGGTAGCCACCTTGCAACCATGAGGAGACCTTGGAGGTGAGAATCGTTCACTGAGGACGATGGGCCGGGATGAGGGGAGGAGGCCCGGACGCTGAAGCACCGTGGAGTGGCAATGGCGACCTGGCTTTCCTGTCCCCAGACATCTTGTTAAACAGCAAAGTCAGTGGTGGTTGATATTTCAACCCAGCAAGTTTGTAGTTGGTTTGTTGAATACAAAGTAAGCAAGAAAAGTCCCTGCTAAATACAGGAGGACACAATGTCTTTATGGTAATCGCATGTGACCCCCAACCTGGTGGTCACATCCCTTCTTGATGGTGAAATGCCTTTCATCTCTTCGGAGACGTGGGGTGAGCCCCGCGGCCGCCAGCTGCAGCGCTTGGCATGTGGAGCTGACCCTTCATCCATACCCCAGCTCCGTCTGTCTGCGGGCGTCTTCGTTCTCGGGTCCCCTCGAGCACGTGGATATGGCTTTGGAAGAAGATGTGGACATGGAGTCCTTGCTCTTGGGGCAGACACATGCCTTGGTGACGTCACACCGAGGCCCACTTTCCAAAAGCAAATCTGAACATAGGTTTTCAATCACATTTCAACAGCCACTAAACTTGACGTGTGGACAGCGAGTGGGAGTCAGTGACGTGGTGACCAGATGAACAGCTGCCACCGAGTGGAAGCCCAGGAGACAGCGATGACAGCTGTGTCACAGCGGCTGCCCAGCCCCACGCATCTGGGATGCCACCAAGGGCAAAGCTGGTGCAAAGGAGGTGAGAACTGTGCCTTAGAACCAGGGGCGGCTGACTGAGAACTTAAGTCAGGAGTTGCCCCCGCAGCTGGGATCCTGCCACCACCAGGGTAGCGGTGCGGCCATTTCATGGCTGAATTCCAGATGCACAGGAAAAGGAAGCCCCGGGGACCAGGTTTTTCACATCCAACCATTAGATTCATTCATTCGGAATTAGCTTCCATACCCAAAACTTGGGCAGGGGGTGTTTGCATTGGCTAAATGATCTGACCCTGGGCAGACTGGTCACTGAAATCAGCAACCAGGAGGAGCCGACCTGGGGGGCTGGCTGCATGGATGGTGCGCGCAGGGACTTTCCATGTTCTCAGTGCTCACGCAGACACCGTCAGAGGGGGAGCGGTGTGGTTCCGAGCTCACTGCCCCAGGGAGGAGACCCAATGACCAGTGTCACCTACTGTCTTGCATGTGGGCAAGGAGGCACTTTGGTTGGAGGGTCAGTTCTTGGGTCACCTGACTTGAGACCCCGACTACCCCCTAGGGGTTTGCTCCCGTGGCCACCCTCCCTGCTGGCTCCCCCTCCCCATGGCACCTGCCCTGCCTGTCACTCTTTGCATGGCTCTCCCTGCTGCTGCCGCCCTGTCACTGTGGACCCGCGGGGGCCTCGCCATGGGGACCCTGCCCCGAGCCCCACCTCCACCACCGCCCTGGTCCTGCACCTGCCAGCCTCGCTGGCCTCTGCCCAGGTCCTCAGTGGACAGGGCATGTCCACGCCCACACCGTGGTGCCCTCTGCCGGGGCCCCTGTCCACTTGTGCCATCCCCAGCGGCCGCTCTATTCCTCCTTCAAACCAGCATTTTCCAAACACTGCAGCACACAGGCCATGTCAGAAAAGCATCGATGCCACAGTCGCACTCTGCCATATGGACATTGCCCAGGGACAGGCTCTCGTACCTCCCTTCCATCCGACCACGTCCCCACGAACCATGTCCCACGGACCACGTTCCCACAGACCGTGCAGGCTGCAGCCCAGGAGCTCGGCTTCCTGGCTCACTCTGGGTCGCCAGTCTGGTGGCATGTCCCGTCCCGAGGAAGCCTGCCTGGCCCCGCGGGCCTGGGGGCCTCCATTCCGTCTGCCGAGCTCGTTCTCCTTCCTGCAGAGTCTCCCTCCCATCGCTGCCCTGGTGTCTAGTTCCATGTGAAGGCAGCGTGTGGGCATGTACGTACGTGTGTGTGTCATGTCTACACTTGTGCGTGTGTTTACCTGCATGTGTGCATATGTGTGTGGTTTTACGCAAATGTCTCCTCTCCCCATTGGGCAGCAGGCTCCCCAAGGCCGTGCCCCTCCCCAGAGGTGACCAGGGCAGACCCCCAGGCAGGCCCCTTCTGGAGATGTCCAGCCTGTGGCCACTCCATGTGCGGATTTTCCTCTTGTGAGACACAGGAGCCATGGGCCCTTTCTCTCAGTACTCGGAACAGGCCCGTGTCTCCCTCTCCAGATGCAAGCCACGTATGCCGATGAATGTGGGGACAGGAGACGTGTTCTGTGTGGCGGCTCTGAAGAGAATTAGCAGCCAGGCTGATTGCCCCCCACCCCCCCAAAGGCCACAGACCCCAACAAGCCGTGGGGCCCACTGATGGCCACAGGGTCAGGCACAGAGGGAGCGTCCAGGAGACATGGCCAGGAGCGGCGTGGCTGCCGGGGTCCATGCCGCGGCAGGAGCAGCGGTCACCAAGGACGAAGAGAAGGCAGAAGTCAACGTCAGGGTGGGACTGGACAGATGTCAGGCATGGAGGTCATGGGAACACCTGGACACTGGCCGAGCCTCCGCAGCGTTGCCCACACTCCCGTCTCTTCACATGCAGGCCTCAGCACTCCCACCCCCACCCCACGGAGGCCAGGCCACAGCCCCCACCGAGGTCCCTTCCCTTCTCCTCCCCCTGCTCTGCCACCCTACCCAAGGCCTCCTTCCTGGGGCCAAACCCACTGCAGCCTGGACGGCCCACTGTCCTCTCCGGCAGCCTTGTGGTTGGATATGAGAGACCTTTCGGAGGTCACGCAGGTGGGACCTGGTGACAGGCTGCGAGTGAAGGGAGACACATGTGCCCTCAGGGTCCTGGGGCGAGGGGAGGGGTGGGGAAGACCATGGGCCCAGGGCTGGAAGCGCTGACTGTGAGACCCCTCTGAGATGCCTGGAGGGGGATGTCAGGGCAGCACACAGACGTCCAGGCCCTGGCCATCAGGGGCGGGGTCCCGACCAGAGAGGCCACCCTGGGGATCAACCACTCAGGAGGCCGTCTGAGATGGGACCGTGGAGCGGGCTGGCCTATAGCCCAGTGCTGAGGACCCCAACCCTGGATGACCCCGAAGACAAGGAGGAGCTCACACCGGAGAGACAGGCTGACTGACGAGGACCAGGGAGGGGCGTGTCTGAAGGAGACTTGGCCAGTGGGCCCTGCTGGCACATCGCAGGGGGCTTCCCTGCCAGAGACTGTCCAGGGAATGAGGGAAACAGGCCAGGGGTCAGCCTGATGCTCAGCTCACATCAGATGACCCCACGTGAAGACGGCACTGACATGGGGTGGGGGGCTCCCCAGGACTTGGGGGCGTCCGCCTGGTTTGCCCCAAGCCGTCCTGGCTGACACCTGCAGCTCCTCTCCACTCTCAACAGCTCCCAGTCTGGACTGTCGCTGTTATGACCACCCCCGAAGGACGCGGGCCACAAGCCCGGTGTCAGGCAGGGAGGGCAGAGGACGTGGACTTGGCCAAGGTAAACCCCCATCTTCCCGGTGAGCCCCCCCCACCCCGGGCAGCGCCGGTTCCAGAACATCACAGCCAGGGCCCCCAACGTGAGACAGGCCTGGCTCTTCCCGAACCAGTAAAGTTGTCGGCCCAATAAAATCTAATGTCAAGGCCTTAGAAATATACGACATGCACTCCCACATTTAACACTCTTGTAAACAAGACTCCATTGGGAAAGGCAGCTTGAAATACTCTAGACTTGAGAAAAAACACTTCACCGCAGAAACTTCTTTCCACTCATAAATGAGTCGTGCATTTATAGAGCAACATGGGGTTTTTATTTTTCATTTCTATTCCTCTGATAAATAGCGATCTGTGGTGATAAATATTCTACCCCTTTCCACAGAGTCTCAGAGGTCAGGTCCTCACTCCGTGAGGCGAAGCTATAGATCGTGTTACACTGATTGATTAATTCTCGGCCGGAGGTATTAAAAAAGATTTACAGGATGTGAGGAGCATAACAGTTTTTAAAAAGAGGCTTTGATGTTTACAAACACGAAAATGCTTGTTTCCTTGCTGAGAGGTGGTTTTTTAAAAGTTGAGGGACTACAGCCTGTTTGAAAGAGGACAGAGAACAAAGAGCAGAGCAGCGTCGCGGATCTCAAACGACGTGTCATGTTTGTGTGAGTGTGACCTGAAGGAATTCAACCACAGTGCAGAACGGAGGCCCCGCCCCCCGCCGAGGACACCCCACAGGAAAATAAACACCAGTGACCCCGCTGAGAAGGATATAAATTACATGGCAACGTGACAGTAATACGGGCTGATTCTCACAAGAAATGTCAAGACCTCCAAATGATTTTATTAAAACATAGATTTTTTTAAACAAAGACCTTGGCAAGATCACAAGAAGTTAGTTTCAAGGGTCTGGAATTTTTTTAGATTTGCGGAGCCGTCCCTCACAGGCAGTGAGATCCACCCGTTCTAGACGGCCACCGCCCGGCAGGGCTGATGGAATCCGCACTGCGGCACCGGCCCCTCAGCGCCCGACCGTGGAACGTGCTCACTGCGCAAAGGCCTCTGCGTGTCCTCGAGCCGTCCCTGGCCGCTGCCCTCCCGGGCTCAGGGTTCCTCGCTGCACCTTCGTCCCTGCAGATCTGCCTGTGCGGAGGGGTCGCTCCCTCTGTGACCTCGGGGTCTGGAGTCTGTCCACGTGGGCACCAGCGTCAGGCCCCACCCCCGCCCTGCGGCTGAACCGAGTCCACTTCACAGGCACCTCACGCTTTGTCGGTTCGCTGCTCTGTCGACAGACATTTGGCTTGTGACCACTTTTTGTCTATTTGGTGCAAGTTTGTAGGCAGACATGTATTTTTATTTTTCTTTCAAAGTTTTCTGCCTCTCTTTTTCTCTCTCTCTTGCTGTTCAGGAGGCCAGAAAAGAGGGGTAAGCAGGGCTAGGCTCCCTCCACAGGCCCCAGGGGGTTAGGGGGGCCTCCTTCCAGCCTCTCCCAGCTCCTGGTGGCTCTTGGTGACCTGTGGTGTCCTCGGCCTATGGACACATCCCTCCTATCTCTGCCTCTGTCTTCACACAGCCTTTTCCTCTGCAGGCCTCCTGTCCTCTCCTCTTCGTACAGGGACGCTGGCACTAGACTGGGTGCCCTCCACGCCCAGGACAACCGAATCTCCATATCCTCAACTAAGCGAGTCTGCAAAGACGCTGTCACCGAACATGGTCACACCTGAGATGGCGTGTGGACCTCTCAGCATCCTAGGGGTGGCAATGGCTGCGTCCCTGCTGACCAAAGTGGGCTTGGCCCCGATCCTTGTGCCCCTCAGCCCTGCCCACCTTTGTAGGGAGTCCTTGGTGAACCACGGGAAAGAGGTCCCTTTCCTGGCTGGGAGCCAGATGGGCACAATTATCACCAACTTCTCTTTGTCAGTGCAAGTGATATAGACCATACTTACCGGGAAGGGTGACTTTTGTCATTTTACCTACAAAGTAGCAGAGCATGCATGCACTGGGCCCAGCTCGGCCCTTTGGGGATCCTTCTCAATGAAGATTCACTCTCAAAGAACAGGAGTCATAAAGGACCTGTTCTTTACCCACATTTCGCTGCTCACATCGGCTCCAGTTCATGAATTAATAAGAAGTCTTTCTGCAGTCAAAATTCTGAACCTTCATCAGAAATATTCTCCCTTGTTTGTTGTTCACCTTTTAAGTTTGCTTTCGAAGTTCTTTAATTTTATGGATGAGGTTTGCATCTTTATGGAGCACAGCCTGTGCCATCCTCCCTCTGTTCCAGTCCCTCTGCTACCATTGGTCCCACAGCCAATCCCTGACCTGCGTCTCCACCTCTAGTCTCTGCCCCTGGAAAACGCCTGGTGGGCATTATGACTGAAACTGGGCCGGGGCCCCAGGCTCCGAGTCACTGCCCTGCACTAGCGTTCTCAGCAGCTGGTCGTCAATTCCAATGCCCGTGCATAAACCCCAGCCCTGCTGCTCGCTGTGTGAGCAAAGGCAAGTCACCTAACCTCTCTGTGCCTCCTTCCTGATTTGTGAGCAAGAACAGTGATAACTGTGCACTGGTTTCCTGCGGCCGCCCCACCAAAGCAACACCTGGACGTTCACTGCAGAGAGCCGAGCACAGAAATCAGCAGTGAGCTCTTGCTTTCGAAGCTGAGCGTGCAGGTCGTAGATCTCTGCACCCTTTCCCATTTCTGGGACTTTATTGTGTTTCACAAGAGCAGCCGTCGGCTGAGTGTGGGACGTGAACAGCAACACAGGTCATCCTTGCTGATGCCAGGGCCCCGCCACCCGAGCGAGCTATGCCCTTCGCCTCTCCAGAGAGCCCACCGTCCTGCGGCTTCATGAGACCGTGTCTGGACCAGCAGGGCCGTGCTCACACCAGGTGCTATCGTGCAACACTCGTGTCAGGGGTGAAGGGTCACTTCAGGTGCCCCGTAGTCCCTAACCAAGGCTGAGAAAGCTGCGTAGGCCATGCGAGGGGTCAGACCTGGGGAGGAGCAAAAGCAGCATCCGGACTCAGAGCTCCAGAGTCCTGAGTCGTCAGTTCACCTCAGGTGACCCATGAACTTGGTGGTGGGGGGGGGGGCCCACGGACAGGGTGGGAGTGGGAGACATCTGTGTTGATTTCTGCTGAGCAGATCCTCTTCTGTCCACCCTCAGCTCCTCTGCCCAACCCCAAGCACAATGAGATGGGTTCCCAGTCTAGTGAACTCACCGGTGCCTTAAAAGAAAAGAAAAGAAAAACAAACCAAAAAAGGAAAAACAAAACAAAACAAAAAAACCCAGGGCATGGCCTCAGATTCTAAATGAAAAGTGTGGGGGTTTGCACCATCCCGACAGCCTGTGACTGAGGCCCGAGAATCACAGTAGCCGGAAAAGTCAACCTTTCGAACCTCGTCTTCCAACACAGGTTGTCACAACACAGGTTGTGTTTTTCTTTTGTTTTCTTTCTTTCTTTTTTTTTTTTAAAGACAAAATGTGGCTCCAAGATGCAGAGTTTGGGTGCTCGGATGCATCCTGAGCAGCCAAGTGGTGTTGTCTCCCCCGCGAGCCAGCCTGCGGATTAAAGGCAGGCATTTCAAAAATGACTCTGTCGCTTAGGAAAACATACTTCAGCAATTACTGTTTCCTCTCCCATGTAACCAAACTCACTGCACATCGCAACTTTAAAGCTGAGATCTGAGGTTCGGATCAGCCCTTTAATCCTGCCTGTGGCTCCAGGTCCTTCCTGCTCTTTATGAGAAGGGCTCTGGGCCAGCAGCTGCCTGCGAGGGGGGTGGGGGGAGGAAAGAAAGGCAAAAAAAGAGGAAAAGCAAAGCGCTGCAGTGGCCTGGAGCACAACCCTGCAGCATGAAGCCGGTCTAGCTGAGGCGCTTCGCCATCGGACACTCAAGTGACAGCAGCCCGCCGGCACAGCTGATTCACCACTGACCCTCTTCGTCTCTGGTTATAACTCAAGAATCATGCTCCATGCCAGGAGTACCGAACCTCGTTTGGAAAACGGAGTGCACTTTTGTCTTCTGGTGCACCCCCTTCCAGCTTTCCCGGCCCCACCCTGCCCCCCGACATGGGTCTCCCACACTGGCTCAGTTGTGCCGTCCCAGCCGCTAAGACGATATTGTCATCAGGGAAGCCTGACACTGACGTTGCCTTCGTGACCTGGCGCAGACCCTTCACAGAAATGAATCCTCGTGCAAGGGTCAGAATTCCACTCACCTCTGCCGCTACATGGCTTGGGGCAAGGGGCCGGTCACCCCGGCCTCCACATGAGCACTCAGGACCTGGGCGTGCGGACATGGCGGAGTGGTGGGCAGGGGAGTGAGGTGGGACAGGCCAGCACTGGTGACAGCCCTGGCACTTGGGGTTTGCTTATGACACCTCAGCGCACGGGCTGCCACCCCGGCCTCCAGGTCCTGCTCCTGAGCTGACCGTCACCTCACAGGCTCCACAGAGAAACAGATAAGCCATGTTGTCGTGTCCTCTGAGGAAAGAAAGGAGACGCTCTGGTTGAGCATCTGTGGGCTGAAACTGGCATCAAGGGGTGGGGACTCCTGACTCCCCTGCGTTGCCTGGACGACATGGAGGCTCAGGGTCGGGCATGCCACGGGTCATCGGTCCCCTTTCCTTTCTGTACCCTCCCATTTCTGTGCTCTTGGCATTCACCAGGAATGCTTTTTGGTGGCTCAAGATTTTCTAGAACACATTTAACACCAGAAACACCGTGGTCTCCCACTGAGGGTCACGGTCCTTATCACATGTAACGTCTGACACCCTAATTCGAGCCGGGCTGTGTTATACGTTCCGTCTCTTCCGAAAGAGGACCAGACTGGGTCAGATACGGCTCAGTTCTGCAGCCTGGGAAGACAGTGGCCACCCCAAGTGACCACCAACCTGACCCTGAGCAGCCTGGGCCTGTCACAGGCTCCGCAGACCTTGGGCGCAGTTGCATGAGAACCAGGCAGACAGGATGAGGTCAGGCTCCTCCAGAAGTCGGTCCTGCGGACCTGTGGAGCTTACTGGAACCTCTGAGTCAGTCAGACACTGGTGGTTCCATTGCTACAAATGTAACTGAATTCTGTTGCTACGAATGTAACTTAAACAGAGAGAGCAGGCCTGAGAAAGGGCAAGGTCTTCCCCCTGCCTCTCCTTTCCTGCGTCCCTTCCTCTGCACACCCCCCGGGGGCCCTCTCCCAGCAGCGACAGCAGCTCAGGCTCCCAGCTGGCCGCCCCTGGATTCCGGGCTCTGCGGGCTTCTTTCCTGTTTATACTTGAACATCAAATGTGACTTTGGAAAATTCCCTGGTTTCTTTTGTCCTGCTCTCTTTGTTCTGTTTCCATTTAGAGATGACATGTAAGGGAAATGGTTTATTGCAACGACGAGACGATGGGGAAGGGAAGCTGAGCGTGAGAAAGAAAACATGCATGCACACATGCACACAGATGTGTGCACACATGTGCACACCTGTGCGCACACACAGATGATGAGCAACACCTCAAAGGCAAGCCTTCCCCAACAAGTCCTGGTTGCTGCTTCTTATGCAGGATCAGGAACAAGGAAAGGTAGGCCTTTGGGGGGAAATTTTATATAAAATGGCATCACAAGCTTTCCTGGAACTTTCAGCTTCAAGCCAACTATGTTCCTCTCACCAGATGGGTCCGACAGGAGCTGTTGAATGCATCCTGACCCCACCCCGACCCCAGGTGCGATCTTCAGGTCCCTTTGGAACCAGCCACCTCCCCTAAGAAGACAGGTGTTCACTGCACGCAGACTTCAGGGGCACAAGAACATGAGCCACTTGGCAATAAAGGCAGGAGTCAGTCCTCACCAAAGTCCCCCAGATGAGCATCACACCGAAGTAAAAAGGCCTGGTGTGTCCTGTAGGAAGTCAGCCCACTGCCCCCACACAGGGGGCCATCCCTCATCCCCTCAAGGAAAATTTGGGGCTGTCACTGCCTGCTCGAGAGCTGTGACAAACGAAATACCTGGGAAGAATGATATTCACAGCCGTTTGTCTGAATCTGTAGCATTTAATGGATTGGGGAGCAGCCGGGAGCGGGCAGTCTTGGACAATTCCGAACTAACAACAATCTGTATCTGTGAATGTGACTCTGGGAAGTTGGGGGTGCGGGGGGGGGCACTTAAAACCCTTCGTATTCCACGAAGCGGCCACCGGGGGGCTGAAAGCTTGGTTTTCATTAGGCTCCTAGTTGGGCGCGCTCACTGGCTCCCGCGGCAGGGCAGTTAAACGCCGCGAAAGGGCTTTGATGAGCCTTCTGTTTATCTTTCCGACCACACGGAGCCCAGATGATTCTGAAGTCGTATTCCTGTGGCTTTAACCTCGTGACCCCCCGGGGAGCACAGCGGGCTGCTCCATAATAAAGTTCCCCGCTGCGGGGACGCGCCAGGGCAGGCGCGGGGTGATGGGGACGGCAGGCCTCACACCCCTCCGCGCCGTTTGATGAAATATTCATCCGCATTGGCATTGAAGCCGTAAAAGTGATGGCTGCAGGTCCCCTAACCTCTTCCTGAGCTCAGCCCACCATGTTAAATGTCGCCCTTTGAAAGGGTCGCCGAGCTTTTGACGCCAAGCGATGGGTCCCTGGCCCTGCCGAGGAGACCGGAGACATGGTGGAGACCTCTGATCCCCAGGGCCGGCCCGCGCCTGCTGCACAGGCTGCCTCGCTGGGTTTTTTAATGGAAATTAGCTGTCGTTTTCACTATTTTGAAAAAAGTGTGGGTCCACAAAACTCAAGTGAAACGAGCGTGTGGGAGGTGGGACAGAAGGAGGGTGAGTCCCGCCCCGTCCCAGGGCATCTGTCCATCTGGACCCTCAGGCCATGTGTGCACACACAGACACACACAGGACATTGTTCTCCACACATGACACAGAGAGACACCAGGAAGGAAGAGAAGAGGGAGGCAGAGGACAGGGAGGACGGCAGTGGGGGCACCCTAACGAGGTCGGGCTGCCCTGGCTGGTTTGCCGAGCTTTCACCTGCTCAGTAGCAATGAATGTGTACTTTCTGAGGCCAGCAAACATGAACCTGCGCATAATCTGTTCAGGGCTCCCTCAGTTACTACCTGACCGACCTCTGTGTACCCAGACACCCTCCTGCACACACACATCTCGGTGGTTTCCAGGCAGCCTCATTTCAGGGCACCGGTTCTCCCTGATGTGCGGTCCCAGCTTGGCTGGCGCCCACGTGGTTGCCCTAGAGCAGGAGTGTCAGACTCATTCCCACCGGGGGCCACATCTGCCCCATGGTTGCCGTCAAAGGGCCAAACGTAATTTTAGGGCTGTGTAAACGTAACTACTCCTTAACAGGTAAGCGAGAGCTCGGAGCTGCCACTGGGTAGAAACAAGGTGCCGGGATGGATAAAACAAGCCGGAGGGCCGGGTTCAGCCCTCAGGCCCTGTGTTTGCCCCCTGTGCCTAAGAGCAAATGAATGAAGTCAGATCTGGGTGGGCGTGTCAGCGAGCCGATTCTCTCCTGCCATCAGCTCGGAGTCCGGGAGCCTCATTCACCACCTGACACATCAGCTCTCCTGGGGTGTCCAGGAAGGTGGGCATGGGAAAGGAAGGGCCCGATGTGAAAGGGAACAGATCGGGGAAACCTTCTAAGATCTGAATAGGGCTGTAAATGGCCCTGTGGCGAAAATCGAATGTGTCTCTCCCAAATCAGTGTTATTTTGCCTATGTTAATAACTTCCATTTTCAATCAGTACACAACTTCTTCATTATGGTACCATACCCATCAAAAGTGTTTCTATGTCTTTTTTATTAGCTGTACCAAACCAAAAATCCAGGCTTCTGGCTTGGGAGGCACCCACACAGCCATACTTGCTTCCTGCGAATCGACAACAATCCTCTCCTTGTGTTCACAGGCTCCCATGGAACAGAACGCCTGCTGACCATCACACTGAGAGCCCTGAGAGGATCCGATCACAGAGCCCTGAAACACACATGCGTGTGTCTAAGCAGGCAAACATACGCACGTGCAGACTCTGTGCGCAGAAGGATGAATGGCTTCCATTTGTGGACACAGGACTTAGGCCCAGAGAGACCAGGCACCTAAACTCTGTCTGCTGCTCAGCGTGTGGGCAAGCCCTGCTTCTTCCTCTAGAAGGAGGGCTCAAGCAGCATGCACCTTGCGGGGGTCTGGGGGTGCACCAAGGGCTAAGAGAGTAAGTCCTTGAACCGCACGGCACCGCGCCCAGGCCGGGCAAACGCCACCACAGCCCTAAGGACAGCAGAGAAGGAAACAGAGGAGGGGTCTCTCATGCCGAAGCTGATGAGAAGAAGGGCTGAACGGGGAACGTGATTGGCAGGTGACTTCCGTGAGCTGAAGTGGGACACGTGGAGTGAGTGACATGCCTTTCTCTTGGGTGGAAAAATGAAATTTTACAAAGAGGCCCATCTCCCCCAAATTGATGTGTAGATACTTTTCATGGTGTCCATCAGGAAGGATTTTTCCTGGTCAGTGGGGGTGGTCGTATCACCAGCAACCCTGGCTAAGCTGTCACAAGCGCCTTGCGTGTCCCAGACACGGGGCCAAGCCTCCTCTCCGCTACCGCATCCTATCTCCTCACACCCGTGGTGAAGCCTTGTGCAGCTCACCTGGTTGGGCTGTGCCATTCAGTACAACTCCGTGGCTTTTGGACACTCACTGGGTTTAGGACACCCGCTGTCAGAACCATTCTGGAACATTCCCATCGCCCCCATCAACAGCCATTCCACATCTGAGCTGAACTGCCCAGCCTCACACAACTGAGAACCTGACTTCCGTCTTGCTGGACTCTCCCATGCCGGACGTGTCGCAGAAATGGCGTCACGGGCCGTGTGGTCCCCCTTGTCTGCCTTCTCTCGCTCGGCGTAATGTTCCCAAGGGCCATCTGGGATGTGGCAGGTGTCACAGCCTCCTTCCTCATGTGGCGAACAGTCAGCATCCCCTTGCCTAGATGGGCCCGGTTGCTGGGTCCACACAGCAATCAATGGGCATTTGTGTTGTCTCCGCTGTTTGATCGTTGTAACCTGTGCTGTAGAAAGCACTGCTCACCTGTTTCCCTGTGGGTGTGACGTCATTTCCCCTGAGCACCGCCCTGCGGGTGGGATGCTGGGCCACAGGCACCCCTGTGGCTAACCTGTGGGGAACCTTCCGGGCCATCTTCCAGGCAGCGAGTGGCACCCATCCACAGTGCAGGAGGGGCAGATTTCTCCACAGCCTCGTCGACAACAGTCTTTTCTAGAATCACCCCAGTGGCATGAAGTTATATTTCCTTGGGGTTTTCATTTTAATTTCCTTGACATCTGAGGATACTCAGCATCTTTTCATATGCTTCTCAGCCATTTCTACATTTCTGTTCTCTGTGCAGACCCTGCTCTCTTTTCTGATTGAGTTATTGGTCTTTTTATTATTGAGTTGTAGGAGTTCTTTATATATTCTAGATATCCCTTCCTAACTGGAAATCTGGTTGTATCATTGCAATGGTTTTTACTACTTTCTTTCCAATATGTACATTCTTTTTGTTTTATTTTCTCACATGACTACCTGGCCTAGAATCTGTTGAATAGAAGAGGTGAGAGCAGACACTCTTGCCTGTTTCTGAACTCAACAAGAAGCATCCGGTCTTCCACCACTGAATCTCCTGTGAGGTTCCCTGGCTGTGGGTTTTCTGTAGCTGGCCCCCACCTCACTGAAGAAGTTCTGTCAGGAAAGGATGCTGACTTCTGTCCAGTCCTTTTTCTGCACTTGTGAAGGCGAGCCTGTGGTTGTGGCCCTTCAGCCTCAGGGCGCGATGCGTCACACTGAGCAGTTCGTGGATGTCCAGTCCGCCTTGGCACTGCCAGGGTAAACCCCACTGGGCCACTGGGTCGGACCTTTATCACATGCTCTGCACTGAGTTTGTTGGTGTTTTGTTGAGAATTTTGCGCCCATATTCGGAAAGAATATCGGTCTGCACTTTTCCTTCCTTGCCATAGCTTTGACTGGTTTTGCTATCAGGCTAATAGTGGACTCATTTTTTTTTTTTTAATGGAAAATGTTTTCTCTCACTCTTTTCTTGTAAAAACTGGGGAGTCGTTTATACTCATTCTTCTTTAGGTTCAGTTCGCCAGGGGAGTCATCGGGCAGCCCAGGTAAGTACTGATGGTGAGTTTGCAAACAGATATGACTTAAGCAGACACAAGCCGTGTGTTATGCATGAACAGTCGGCACGCACGTGCCGTTTGCTGGCGAATGGCTCCTGCTCTAAAGCAGGTTCCATCAGACTCTGCAATCCCGCTCACATGAGTGATTTGCATTGGGAAGCCTCCTTGCAGTACAGAGATGAACATCAGGCCAGTTAAGATTGCTTTATCCCTGGTTCTGGCTAACCAAATCAACACAGCAAAATTGTTCATCTGCCCTCCCTTATCAAATGAGGAAGGGCTTGTGCTCTTCAAAATAAATAGAACCAAAGTAACTGTGACTTTCTCTACCTGTGACTCAGGGTTACAGACCCCCATTCTTAACGCAACACTGAGTTTCAGGTGTTCCACTTAAATGACCTTGTTCAGTCCGCATGGCACTCCTCCAGGGCTGGAAATATTGGTCCTGATACAACAGTAAGGCCCCGGGTGTCTGAGAGCAGGGGCTCGCTCCAGGTCACACAGCCGTGGGCATGCATTCCATCATTCCTTCATTCAACAGACACTTAATGAGCCACTATCTTTGCAAGGTACTAGCAGTGGCAGCAAGAGGCAGTGGCTTGGGGGCTCTGCAGCCACCCTCCCTCCAGCCAGTCTGAATCCACCGCAGCCTTGGTGACCAGTGTGCCTGCCCCACAAACACACTTCCAGACAAGCCCCAGACCACGCCCACTCCGTCTCCCACTGCCCCTTCTGCTCGGGAATGCCAACCAATTGGTGTCACTGGGTCCAGGCTGGGTGCTTGGGCTATGGAAATACCTGGTGTGGTGCAGTCATTCCAGTCCACAGCGAAGGCTAGCACCAGGGTTCACTGGGGTGCAGAACCTCCTGATAACGCATAGAAAATCTCAAACACATCCATGTGCCCATGTGCGTTTTTAAAGCTGGGAGCCACAGCTTTCAGATTTCCAGAGGAGAACTGCTGATCTCCTATGTTCAATCCAACTGTCTGATGCACATCCATTCCAAGTTACATTTTTAGCACAATTCTCTCTTATCTTCCCAATCAGGGTAAGAGGATGGTCCTCACCTTGTACAGCTCTTTAAACTATATCGGTGAAATGTCATGGCACGGGGCTCAGTATAACTTCTCGTGATTTTGTAGCAAAAAACAAAACAAACAAACAAACAAACAAAACACAAGAAACAAAACCCTGCAAGTATTAATATTTGATATTTGCTCTTTGAATTTAAAGATTTGAAATGAAGCTGGATGAAACTTCAAAGGTACCAATTCATAAAAAATAATACAGCTCAGGTTAACACATGATCCAAACCATTTCTACATCTGCCACTGGTCAGTCCATAAGCTCAACAATTTCCAAAGAGCTATATTTCAAGTATAGTTAGGAATAGGTTTAGTTAGGAACTCAGACTGCAGCTAATACAAAATAATATTGAGAGTAAATTGTCATTGAAAAAAATTTTTAAAGCTTCCAAAACAAAAGCTTTTAAGAAGGAACTCTAAAAAAAGAAGGAAGGAAATTCAGAGTAACTTTGTTAAACATAGAAAGAAATGGAAATTTCCACCAACAGATTTAATTACGTGTGTGTGATTTTATTGTCAGTCCAGACAATATGAACCTCTCTCCGAATGCTATTTTTTGAAGTACTCTTTCCTGAGCATCCTTCCCATGTTCCAGATGCTAAAACTTTGTGACAACTTCTACTGACACACAAAGTAACTTGGGTGGGGGTTCTTCTCGGTTCAGAGCAGAGATCAATGAGCCCTGGATACACAGAACAGGAACATGTAGTTTTCATCCAGTTTCCAGAGATCAACACAGAGTTTCTGCCACTAGGGTACCCCGCCTGAGGCCATAGCTGCGGTCAATATAGAAACAATGTTTCCCTAATCTCTGTAGCTTTTCTTTTTAAATTTCTAAGTGCGCTCCATGAGATGTAAATTTGCACCATCAGAATGAGGGTTCAAGAATTAC
Source organism: Anoura caudifer (assembly GCA_004027475.1). Taxonomy (NCBI): domain Eukaryota; kingdom Metazoa; phylum Chordata; class Mammalia; order Chiroptera; family Phyllostomidae; genus Anoura; species Anoura caudifer. The sequence continues at coordinate 566,338 of PVKU01000115.1, forward strand.
CTCCATCTTCCTGTACCGCAACTTCTCAAGTCTTTAGAAACCAAGATTTCATTCATTGCACATCCCAAAACACTCCAGAATATTTCCACAAGCGCTGTATCTTTGTCCGCTACAAGTTCAGGCACGCAGGCAAAATAAACAGAGGGAAAAGTGCCGCTTCTACCCTCTAACGACCGTTCAGGGTATTTCCTATCCCCAGCCGCTGAGGCTGCGAAGAGCTATTTCTTGTTTTATTGCACCCCCTGCTGACCGAGTTGCAGAACATCTTTTCCACCAAAATCCAACATCCTGCAAAAGTTCAATTTCATATTGTATTCCAAGTCGTGCCTTTTATTTTATAAAAAATGCAAACCTTTGCGAGGCTGGGTTTTTCTTTTTTGCCCCAAATTAGCCCTGTATTCAAGTGTCTTGCCTTTTCTTGTACATTCTTTAAGTGTGAATAATGTCAGGATGGGAGAACTCGCCTAAGAAACTCAAATGTCTCAGCCTGAGAGCCACTCAGTGCCTCTCATTAAAATTCTTTCCTCTCGTCCCAAACCTGCTGAGTCAGCATGCTCTGGAAGTGTGTGCTTTGCAGAGCTTCCCCCAGGGGATTTCTACAATCAAGCTAACGTGTGAAACCAGGAAATCCAGCGGGTTCCTTTCACCCACAGACACGGTTGTAGGACTGGGGGAGGTGCTCAGGGACACTAAAGCCTTGTCCAGCCCACCCACTCCCCACCTCCACCGACATGTGCGTTCTTAAGTGAATAAAAACATTATGTTTGCTCTATGAATGCAGCTTTAAAACAAGCCACTGACCCCTACACTTTGTTATAAAAGGTACTGAATTATTGTAAGACACAACTAGTCACACCGTTAGTTTCCATCAGCCACACTTCCAAGCTGACAAACAATTCTCTTGTTTTTCACTATTTACAATGGTTTTGCCCAAAGACAACACAAATTCCCGTGGTGGTCGCTCCGGCACCTAGCCAAGGGGCTCGCATCGACGTGGACCCTGGACCAGGTGCAGAACCACCACCTGAAACTGGTTAGAGATGCAAGTGCGTGGGTCCCACCCACGGAGCCGCCGACCGCGAATCACCGGGGGCGGCGGAGCGATCTGTGGGTTCGCCAGCCCTCCAGATGCTGTGAGGCAAGCACAGCGGGGTACCTCTGCCTTGCACGTGGTCGCGCGCACGTCCTCAGCACGCAGTTTGTGGACTCGGAAAGTTAAATGTCTTAGGTACGCAGCCGTCTACCATCCTGCCCTCGCAATGCCATTTTACTTTGCAGGGGGTTGGGCAGTGTAAAATTCAAATCTTATTTCTGTAGCTGATGAGTGCGTCAACTTCTAAATGTCAGGACCAGCCCAAGATGAAGTCGCTATTCCACTGCGCAGCGCTCAAAGTGCACCTGGCCGCAGTTCAGAGCGGGACTGTGCCCCAGCTGAGCTCGAACCAGGCCCCAGCCTCCCAAGCCCACCTGCGCTGGGCTCCAGGGACCACGTGGGGCCTGAGCGGCCCCAGAAAGCCCAGCGTGGGCGGGGCTCGCCTGGGAACCACGGTGCGCGCGGCTGCCAATCAGCGTGCCGCGCGAGCCGCCCGCCTCGACGTTTGTCCCCTGTCACGTGCGCCTCAGTTGGCCCTCTGAAGCCGGTGTCCGTCCACCCCAAAAAAGAGGGCCGCGTCCGCCCGAGTCGCCCGCAGTGCACCGCCCACCGCGGGGTGCCCCTCCGGGGCCGGCGGGATCGGGCCGCGGGCGCCGGCGGCCGGGGCGCCAAGTCCCGGCGCGGAGGGATCCGGCGCGGGTAACCGTTGGAGACGCGGCGGGGACAGTTACTGCGCGGGCGGCGGCCAGGCTGACAGAGCTCCGAGAGCCGCTGCAGCCCGGCGCCGCCCGTGGCGTCGCTACCCCGGGCTCCGTCCTGCGGGCCTGGTGAGGCGGCGGGCGGGGCCTCTGCCCTGGATTCCTGGCTGGGGCGGGCGCGGCGACCCGAGGCTGGGGATAGGGCGCGGGGGGAACGCGGGCGTCCGGCGGCCGCCTAGAGTCGGCGGCTGGGCCGCAGGGGAAGTCACCTGCCGCGGTGCCCTGCCTGAAGGCCCGCGCCCATGTCTCCCTCGGAGTGGCCACGTGATCGGTCGCAGGGACCCCGGCGCCGAGCGCCCAGACGGCCTGCGCCGCCCTGTGCAGTGCCCCAGGGGCCCGGGGCTTGGCCGTCAGTGGCGTCGCCTGGAGCCTCCCGCCCTGGGGGGCGGTGGCACTGGTGCCTCTCGCGCGCCCCCTGTGGGCGAGGTTCGGCCAGCTGTCACTGGGTTTCAAAACAAAGGCGCAGGCGCAGCTGGGCCGCGGAGCACCGCGCTGAGCGTGGAGCCGGCGGAGGGGACTTGGGTTCGGGGAAGGGCGAGGCCGAGGGCCCCCGGCGAGGATTGCTGCGGTCGGAGCCCCAGCGCCCCAGTGCCGCCGCGGCCCGTCGCGCTGCGCTGGGGGCGCCCAGTTAGGCCGGACGGGGAGGAGTGTTGCCATTATGTGGTCTGAGCAGACGTGACAGGAAGTCAGGGGGTGCTGTCTGCCCTGTCTGCTCAGGAAGGTGGTCGCGGGACAGAGCGTTTTCGAAGGGGTTGAAACCCAACCTGGCGCACAGCAGAGCGTCTGTGCGTGTGGCTGTCCAGCCTGCCCTTGGAACCACTGTGGCCCCCGCGGCCCCCACCGTCCCCGCCCCACCGGGTGTCTGTGAGGCTGGGGCGCCCTTTTCCGCCCTGACCCCCCACTTCAGTGTAAATGTCGACTACAGCGGAGGCAGGCCTCCTGAGCAATCAAGTCCTGTCTCCTCCTTTGTAAAAACGGTCTGCTTATTTCCTTCGTTAAACTTTAAAAAATGTACAAGTTTACCTTCCTTTTCCACTGGGGCTAACATTCATTGGATGCTGTCTGTGCACAGGTACTTGGTGAGCGCTCCACGTGCGGTGTCACGTGACCTGGGCAGCGGGCTCACCTCGCTGCATCCGCAGGTGAGGGCTGGAGCCCACTTCCTGCAGCAGCAGGGCCTGCGCAGCCCTGAGGTTGCTGCCCTTCCTAACCCAAGGGTCCCGCCTTCCTGGGGGGGGGGGGGAGGCAGTCATGTGGTATCGCAGACAGGAGAAAGTGGCTAGGTCAGGTGCCCTGCACCGGTGCAAGGCAGGTTAGAGAGAGGTGGCCCAGGCGTGTTTCTTCGAAGGCCATGTACACAGTGACATCCCCAGCAGGAAACAGGTCAGGGGACATAAGTGATGTGTTGGGGTTGGGGGAACACCCAGCAGGAAGCAGCCAGTGGGCAAGGACCATGGGGGGAGGGTGCGGGCAGGCCAGTTTGTGGGAGGGTCTGAGAGTTAGAAACCAGCACTGACCCACATGCTGGTTTTACAACAGCAGACAGGTGACACTGACACAGCCGAGTGCGACTGTGGGCACTGAGTCTTGTCTTTGCCTGCATCTCCTTCCAAGGAAGAAGAATGACGGGGCGAGCAAGGGCGAGAGCGAGAGGAAGGGCCCGTGGCCAGGAGACAACACAGCACGTGGGTGCCGCTGTGGTGAGTGCCACCCTTCCCACCCCTACCCCCCGGGGCTGTGCCTGTGGCTCCGCCTCCACCCACAGGAGCACTGCGCTGGCCTGTCGCTGGCCTGTCAGCCATGGTGAGGAGGTGGGGACCAGCAAGGCAGCGGAGGGTCCATTCTCTGGGGACCTGGGGACAGTAGGCTGTTTCTTGGCTTTTGTCGGCAACTTTCCTAAAGCATCTTTGATAAACTGCTTGATGACTAACTTAGGTCACTTTGGTTGAATGTAGTTATTGCATCACACACCTGTGAGCCCTGGACAGTGAAAGGATGCTCTTCTCTGTTTGCATGTGGCCACAGGGACAGCAGCCTGGGTATAGGCCGCCGCGGCCCCAGCAGCCGCTGGCTGAGGGGGAGCTGGTTGGCCTCGGACGACAGAGAGGACCGGTGGGAGCAACAGCCAAGTCACAAGGTGAAGAAGTCACAAGGTGAAGGGAAAGAGGAAAGTGTGTGTGTGGTGTGAGACGTGAGGCGGCGAGCCGTGTACAAACCCTGAAGGACGGGCCCCCGCAGCCCCTCGCAGTCGAGGACGGCCTCTACCCCACACAGCGCACCTACCTCGGGGTGGAGGGCTGCCTCGTGCCTCTTCCCCCGGAAACAAGAAGGCGTGTTCTTGACAGGCCCAGGCTGCCACAAGGGAACTAAATGGTAAACTCATGGTAAAGGTGCTGATTGCGCATTTTAAACCACTTCAGAACATTCTCTTAGCTTCTTCGGGATCACAAGCTGGACCAAGGTTAACATTTGATGCTTTGGTTTATAAAACTCACATGCAACTGAGGTCAAAGCCATGACCACTGGTAGAACCAGACGCCAGTTTTATCCCAAACGTGGCGCTGTGTTGCTGCATTGTTGCAGAAGTAAATGATCTGGGTGTGTGAGGTCAGCATCTCCTATGGCTGGGGCTTGTTTTCTTTCTCACCAGGGAAAAACAGACCCACATCCAAGGAGGGTCACTGTGAGGGCGCCGGCTTTGGTCTGCGGGTGGGCACGGGGGACAGCGGCGCGGACCCATGGCACCAAGGCGCGGGGGTCACTGGGAGACAGGGCTGCCTCCCTGCCCCGCTTCCCGCGGTGGGTCCCCACATGCCCCAAGGGCTTAGTTGCAACCCCTGAAGTCTGAGAATGAGTGTGTGGGTGAGTCTGTCACCGGCAGCGGTGTGCACTGACCTGTGACAGGCACTGCTGGTGTCACGAGACAACAGGGCACTTGGTGACAGGACAGAAGAGCTCCTTCCTTGGCTGCACATGTGGAGTCTTCATCTGCATCCACTTGTGCCGTGGGGCTGGGGACAGTGAGCAGTGGGGCGCAAGGACATGGTGCTGAAGAGGCCCAGACTGGTGGGGAAGGGCGACAGCCTGTCCTGGTGTTTGCATTGTGCCAGAACGGGGCATACCTGTCCCTCCTTACCTATCACCTGTCCCACTGGCCTCTGTCGGTGTGGTCCCTGAGGGAGGGGACTGTTGTTCCAGCTTATGGGTGGTTCAGCACCAGGCAGCAGCTCTCATGGTGCCTGTGCTGGTGCTGGTGCTGGTGGTCCCCACACATGGTGGGTGTTAACACCAAGCGCGACCCCATGGGCCTGGACACACCCGACCCGTGAGGGTCAGGTACATGGAGGGAAAGAGGTGACAGGACTGACTGGCACCAACTGGCAGCTCCAGACCAGCCTGGGGCGAGGAGGGGCTGGGAGGTCCGGCCCAGGGACTGTGGTCAGTGTGGTGGTAAGAGCTGCATGTGGTGCCTGGTAGGTGCTGGAAACACCAGGATCACAGGTATCGAACCACTGTGCCGCACCCACACGCCTGGGGCTACTACAGACTGTGCGGCATATCAGCTGTACTTAAAGATTTTTTTAATGTACTTAATTTTAGAGAGAGGGGTAGGGAAGGAGAGAGGGAGAAAAACATCAATGTGTGGTTGCCTCTCATGCGCCCCCTTCTGGGGACCTGGCCCCCAACCCAGGCATGTGCCCTGACTGGGAATCGAACCTGCAACCCTTTGGTCCGCAGGCCCACGCTCAGTCCACTGAGCCATGCCAGCTGGGGCCAGTGTCAACCACTCAGAAGTCTGCCATCTATGCAGGCTGACAGCCAGTCACACTCAGTCCACATGGAGTGATAGCAAGGCCACCCATAGCCAGGGGAGCAGGCTCCATCATTGTTTATGGTCAGGAGCTTACACTCAGGTTTCCGTATCCAGAGATGATTCTTTTCAAGACAGATTCACAATTTTTCAGGGAAAATTTCAAGCCTGACCTTTCCGACCCGCTGTTGCCATCAGCTCAGCTTCAGCACCCAGCCTGGCTGTGCAGTCAGCCCGGGGCCCTGGACCTAGGGTGGAAAGCCTGCAGGGCAAGTTTCGAGTTCCTGGAGGGAGGCTGATGGGGACCTAAATAAAGGTCCTTTGAGTGGAGCTCCTAGGCCTCAGGAGGGGCAGGAACCAACCAACCAGGAGCTCCTGTGAAGTGCTCCCAAGTGACTTTGTCATGTAAAATGCCGCACTACTGGGGGTTTGTCATCCTTGTGGTTGAGGAGGAGCTGGACTCACAGGGGAAGGTCTCTTTGGGCAGTGAGACTGACACTAAGTTGAAGCCGCTGGTCGCAGCCGGAGACCCCCTGCCCTGTGGTCAGGGGGAGGGCTGGGTTCTTCACTTCCTGCTCCGTCTCACTTTGGCTACCATATGCTTCCCTTTGCCTTAAGAACTCCAGATTTCTGCGGGATTTCAGGAGCTGTCCTTAGCAGAGAGAGGAGGCCGCCGCCGAGACTTCCACGACCTCGGCGTGAACACACGGCAGAACCTCGACCACGTGAAAGAGTCAAAAACAGGTGGGCAGGCGCGAGCGCAGTTCCCACCACAGCTTCTGCCAGAGGAATTTGGCGGGTCTGGTGTGATCTACTTAGTCGCAGGAGGATTTCTTCCTGAACGTGTGCTTTTAGGGATGGATGCAGCTAGGACCGTAGTCCCTAGAGTCAGGCGTCAGGCATCAGAGAGGGCTCCCATCGCTGGCCACTCCGCTCTCTGTTCACAGAGCCAGGCACCTGGGCCTGGAAGAAAGGTGCCCAGGAGGGACCGACTCGGAGTCGGCTCAGCGCAGTGACTTGCTCTCTCAGGCTCCTCGGGCATCATCGTGAGGCTCAGCACCAACCACTTCCGGCTGACGTCCCGCCCACAGTGGGCCCTGTACCAGTACCACGTGGACTACAACCCACTGATGGAAGCCCGCAGGCTGCGCTCCGCGCTGCTCTTCCAGCATGAAGACTTAATTGGGAGGTGTCATGCTTTTGACGGAACGATACTGTTTTTACCTAAAAGACTGCAGCACAAGGTTATTTTCGGTGTTGTGTTGGGGAGAGGGAGGTGGGGTTTCCACTTCCAAGCAAAAGCGCCACAGCCTGGGGAAGTTCTTGGAGAAACCCCAGTGGCTCCCGTCTGATAGGACCTGAGAAGACCTCAGAGGGTATGTCACTGTCACCGGCATGTCACCCTCGTGCCCACCCGAGGGGTGTTGTGCCACAACGCAGCAGCGCACAGGTGTCTGCACATGCTTGTCACCTGGCCGCCCTCCCCTTGTCACCAGAAACACACCGCTGCACCCATCACTGCTGCCCTGCACGTGGGCAGTGCGCGGCCGGCTCCCTTCTCTCCGTACAGTCCCCTCCTCATTTCCCCTCCCTGGCCCCAGGTGACCGAAGTGTTCAGTCAGACGCGCAATGGAGAGCACGTGAGGGTGACCATCACACTCACGAACGAGCTCCCGCCCACGTCGCCTACCTGCCTGCAGTTCTACAACATCATCTTCCGGAGGTACGCCCGTGCCAGCACTCCATGGAGAGAGAGGGAAAGTGCACGGGAGGGAGACAGGGCACCGCGCCGTGGGAGCCTGCACGCGCAGCTTTGCAGTAGTGGTCACTCTGTCACCCTGCATGGTGTGGGGCGCTGACACAGGACTCATGCACTGGCTCCAGGCAGGCTTCTCTGCCTTTGGCCTCCCCATGTGGGTCATCTGATTTCTCAAATAAGACCCCTCCACTCAGCTGTCAGCTCTCACTGGCTGATGCTGCCCCTCCCCCAGGGTGGGGGGACTTGCTCAAGAGGCAAGGCAGGTGCAATCTGCTCGGGTTTGCTTGTTTCGCTGTGGGAGACGGGCTGCATGTCCTACAGTTTGCCCTCAGTACAGAAACCTCACTCCCCAAATCCAACTCTGGACCCGCATTCTGCGGAGCTTGCCCTCTGGGCAAGGAGCAGTCTGGAGGAGGCTGAAGTGGCCTGAGAACTGTGAGACACGGTGCTTGCTCTGTAACTTACCTCTTCAGGTCAGTCCGAAGGTATCAGTCACCGATACTGGGACATTCCTTTCAGTGGGTCATTTTGTGGGACTGACATAATTAGTAGGTTGATTCTTCTCTAAATGAGGAGCTGGCAGGCCTTTTCTGTGAGGGGGAAGGTGCACATCCCCAGCGGCGGGCCACACAGTCTGTCTCGGCCATGGTGCCCACCCCAGCAAAAGGTCATGGCTGTGTGCCAGCAAAACCTACTGGTGGACACTGACATTGGAATTTCACATAATTCATGCATCTTTTGATTTTTTCCAACCTTTACAAAATGTAGGAAGCCATCCTTAGTCCCTCAGCCATGTAGAAACCAGAGGTGGGCAGGGGCTGGTCGGACAGGGCCAGGGTTGGCCAAGCCCCATGCTGCGCACCGTACCACACCTTTGCGACTTTGCTGTGAGAGAGCTTGCCCACCCTCACTCTCTGCTCTGACCTCTTGATCCCCAGGCTGCTGAAGATCATGAATTTGCAACAGATTGGGCGGAACTATTACAACCCAAGTGACCCGATTGACATCCCCAATCACAGGTTCGTATGAAGTATGGAGTTTTACTCCTCGGGCCTCATCACAAACTTCCAAAGTGACACTTGAACTTGAAAAGACCCACTTTACTCCTGGGACTATTTCCCGTGCCTGTAACACGGCGTGAACGTGAACCTTGGTGTGAATAACAAAGGAGACATCCCAGGATCCCTGGGTTTTAAAATCACGGGCCATGAATGCACGTGTCCCCAGGAACGCACACTGCCTTCTCACGCAGAGCCCATTCTCACTCTCCGGTACTGACACCACCAGCTAGTGGGGGCCGCTGCAGAAGTCAGGTACCAAGGGGCAGCCCAAGCGCTTTATTTTATTATAATGATTCAGGATGTTTCCATTAGATTGATGACTTTTCCAAGTCTTGGGCTGGCATACAGAATACTTTGATAAAGTTAGTATATTAATTTACAGTGCAGCTCATAAAATTATTATAAAGGAACATTCATTGTTGAAGATCCCAAAAAGGCAGGTCTTCATCTGAAGCCATGCAAAACCTGGCAATAAGTAAGCCCACTGTGTGACAACTTTCAGACCTCAGACCAAGCTGGTGGCGGCACCAGTGTGGCAGCACAAGCAGACGGGGTGGGTGTGTGTCGGCAGGTTGGTGATCTGGCCCGGCTTCACAACCTCCATCCTGCAGTACGAGAGCAGCATCATGCTGTGCACGGACGTCAGCCACAAGGTGCTGCGCAGCGAGACGGTGCTGGACTTCATGTTCAGCCTGTACCAGCAGACGGAGGAGCACCGCTTCCAGGAGCAGGTGTCCAAGGAGCTCATCGGCCTCGTCGTCCTCACCAAGTGAGCCAGCTGCCCCCACGCCCCGGCCGGTCTTCGGGGCGGGAGGGGCACTGGTGACCTCCCTTGGGAATGGCGGTTTTGTGGGGCGTGCACATCTGGGCAGGACAGGCATTTAGTGACTTCTGCCTCTTGCTCAGTTTTTATTTTATTTTCTAATAGTAATTCAGTCACCTCCCTGTCCGTCCAGCACAGTCTGTAAGAAATTCTTTTCCCTTTTTCCATGACATCTCATGTTACTAAGTGATTTTGAAATTGTCATTTTCACTATGCATCTTAAGGAAGCACCAATAAGTGCTCCCGTTCCACAGGTACAACAATAAAACATATCGAGTCGATGACATTGACTGGGACCAGAACCCCAACAGCACCTTTAAGAAGGCAGATGGCTCGGAGGTCAGCTTCCTCGAGTACTACAGGAAGGTATGGAGCTGCTGCCCCATGGTCCCCCCAGGGTGGAGCATGTGAGTCCAGGAGCGGCCTGAGGCATGTGGGGTAGAGTTTTCTTCGGCTCACCCATTTGGAGCAGGTGAAGGCAGGCCCAACAGGGCAGCGCTGCCTCATTGGCACGGGAGCCGTGCCCTGTCCAGATTCCTTTTGCAGTTCAGCCCACGGTTAGATTGGAACCTGAGCGCATGCAGGACGAGGAGATAGGGACCAAGGGGTAAAAACTGTAGGTGACTGCTGAGCATACCGTCCCTTGTTCTGATGTCAGTCCTTGTTCTAATGTCGGTGCTTTTGAACCGGCCTGGGGGTGCAAGGTGGGGCCTGGGAGCCCTCAGCACCGGCTGCGCTCCTTCCACACGTGCACCCTGGCGGATCGGACAGGCCCGTCCCACACAGGTGGGCCCGGGTGCTGGGCTGCCTGCCAACACTGGCCTTCTCAAGATGACTCTAGACTGTGGCCCAGAACTCACTAAACTGCAAAACACCAGAGGCAAATGGCAGGAAAAAAATCCGATGGACTAGAAAACAATGAACTGTTTCTGTGGTGATGCAAACTAGCATGGTCTTAGTCTCCCGAAATGAGCAGATCTGGGCCCCGAATCATGTCGGGAACAAGACAAGATTGGGTGGCTGACAGAGAGCTCAGCACAGAACAAAGTCATGAATAGGCTGGAACTCGTGGCCTCTTAACTGTTGCGCTAAGTGGCCAGGAACTTGTCCTGGTGCAGGAGGAAGGAATGGGCAGGTGCTTCATGGTCTATTGATGAGGGACCAAGACTGATGAGAAGATGCTCGTACTTTGGGGAGGCTGGATGCACAGAAGGAGCAGAGCTACCTGGAATGCTCACGGGTGCAAGCTGGACGCTGGTGGGGCAGGAAAGGGCCTTCAGCAGGCGGGCCCAGACAGAGGAGCGGCCTGTGATGGCTCTGAAATTGCCGAGCAGGGAGTCCTCTCATACATGGGGGTCGGCAGTACGTGTGCACGGCTGGGCTTGGGCACCGAAGTGCTCTCAGCCTGGCCCCGACACGGGCAGCTGCCATCTCTGCCCGTGGACACGTCACTGGAGGCATTCCCTGCACATGGTGACCACGCCCTCCTCTCCAACAGCAATACAACCAGGAGATCACTGACCTGAAGCAGCCAGTGCTGGTCAGTCAGCCCAAGCGAAGGAGAGGCCCCGGCGGCAGTCTGCCTGGCCCCGCCATGCTCATCCCAGAGCTCTGCTACCTCACAGGTGTGGGTGTGGGGCAGGGGGGCGGAAGGGGGACTGCAGTGGCAGGGCCAGGGGTAGACTGCAGGGCCAGCATCTCTCCGTGCCTCTCCTGTCCCTGGAAAACCCTTGAAGCTGCTGTGGCTCCCTGAGATTCTTCCCCCACCCCCACCGCACATTCTGAGCACAGAGGTGCAATTCTGGGTCCTTTGAATGAACACCTTTTGAATGTCTTCCCTGAAGGTCTGACCGACAAGATGCGCAACGACTTCAACGTGATGAAGGACCTGGCGGTGCATACACGGCTCACACCGGAGCAGAGGCAGCGGGAGGTGGGGCGGCTCATCGACTACATCCACAAGTACGCCCACGAGGGGCCGGCGGGGGCTGTGCTTCCGAAGCACATGGACGACGGGGCAGGGCTCCCCTTCCCATCTCTGAGTGAGGGAGTAGTGGGTGCCGTCCGTCACTTGCATCCCTTCTGATTCCTCTGTCAGGAGAAGGTGGTGACGCAGCAGACTGTGTTCGGACAGCTCCATTCTCTGTACTACGTCAGGGGTTCACTTTGAGGAGGAGAGGGTTTGGGCCCCAGAATTTTCTGTTGAAGGGTCAGGGGGGCAGGGAGTGGATGCGGAGTATGGACACAGGACGGTGCTCTGTGTTTCTGCGTCAGTGCCAGGCCCCTGCCCTGAGGCGGTACAGCTGGGGTCTGCGCACACAAAGGGCCTCTGGGCACACGCCCACTCTGCGGGGTGCCCTCGCATCTGCTGATATGTAAATGCACTCACTCAACAGAGATGACAATGTTCAGAGGGAGCTTCGAGACTGGGGTTTGAGCTTCGACTCCAACCTGCTGTCCTTCTCAGGGAGAATTCTGCAAGCAGAGAAGATTCACCAAGGCGGGAAAACAGTAAGGTGGCCTTCCCACTGTCTCTGAGGTTGGGCAGGGGCAAAGGCCCGCACGGCCAGCAGGAGAGCGCAGTAGAGGCCAGCATGGTGCTGCCCTCACCGCCCCCACCCCCGCCTTCTGCCAACCGCCAAGCAGCAACGGAGGCTGCAGGGTGAACGTGCAGAGGCCACAGTCAGAGGACGCGGCTGGGGCACCTAGACCATCCGGTGCCAGGCAGCGCTTGGGTGGCCACTCTTAACATGAACAATCTGAAGCTGCCCCCATCCTTCCAGGACACTTTTGCACCTCCTTTCCCCACCAAGAGCCTTGTGCCCCCCACTGCAGCCCAGGTGTAGAGATGCCCTGGGGGTCAGTGGTGACCCTCCGGCCTCCTCCCGGGGCATGCAGGCGGCCCCACCTTGTCTCCAAACTCTCCCCCAGTTTGAGTACAACCCCCAGTTTGCCGACTGGTCCAAGGAAACAAGGGGTGCGCCACTGATCAGCGTGAAGCCCCTGGACAACTGGCTGCTGGTGTACACCCGGAGGAACTACGAGGCAGCCAACTCGCTGATACAGAACCTGTTTAAGGTCACGCCGGCCATGGGTATACAGATGAAGAAAGCGATAATGTGAGTTTTCTCCTCCAAAGCAGACCAGCAGACACAGGGAGGGCATGGGGGGAAGTGTTTACAACGTAAGTTGCCGATCTTCATGTGAAGACTGGATACAGGCCCATGGCCTGCAGACACAAGTGTGAGGAGTGAGACAGAGGGGCTGGCAGGGCTGCAGGTCTGTTCAGAGCAGCCAGGCTGCCCTGGGGGTTTTCTCTTGTACCCGGACAGCAGTGCATCATGGGAGCTTGTCAGTGGGTGCCACGTCCGTCCTCCCTCTCCCGGTGTTGGGTCACGCGTTTCCATTCTAGGATCGAGGTGGATGACAGGACAGAAGCCTATCTGAGGGTCTTACAGCAGAAGGTCACATCGGACACCCAGATAGTGAGTAGCCTGTTGGCCCCGAGCGGTTACCCGGAGTGCCTGGTCTGACCGGGGCATGTGGAAATCCTAGAACTAGAGTTCATTTTCCAAATGTCACAGTTAGGTTCCCAGACTGGCCACAAAGTGTGTGTGTTGCCTTCCTAAGGTCTCAAGTCCATGTGGGCTCCAGCCAGTGCCCAGGGGTCAAAGACTATGGCTCAGAGTGGGAGCGGGGAGGGAAGATAAGCTGCCTTGGATTTATTTGGACCTGATGGTTTCAATTGTTCTAGAACATTTGGGGAAAATAGCAGGGCACAAAAGTGAAAGTCAGCCTTGGAAGGTCCGCATACAGAGTGTGACTGTGAGATGGCCGGGCACAGCCCATTCCCCCGTGGGCCCTCCCCCCACTACTGAGGGTAGGTTCCTGCCCCGTTGTCCGGGATGCTGGGGACACAGAGGGTATGAGAGGGCTCCACCGGGCGAGGGAAAAGGGGGCGGGAGCCGGGCGTGTGTACTGGGCACGGGCGAGTCACAGCTGTGCTCAGCTCTCGTACTTCAACTTGAAGCTTGGGCAGGGGGGCGTGTTTTCCTGCACTCCTGAGGTGCAGTTGACAGAGAACATGAGGTTCACAGCACACAGCATGTGTGTGCATGTCACCACGTCAGGGTATGCCAGTGCCTCCATCAGCTCCTGGCGTCTCTGCTTGGCGTGCATGGTGAGTCAGGGAAGACCCAGGCACTCTGGCACCTGACAGGACACCACGCTGCACCTGAGACCGCCAGCACTTGCTTAGCTTGTCCCTGGCCATCAGTGCCCTTCCGCCAGCCCCTGCCCACTTCAGGGGCTGTGTTCAGACCATCGAGTTGGGTTTCCCGACTAGCCGCAGGCTTCCTAGGAGGCTCCATGGTGTGATGAAGCCCTCCAGCCAGAGCTCTGTGGTCTGAAAACCATGACCCGAGGGGCCTCCTGGGGGGGCGTGTGCAAGTGGGAATGGAGCGTGGCAGAAAGCCCTCCCTTTGTCCACCTGTCAGCTCCCCTGTGCTCGTGTTGCCTCGGCCCCTGTCTACGCAGCTCTCCCGGGTGGCCGTGGAGCCTGTGGAACTCAGTGCCCAGGCATCATGGCGCACAGCTGTGAGCTGTGTGCTCAGAGTGTCTGCTCACCAGCATCTGTCGGTCGAATGCAGTGAACGGAAAGTAGAAGCTGATGTCTTGTTTCGTGGCCACACAGCACAGATGCTTGGAAAATGCGTGGCTGTCACTTGTCCCATGGGGGTGGCTTCTATTGCCTTCCTGGACTTTGTCCCTAGTGTCCACGTTCTCTGTCTGTTTGCAGGTCGTCTGCCTGCTGTCGAGCAACCGGAAGGACAAGTACGACGCCATCAAGAAGTACCTGTGCACGGATTGCCCCACCCCCAGCCAGTGTGTGGTGGCACGGACCCTGGGCAAGCAGCAGACGGTCATGGCCATTGCCACGAAGATTGCCCTGCAGATGAACTGCAAGATGGGCGGGGAGCTGTGGAGGGTGGACATGCCTGTGAGTCCTGTCCCCTGCCAGGGATGGTCTTTGTGCCATTGGAAAAACGGAGTCCCTGCTCTCTGGTGTCTGAATGGCAGCGTTTCCCTTGCAGCTGAAGCTGGTGATGATCGTCGGCATTGACTGTTACCACGACACCACGGCCGGCCGGAGGTCCATCGCGGGCTTTGTCGCAAGCATCAATGAAGGGATGACCCGGTGAGCATGCGCAGCCCAGGCTGCTAGCTGAGGCCCTGCCAGGTGGTGGAGCTGTGTCAGCACTTCACTTCCAACCTGCTGCCAGCCCTGACGTTGGGGCCAAGAAGACTGGGGAGAGACACCTTCGTTAGCTGCCCAGTCGCTGTCACCTTCCCCTGCTGGCCCTCAATCTGTGGCCATGGAGCCGTGTCTCAGGTTATGCCACTGTGTAGGGGGGAGGGTGCACTGCACTGAGTGCGCCCACCTGCAGCTGGCCCAGGTGCCACGTGGTAGGGTGCTGAAGTTGGTCTTGGTGCCCCTGGCAGCACTGAGGGAACCAGTGAGACCAGGCAGGGGGTGTGGGCGTGTCAGCATCACCAAGGGCACATTCAGAGGCCTGAAGCTTCCGAAGAGGGGCATCTGTCCTGAGGGCTTCTCAGGGTGACAGTGAGGCAGGCCGTGGTGTGCACTACTGCATGAAACCGGAGGCCCCGCGGGGTTACCATGCACGCTGGCACTCTCCTCAGCTGTGGAGTCGTGGGATTGATCACTGAGAAAAGAGCGCGCAATGAATGTGTTTATCAGGGACTGGCTGGCCAGTCCCTGCTGTTGAGACATCCTGAGTAGTGGGAGACGTTAGCAGGTGCCCGGAAGCAGGCTGGAGCCCCAGCACTGCCGTGAGTAGAAGGGAAGGCGGGCCTGCAGTGGCGTGCCACCTCGGTGTGCTCTCTCCCCACAGCTGGTTCTCCCGCTGCGTGTTCCAAGACCGAGGCCAGGAGCTGGTGGACGGGCTCAAAGTGTGCCTGCAAGGTCAGTCTCCGCCCAGGAGGGGCCTTGAGGGCGCGTCCTGGAGCTGTGCTGCGGCCCGTGCATGGGACCAGGGGGCAGCCTGGGTGCCGCATGACCTCACCTGAGCATGTCTGGCTCTGTCGCAGCTGCGCTGCGGGCCTGGAACACATGCAACGAGTACATGCCCAGCCGCATCATTGTGTACCGCGATGGTGTGGGCGACGGCCAGCTGAAGACGCTGGTCAACTACGAGGTGCCGCAGTTCCTGGACTGCCTCAAGTCTGTGGGCCGTGGCTACAAGTAAGCAGTGCCATGCAGCACCCCCGCTCAGGCCCAAGATGAGCTGGGGGTATAGAGGGAGGTGGGAGGACAGCACATCCGCAGCCTTCCCCATCACACCCCCCGACCTCACCCCAGGCCCCAAGAAAGGGCTGTGTTTCTTCTTCTCGCACAGAGTGTGCAGGTGCCCGAGTGGACACTAAGTGTAGCGTTCCTTGTCACCTTCAAGCCCCAGGCTGACGGTGATCGTGGTGAAGAAGCGAGTGAATGCCAGGTTTTTCGCTCAGTCTGGAGGAAGGCTTCAGAACCCACTTCCCGGGACAGTCATTGACGTGGAGGTCACCCGCCCTGAGTGGTGAGTCCGGCCTGCAGGGCCAGATGCAGGCTGTGTCTGTGTCCCTCAGCATGGCCCCTGTGTTCCAGCAGCCCTGATATGCCACCATTTCGTCCTCACGCTGTATTTCTTACCCACACTGTGGTCTTCACCTGGTTCATTCTGAGACGCCCACATGGCCCACACTCATTGCCTGGGTGCCGGGAGCGGCGCACAGAGGCTTCTAAGTGCACATCCCCGTAGCCCAGGTGGCTGCCCAGCCTCATCACACACACTCAGAGATGAGGGAGGGCCAGGGCTGGGGCTTGACAGCTGGCACTTGATTCTGTGCACAAACCTTGTCCATAGATGGCTATTTCCAAATCAGATGTCTGGGCCTGTGACGGACTTGGTCACCCTTCCCATGCCTTGTTTACACTTTGCCGCAGACAGGAAAGCCACGCTCGGGCCACTCTCGGGCACATGTAGCTCTCAGCTGGGAGCCGTGAGCTTGGCCCTGCAGAGTCTGTGGGACACCCTCCCTGGGAAGCAACTCTTGTCCATGTGGAAATGTTGGGAACATTTTCTAGAAGGCGGCTGTGATCAGGAGACTGCATCCAGCCAGGGTGTACAGTCAGTGTGTGGGGCTCTTCCGGGAGAAACCAGGGGCCAAGCTGTTGCTGCACTGACTGTGTAGATGGTGAGCCCTGGGATAGCGCCTCCCGTGACGGTGCCTGGAACTACCACTCTGAGATGCACACTTGGCCTTCACCTTTTTCTTGGGCAGGTGTTAGGCTGGCAGTCACCACAAAGCCAGCACAGCGCAGGTGCGCTCACCTGAGGGCACTGTGGGCCCAGCACAGCGGGGAAACCCAAGCTGCATTAGGAAGGAAAATTCCACTCCTTTTTACTAAAACCTGGCTGCCGATGCGACTCGGCACTGGAGCCAGCAACAGGGCCCGTCTGGCCACCGGCACCCCGCGTGATGGCAAGCCTGAGTCAGGGCCAAGCGCCACGTCCAGCTCTGCCATGGTTCCTCTGCCCTCCTAGGGGCTCATTTCTAACACCCTCGATTTTCTAGAAACCCATAATCTGTTGTAGATCAGTTCCGATTTTATCATTTCTCTCATTTCCGTGGATGTAACGAAGTGCACAGTCGAGTTCCTCGGAACCTCCGTCAGGTCTGTCCACACTTCTGGACAGGGGCTAACCACAGGCTGGTGCTGTGTGCTCCTGTGCACCTGTACCATGGGGCTTTCGTTTGACCATCTGGTCCCCACTCTTGTTCCACTGACAGTCCTTCACACTCTCTCTCCCTCACGAAGATTTGCTGTAAGTCCTTAATGAGTAAAATGGGTCAGGCGTATCTTGGTTAACAACAGCGGGAACAGCTAGCAGGAAAGCTGCTGTGGTTAAGGGGCATTTGGGGTGACAGAACCGGAAGCTGGGCCTCCCGTCCCCACTGCCCCACCACCCCCGCGGTGTGGACGTGGGGGCATGGACCATGGTGTGCCAAGTAAGCGAATGCAGTGCCCGGGGCTCCCGTGACCCGCCCCCCGGTACCGGCAGCAGCCGATCTAAGCACGGTGCACAGACACAGGTGGCCTGCAGTGGCCACGTCATGTCCTGAGGGAACCGGCTGACATCAATGTGGAGGTCTTCTCATTGTCAGAAACTCGAATCCTCTTCTCTTGAGCTTTCGGAGAGGGAAGCCTTAACGTCCACGTGGCTTGCTTGTGTGTTTGCAATCCTAGGTATGACTTCTTCATCGTGAGCCAGGCGGTAAGGAGTGGCAGCGTGTCCCCCACACACTACAATGTCATCTACGACAGCAGCGGCCTGAAGCCGGACCACATCCAGAGGCTGACGTACAAGCTGTGCCACATCTACTACAACTGGCCCGTGAGTACCTCTCCGTGTGACACAGTTCCCCTCATGAGGGTCACTTTCAGAATGGAACTGCTGTGGGCCCAAAGGCATTAACGTCAGCACGAGACCTACGATTTAGGGAAACCAGCCCTGGAGTGACAGCAGCTTTGTTTTCTCCCACCGAAGGGTGTCATTCGCGTCCCCGCGCCCTGCCAGTACGCGCACAAGCTGGCCTTCCTCGTGGGCCAGAGCATCCACCGGGAGCCAAACCTGTCACTGTCCAACCGCCTGTACTACTTGTAGCCACGGAGGAGCCACAGCTGGCGGCGCTGCGCTTTCTCAGAGACACCTCTGGAGTCTTCCAGGCTTCATTTTTCAAATGTTCTCTTTGTAGTTGAAACTTGGGAAGGGAACTGGGGGGTTTAGAGTCTTAATTCTAAGATTGCTACTAACCAATTTATTTCACAGGTAAGAATTAAGATTTTATATTTTAAGTTGTTTGCCTCTCAAACATATAGTCAGGAGTTTTGTTTGTTTTGGAAGAAAATGGGTAAGGCACTTTGCTTTATGAACAGAGTCTCAAATGGTTTGAAAGGACTTTCATGAGAGAGAAAGCCCTACTTGTAACCTGTACTAACCTTAGTTTTGAAATATTCATTTTGAATATAAAGGAGAAAAGGCATAAAGTAGGAAGCCCACTATGATCATAAGGTACAGCTTTATTTGGGCATGTCATATTTAAGACAAAAGCTGCCACTAAATGACACCTACCAGGCACAGGAAAGGGTGAGACTGCGGAGAAATAGGCTCAAGGGGTGGGGGTCAAAAAAAGAATTGAAAACTTTTAAATTTCTGTTTGAGGAAACATTTAACACCCTTTAACAGAAGAAGCCAGTGGTCTATATTAATGTTACTGTTTGTTTCGTTTTGTAAGTGGGACTTCATTCTATTTATTATAAAATAAAATTGAAGTGATTGTCACCTGATTTGAATTACAGTGTAGTTTTTGTTTTTACTGAAAGCATATGCATTTTTTTCCACTTAATGTACTTTTCAAACTGCTGGAGAGTACCTTCAGTGAAAAGGCTGTTCCACTTCTATATGCTAACTTAGAGCCGCTCACAAAGGTCAGCATCAGAGTGCAATGGCATTAGGAAGGGCTTCCCCGAGGGCTGACAGAGTGAGCCTGGGAGGAAATGCAGCCTCGGGAGTCTGCGCCTTTGGGAGCAGGTGGCTGCAACGAACTCAGGCCTACACATTTGTGGGGATTTTCAGGAAATTTTGTAAAGAGCGGGTTTGAGGTTGCTGAGTAACTGTATGAGGTCTGTCCAGAAGGTCACAGCCATGTACTATGAAAAATAGAGACCTTTATTGAAGAAGATACCAGAGACAAGAAACATTGTACATGGGACAGTGACACCTCAGTCCCCTTCAAAGGAGGCACCTTGGGACCTCACAGAGTTCTCCCATCACCATCAGCTGCTCTGTTGTATCTTCCTGAATCTCAACTGTCTGAAATCTCTTCCCTTTCAAAGGTGATTTTAGTTTAGAGAAAAGCCAGAAGTCTGGTCTGTAGGGAGGATGAGTCGCCTGGGTACTTTGATGTTTCACAAAAAAACTCTACATGAGATGTGATGCGTGAGCAGACATACTGTGCTGATAAAGCTGCCAATCCGCAGTTGCCCACAGCTGTGGCCTTCTGAATCATGTGAATAGTTTCTGTGGAGGAATGTTCAAGCTTAACGCAAAATTGGATGCAGATTCGTTGCTCTACTCAGTCATTTTTAATGTGATGGCCACACAGTGCACATGCTCACTCAACAGCATCTACCATCCGCACTGACTAGTACAGTGACATCGTCACTGTTCACGATTGTGCGTTCAGTCCATGCTCCTTGGCTGCCAGGTTACATCCATGTCACACAAACCTTTCTCATATTAGCAATGGCTGGACTTTTTGCAGACCTCGCATGTCATGACCCCTTTACACATGGTCCGTCAACAGAGTGAATGGAGCGCTGACTGTGTGCAAGCCATGGGGACATAACTGCATGCAGTTCAGTGAAGCTACTTGTCCTGCTCTTAGTCTACTCATCCTGGCAATAAATGCCTTTTCAATTTAGCCTTATTAACATTGTGAATAAAACCATTGTAAGTTTTGTTATTGTTGTTGTTTTTAATTCTTTGAGCTAAAAACTGTTGTTAACACTGTTCTTGGCTCCTAGTCCAGGTTTTTTAACCTGTGTAATTTCTAAACATCAGAAGAAAACAGATTGTGAAGTTTCAGAATACCAGAGAAAGGAAATCAATGATAAAAATTGTCACAGTATTCAGGGAAATAAGGAAGTCCAATCATGCAACTGTAAAAGATCAATTTGGGTGTTAGTTTTTATTTATGGGTCTTTATGGATAGTCAATAATCTCAGTCCTTAAAGTCTTACTCTTAGCAGTTTTAAACTACTCCTTAAAATTGAAAGGCTGTCCTGTCTCGCAAACCATGAAAAATTTGGGAAATGTGGCAATTCGGGAAAAGTGGCAGTAAGGAAGCCCGCCCTTACCATGTGCTAAAGACTTCATTCAAGGAACACAAAGCTGCTGGAATCAGTGGAGCCAGAAGGGGCACAGACCTGCGTTCTTGTGTTCTGGGCCCTGATTTCCAATGGAGTCAGAACACCTGTGTTTGTGCCACCCAGACCTGGAAGTTGGACATGCAGAGAGGCCAGGGAACTGGGTTCCAGCAGCCGGAGCCACATGGTCTGGCCTTGGGGAGATGTGGCTCAGCGGCCAGAGAGTCAGGCTGATGAGATGACCCTGAGGCTCTGTCTCTCCTGGTCCGCTTCCTTCTGCTTCGGTTTCACTCAGACTTCCTTTGTGAGTGACAAAGATGACAACCTAGTTCATGTCTCTGTCCTGCATCCCCCATGAAAGGACTCGTGGGGAGGGGCAGCCAGGCTTCAGCAATGGCTCTGGCAGGCATCAGGTGGTCCTGGGCGCACGGAGACCATACTGTGCAGGAAGGGCAAGGTCCCAGGGGGTTGCTCCCAAGCCACCTCACACCTTCCTGTGGGACCCAGGGGCCTGTGCATGCAGAGAGGTATACTGACACCTCCTTTCTGGACAATTCTGAACCTCTGAACACCAATTTCTCCCTCTTCCCCAACTTATAGGCCATTGCTTTTTAAGTCAACTTTATTGAGGTATAATTTTCATGTAAGTGAATGCAATTTGATGAGTTTTGACAAATTACATACTCCTGTGCCTGCCACCATGGAGATTTAGGAGCTCTCTTATAGTCTCCAAGCAACAGTTACATTTTTCAGTCCATTGGCCTTACACATATTTCATTAAATTTGTCCCTGAATCTTTCATGGTTTTGATGCTAATATAACCACATGTGTTTTTATGTCACAGAGGAGTATTTTACTTTCCGTTTCTGATTGTTACTTGCTGGTTTGCAGTAATAGTTGACTTTTGCATGTTGACATTGCCCTCTGCCACCTCACCAAATAAACGTCATCTGCACAGTCATGTCACCTGCGGACAGGGACCGTTTCTCCTCTCCTTTCCCGAGTGGGTGGCCTTCGTTTCCTTCTCTCTCCTGCTGTGCCAGAGAAGCTCCGCATGGGGTCAGATGCCAGTTGTCAGGTCGATAGCCCGCCTGGTTTCCGACGGAAGGGGCGCGGTCAGTCCTCACCACAAAGGACAGTGTGTGTTGTGACCTACACTGGTAGAGACAAATTTCTTTCTTTTCCTGCTTCCTGGACAGGCGTGGACCTTGTCCAGGGCTGTCCCTCCTTCCATGGAAACGACTAGCACACTTCCCTTTTGTTCTGCTGGTGCAGTAAACTGCACTGACTCTTTCCAGCATGATAAACCTTTGCATATATTGCTGGATTCGATCTGCTAATATTTTGTTAAGGATTCTTCTTTAATTTCCATTCACGGTGCTGTTGGTCTGTAGCTCTTCTATAGCGCGCATTTGTCTAGTTTTGGTATCAGGATGATGCTGGTGGCCTCGTAAGTTTGGGCATTTTTCTCCTCTGGTCTCCAGAAGAACTTGCACAGAGAGGGCACTCTGTGCTCCTTAAATGTCTGGCAACCCTCACCACAGCCGAGTCCAGCTCATCGTCACTTTGGGTTTGTGGGGAGATGTGTTTTAGAAGATTTGGAGAAACATAGTCCAGGCTGCCTTTGCTGATTTTTTTCTTTTGGAGAAATTATCATCAGTTTACTTTTTCTTGTGGTAAAGTGTAGCATAAATTTTACCATTTCAACCACTTTTAAGTGTGCCGTGGCATTAAGTACATTCATGCATACTTACATTGGTATTTCTTAAACTGGAGTTTTAAAGCAAATTTAAACATTTCATTTAATTTAGCATTTCAGCTTTTCCTTTAAAGTGCCAGAATGTATTCATATGTAACTAAATTCATTGGTGTGTGACGAAAACTGTGGACCCTTTGACCAACACCTCCCTTCCCTCCCCCAGCCCCTGGAAACAGCGCCCTCCTCTGCCCATGCGGCTCTGACCCCAGGTCCTGCAGCAAGGGGCGCCTGCAATGCACTTCCCTGCCATCGGCCCTTCGCGCTGCAGCACAGGAGGAAGCATCGTCCCACTTGAATGGCATTGGGGTGGCGGTTTGATGACAGACTCAGATGTCCTTTCACAAAGTTACAGCCCTTGAATTCCATTTCATCTCGCCACAAGCTTGTTGGTTTTGCTCCTTCTTGGGATAAATCCCATTATTAGGAAAATGCTAAAATTATGAGGGCTTTCCAGAAAAGTATCTGCCTTTGAGAAGTGGTGTCGTGCTATGCTAAGCAGGAGCTCGCTGTCCCCATTGCTAGGACACCGGCTGTGCCGAGGGCTGGGCGTGGGCACAGATCGAGGGCACTCCCTTTCCTGCCTCTTGGCTGCGCAGGAGGGTTTCTTGTGCATGGGAAACGCTGACTCAATGTTGATGGCCTGGCTGTGCCACTGACTAGGTTGTCACCAAGGTGAGTGACAGCATTTTGTAAATGATGCCCAAACCATAGGTCAGAACTATTTTAGGAAAGAAAGGAGTTCCAGAAAAGGTTAGGCTGCAGACTTTCTCTTGTCTGTTGGAGAACTCAGCTGTGCTGCTATAACCAAGTACTTCAAACAATAGAGACTACACAGCGTCATACAAAATAACCAATTTTATTTCTAGAAAATGTTTGACACTAGCTGTACACATGCACACACCCACACCGCACTTAACCACACAGGGCCGTTTCCTTTTAATCTGCCACACAGGTTCCATTACAGTTGACAACATAGTTTCAAAGACACAATGGGGAAAGCTCTGTCATTCATTTATACACCTTCCATAAATTACAAAAGAAAGGCAGTCTGAAAAGTCTGTATAAAGAGTAAAAACAATTTACAAGTGGACAAGAATTACAAAATAGTAACCATCAAATGCACCTGCCAGCAACTTTGTAAATCTTTGTTCAAGTGCCAGTGGGCTGGGGGGGACCAGCAGGAGGGTTGCGGGGGACCACCAGGAGCAGACTCCAGTTGGGGCGCTCTGCTGTGCTCGTGTATGAGGGGATGGCTTTCCGTGTGTGCTGCTGCTGGTTGTGTCTGTGTCTGGCATTTTAACGAATAATGAAAGTAATGGAAATCTATAGGCCACAGAATGTAACACAAAGCGGTGGGCGGTGTCAGCTTTCTGGTAGGTTGGGAAGTGGTTCTACTAACAGAGTTCTTTGCTCTGCTCTGCATTAGTTAAGTTTAAGTAAACATTTCCTGGGGTGCCTAGCTTGCTCCGAAAGAGCAAACCCAGGATCTTCCAGCTCCCCGCCTGGATAGGCGGGTCTGAGACCCTGTGTGTGTGTGTGGGGGGGGGGGGGTGGAGAGCACTGGACGCACCACACAGACAGCGGACAGCGAAGTTTTATTAGACAGTACAAACCGTTGTGCAGGAATAAGGCAGAACACCAAGGCGGCTCAACTAGGGGGTCTCAGGACCAGAGTTCAAGTGACAGTCACGAAGCATGGGAAGAGGGAGGAGGGTGGGGGCCGCCCCCTTGGGGCAGATGGCAAGGGCACAAAGACTAGGGGCCCAGTGTGGGGGCACCAGGGCCTGGCCCTCTGGGGGCCCCCCCGTGAGACTTGGGGTGGCAGCCGCCAGGGGGCACAGCCTGAGGCCCAGGGAGGCCCAGCTGGGCCAGCAGCCTATGAGGTGGGTGGGCAGAGGGGCAGAGCACACTCTGCTGGGCCGGGAGAGGGGGTTCCTGGGAAGTGCAGAGTCATGAGAGCCCTCGTTTGGAATTACAGAAAACCACGGGGATTCGGAAGGCGTCCGCAGCCGCGGCTCACTTCACAGCGCCCAGCTTTTTCAGCAGTCTCTTGCCTTTGAAAAGCAGCCCCTTTTTCTTTCTCGAGGACATTTCCCTGCCTCTCCCAGGACTACCAGTACCCACAGATGACGCAGGTGACCCCGAATGGAGATGGGCTGTGGGGGATGGTGCTCTCCTTGCTGTACCTGACCCCTCAGGAGGAACCTAGTAGGTACAGTGTGACAGGTGGAGTGTGTCAGCGCCAGCACCACAAGCCCCTCGGCCGCCTCGCATGCCCAGCCCACGCACAGGGGAGGGAAAGGGTGCTCTTTCTTGTCTCAAGGGTTAGCGTGCCATAGGAGTGGGGCCGCCCCAGTGTCTCTGGCCCAAGGCCTGGCTGGCTCAGTCTGTGTCCTCAAGGGCAGGGTGGCCAGCGCTCTGGCAAGACAGAGCTAGGGAATCACTTCCCTTGTAAATTAAGACCAAGGGGTGGGGGCTATTTTAAATTAAGTTGAAAGTAAAGTTGGCCGAGTACCCATTGGTAATCTCAAAAGTGAACGTTCCTAAGGGAATTTTGTTGCCTTTGAAAGCTACTTGGGTCTATAAACCTGGGGTGGTTGCATGCATTCCTGGGTCAGAAATATTGGAGATGGCACACCGGTTGAAAGAAAAAAAAAAACTAAAATGAACCTTAATCACAATCAAAGAAAGCTTCAAGGCCCTCCCTGTATGCAGGCGTTGTTCACACGTAACCGGAGATGGAATTTTGTCGGTTGTGAGCACGTGGTGAGTTTCAGTGTTTCCACGACCTTGACCTTAAACTGGGAGCAACTGAGCTCACCACGTGGCGCCTGGTGGCCTCGCCAGGTCCCCACTGGCCTCACACCTGACATGTGGGACCACCACCCCTCGCTGCCTGACCTTGCCAGAGCAAGCCCCCCCCCCCACCTCCCGGGGTTCAGTATTCAGCAGGCAAAGGGCACCAGCCAAGGGGCTTCAAGCTTGCTTGGATTCAAAATCAAGGTCTAACTCTAATGGAAAACACCTCGTCAAGCATCCCAAAGTCACCTGAAGATACCGTGTCCTCCATCGGAGGCAATCATTGGAGCTGCATGTCTCCTAGACCGAACTTGGTATTGCACTGGTTGCCACCAGACCAGCCTTTCCCCAACGTCTCTGTGCTTTGGGGAGAAGCTTGGCCCTCACTACTACACAGAGGTCTGGGGACTGGAGAGACAGGCACGGCCCTCAGGCCAGCGCAGTGGGCGGCTGTCCCACTCACGGCCCCGATGGGAGCCTGATCTCACTGGGCTTTTCTATGAAAGCCACTGTCCTGTAGTAAACATTCGTGCGAGGTTGTGCTTTTTGCAAGAGTGGCTCACAATGCAATACGCAGCCTCAGTTATGAGTAGACATTAGAACTCTACATAAACACGCAATTAGCCTCTTAAGAAATATGCTCCCAATGTGGGCCTTTCAAATGCTCTCCGTGTGGACAGAAGGAAGTGACCGTGAGGGACGGTTCATCTCACCACACATCCAGTTGCTGTGCAACTGACGCCCAGCGACAGACACCTGACACTGTAGGTCCAATGATTTTCTGAGACATGTTTCTCTTTTCAACCCCACAGCGAACCTTAAGTCTACCGCGCTAGTCCGTTAAGGTAGCTTAGGTCGGTGTTTTATAGGTATCTTCAGTTGCTCACTTACGTGAAGGCTACATTGCCTGATTAAGGTGTGAAATGAACACTCTTCTTCTGTTTCCAAGCAGATGAGCAAAGAAATAAAAATATATATATAAAAATATAATATATAAAAACTCGCAGTGATGAAATAAAACAAAAATGAGACACTAAACGTGAATGTCATCTGGCCGTCAGATGTGCCCGCGGAGCGCTCTGACCTTGGCAGGGCGGACAGGGCCCCCGGCGGGGCTGCCTCCCTGCTGCCTGGCACCTACGGACAGGCAGCCCGCGCCCCCCCTCAGACCGAGTGTGCATCTGTCACGGGGGAGGGGTCGCCCTGTGAGTGGAGGCGGGTCAGTTAGAACTGAAAGGGTCAGCGTTTATGAGATGTAAGTTCTAGCAGTGAGTGCTTCAGGCTCGCCCCCCAGAAGGGTGGAGGGAACACTCAGGGTGTGTGCTTTCGGCTCAGGATGCAGAACGGACAACAGACTGCGTGAGAGCGCAGGTGGCAGTGGCAGGGACGCGAGACCCACTGGGGATGGCTGCTTACCCGCTTCGCCTTGGAGCGCGCCGGTGTGTCCTGTGCGTGCGGGGACGGGGCGTCTGAGAGATAGACTTCCACGTCATCAGGCACTTCTTCTAGGAAGTTCGAGGGCACGAGGCCTTTCTGCCCATTGAGCTCCCCCTGCAAACACATGGAGGCTGTAGGACCCTCACTCCGCTGCCCTCAACCCCGCTGTCCCACCCCCAGCCGCCACAGGACAGCTCAGAGGACAGTGGTGTGGGGGGCTCCTTCCAGTTCAAAAGGGGAACAACAAAAAGCTGCCCTGATTGTGGCCATGACCTCTGTGACCTCCCTGGATCTGGCCTGTGGGGTGGAGCCAAGAGTGTGAGGTGCCTCAGGGCCTAGGGGACCCTGGCACCAGGCCTGTCTGGAGCTTCAGGTGGTCTCAGCCCATGATTCTCAGTGCAGGGGCCTCGGGGTCCTGGGAACACTGGCCAGACAGATGCCCTCCAGCTCAGGGTCAGGAGGCAGAGAACAGGTCAGGGAGTTAACTGCAGTGGCAAGACCACGAAGCAGGTCTGTCCAACTGCGTCTCTGCCCCGCTGGGCCCAGCTTCGTTCTCACTAGAAATCCAGACCCTGTAGATGATAAACGGGCCACAGCTCCCTGAGACCACAGCTTCAGGCTGGTGTGTGCCCTTCTGGAACTTTCCAGCCGTGCACACGTCTCTGTGCACAGAGCTAGGGTCACAACCCGCAGGCCCAGCTGCCACCTGCTCCGAGGGGTTGCAGTCCACTGCACTGCATCTTCCCCACGCTTGATGCCCACCTGCCCCACAGGTGCCCAGGGCCAAGTCCCAGGTCAGCCCACGGCCGCCTGTCCTCTGCTCACAAGGTCTGGGAGCTGAAGCATGACAGCCCGCCCCCGCCCCCCGCCCCGCAGTGTCGGGATGGAAACCACCCAGATGCCCAGCAGAGAAGGGAACGCACAGAATGGGGCCCAGCAGGGGCTCACCTCCACAACAGGTAAAGGATGCCCGCAGCTCAACCAAAACAATGCGATTAGAAAGGGGCAAAGGGCCTGAATAGCTATTTCTCTCAAAAAGGCCTGCAACGGCCACCGAGCATCAGTAATCACCAGGGAAATGCAAAGCAAGACCACGAAGTGCTGCCTCCCTCCCCTGGAACTGCTGCTCTCAAAAACTGAACAAAATCTCCAAAAAGTGGGAAACAATGCATGTGAAGACGTGGACGTGCTGGGGCCTGGTGCAGCTGCGGCGGGAGTCCACCGCTGCTCAAGTCCAACTGCCCTTCGACCCAGCATGTCCACTCCAGGTCTCCGCCCCAAGGACAGTGCGGACACTGCAGACCAGGCACACCAGCGAACGGTGTGGTGCATCCCGATGCTTCAGAAACTCACATAGTAAAACCCTCAGAAACTCACGTAGTAAAACCCGTCTTCATCGATTTCACCAAAAACAGAGATGATGTCGCCCGTGCAGAAGGTGAGCTCGGCCTGAGGAAAGAGCATGCAGTGAACGGCCTCAGCCTCCGCGGGGGGGTTCAGCAAAGGCTTTGTGATTCCTTGATCTCCCCCCCCCCCAACGATTTTGGTATTAACCTACAAAGCTGACAAGCGCGTCTGTGCATGTGGCCTGTTAGAAAGAGCAACCCCTCGAGGCCCGGGCACCTGCAGGAAAGCGTGGCAGCATCCTGGTTCTGCAGGGACTCAGGTCACAGCCGCGTCCCTCTGCCAGGGCATCCTAACACCCATTATGGCGTCGTTAACTTGAGCACCTGGCGCATCAGGGACCTTTGTGGAAATATCCTCCCCCAAGGCAAGAGAATCTGTGCTCAGTTATCAAACCCCTTTTCCAGTGACCACGAGGGGCCAGCTCCAGGCTGGGGACAGGAAAATCAATCTACTAGAGATGCCAAAAGATGCACTTTAGTCTCTAAACACAAGACTGGGGGCAGAGGGTCCCTACCAAAGGGCCACAGTCGCCGTGTGCCCGGAGCCTGGCAGAGCTCTTTGAACCAGTCCCTGGGGCCAGGCTCTCCGGCACCCCAGAAGTCCAGGGTGACGGGGTCCAGACACACCCTGTCCTCTGAGAAATCAGCTCCGGGGGGTGGGGGAGACGACCTAGTCTCTCCAAAGGCCAGTCCTTCCCGTTTCGCAGGTATGCGGAGGTCACCCAGCCATGTCGGTCCTGCGCACAGCACGTACCCACCGTCCCTGTGCTCTACCGCGGGGCCCTCACACCTGCCTTCAGGATGACACTGTTGGGCCTCACCACTGGGTGTGGGTCACACACTGCCCTGCCCATGAAGGACGCTATGCCCTGAGCCTATCCTTGGGCTGCCCCCCCCCCCCCCCCGTGGCCATTTGCTGCTCTGGGGGCTGCAGAAGGTTCCAGAGCAGGCTGGAGCCACACCCAAGCACAGTGCCGGAGGACACGCTGGGGAGAAGCAGGCAGGGACAGGCAGGTACCTCCACGTCGATGTTAGGCGAGCTCTCCCGCGGGTCGTAGTCATACAGGGCCACCATCCTGCGCGTGGACACAGAGTGCTGCCTGCCACTCCTTCTGGTCCTCTCTGCTGACACCCGGGGGAAGAAGAAAGCCATCATGATGTCACTGCACAAGCAGTGGGCCCCTCATCCCTGGCAGTGTGGCATGGACCCGGGATGACCACCCTCCACCAGGTCTCAAGCTCACGGCACTGGCAACAGCTTCTGCTTTGGAGCCAGTCACTGGGCTTCCTAGTCCCACATCTTGTTCTAATTGTAAATAAGCAAGCCCACCTTTGTGGGATGCAGGGATTATGTTCCCTTAAAACAAAATACGTATGTCCCAGAAGTGACGACAGCGCTCTGACTGGTTAGTGCCACAGGGGACATTCCAACCCAGAACCTCTGAGGGTGACAAGGACAGCCCCCATGCACGCTCCATGGAGGTGTGACTAACACCTCACCATCCATGCTTTCCCGTTACAGCACGTCAGGTCACATCACCACCCCGCCCTCCAGTGCACACTGTTGCCCCAAAGTCCTGGGTGCCCCTTTATCATCCCCTCCTGCCCCGGGGAACCAACAGCAAGTCTTCTGTCCCCCCATGTCAGCCTCCTCCAGAAAGTCATCTGAGTGGAATCTTGCAGCACACAGCTTTAGGACAGTCTCGGTCTCTTGGATGAGGCACCTGGGACCCAGTCACCATGTGCTCTGTCGGTCCTATGTTCTCTCTTCAATGGAGAGTAGGTGGCACCATACGGACACGCCAGGGTTGTGACACCCATGCGCCCACAGAGACGCTCAGGTTGTCTCCAGTGCCACCATCAGCCCTGTGCTGATTGTGTGAGCAGTGTCCATCCCTCTGAGTTGTAGGATGACGATGCAGGTTTTGCAAAGTGGTGGCGGCAGTGGCAGGAGACAGTCCAGTGCCCACCACTGTCCACGACATGGCCAGCCCGTTGCATGGCAGCTGAACTGCTATGTGGGCCTCATCTTCCGCCTTCAGCTCATTGGGTGTTCCACCCATGAGGCTACGCATCTGCTCACGTGCTGAGTCACCCTCGTGCATCTTTGGCGCAGAATCTCTTCAAATCTGTCCACATTGCTACTGGGTTGCTTGTTTTCTTGGTGTTGAATTTTGAAAGTTGTTTGTGTATCCGAAGTACAGACCCCTTTCCAGCTGAGTTACCAGCCAATACTTCCTGCCAGCCCATGGCTTCCCTCCATTCTTCTAAGGGTGTCTTTCCAAGCTCCAAAGCATTTCACTTTGACACAATCTAACATTGGATATTTTTCTCTTATACATCATGATTTTAGTCTCTTATTAAAGAAGTTGTTGCCTTATCATCACAAAGTTCTCCCCCAGGTTTACTTCTAGAAGTTTTACAGTCTTAGTTTTCAGAAGGCCTGTCCGGAAAAAGTCCAGGCATTGTTAATGTAACAAGAACGGTTTGCACAACATCAGTGTAACCTGGCGGCCAAGGAGAGTGGGCTGGGCTTCATTCTCTCCCACTGATCGATCAAGTGTCTGCTTTTTTCCAACATTACCTTGTCCTGATTAGTTTGACTTTATAGTAGGCCTTAAAATCAGATTACCCCTGACCAGTGTGGCTCAGTGGGCTGGGCATCATCCCACAAATTGAATTCACAGGTTCGATTCCCAGTCAGGGCACATGCTTGGGTTGTGTGTTCAGTCCCAGGTTCAGGTACATACAAGAGGCAAGCAATCAATGTTTCTCTCTCACATGGATGTTTCTCTCTCTCTCTTCTTCCTTCCCTTCCCCTCTCTCTAAAAACAAGTAAATAACTTTTTAAAGATTTTATTTATTTATGTTAGAGAGGGGAGGGGAGGGAGAAAGAGGGAGAGAAACATCCATGTGTGGTTGCCTCTCATGAGCCCTCTACTGAGGACCTGGCCTGCAGTCCAGGCATGTGCCCCAACTGGGAATTGAACCAGCAACCCTTCGGTTCTCAGGCTGGCGCTCAATCCACTGAGCCACTCCAGCCAGGGCAGTAAGTAAATAATTTTTAAAAACATATTGCTTTTTAAAAAATCAGGTTATATGAATATATAATTTTTTTCTTTTAAAAAATTGTTTTGGTGATTCCAGTTCCTTTGCTTTTTCAGATGAATTTTGCATTTATCTTGCTGGTTCTGCACACATCCCTGCACGGACTCTGAGCAGGAGTGTGTCTGCCTCCAGGTCACTTTGGGGACGTTCGACACCTTAACAATATTGAGAACACAGTATCTCTCTTTATTTAGCAATTCTGTGATTTCTTTCATCAGTGTTCTTCAGCGTACTGACCCTGACGTATTCTGTCAGGCATAGCCCAAAGCACTCCACGTTCTGCTGTTACTATAATGGTATGACTTTTTAAACATAAATCTCAAATGTTCACTGTGAACATGGAAATGCCATTGCTGGTGCAGCGGTTAACCTTGGTTAACTCACGTGTTAGGAACTTCTGGGAACTGCTTTCTTATAGATTCTTTGAGAAATCTATAGATTTTCGTGTCATCTCCAGCCCACACACTGTTCACTCCTGTCTCCCCACAACCGCACTGGCCGGGAGCTGGATGGAAAGGTGCGGGCGGGGGCCCGTTCCCAGTCTCTCCCCCGGAAGTGTGAGGATTCCTGGGACCCACGGGGCAGGCAGATGTCTAGCCACACTTGGAAAAGTAGAATAGGATAAACAGACATTTGATCTAGTGGATGATGTCATTCAAATTGCTGGTTTTTAGCAGACTGCTCCCAGGTGTTCTCGGTCTGTGGGTACAGCCTGTCCCCTCGTGGCTCCTTCACCGCTGATGCCTGAGAAGGAGGTCAGCCTCGAAAGGGAGGACTCAGTGCACAGGGCGCAGAGAGCTTCGGCTCAAGGGCTTCATGGGGCAGCAGGTCAGCATGAAACCTCAGCCATTACACTGTGCGCTCACTGATACCAGCAAGGGCGGCACGTCTCGTTCCGTCTGTGGTCGTCCTTAAAATCATACACATTCTTTGAACCTTTGAATTTTGTCTTTGAAGTCTGATTCAGAAGTTAACCTGATGTTTTCACATATCGAAACCTTAACTGAACTGTGAATGACATAGAACTGATCTTTCTGTCTCCAGCTATGTAGAAAAAGTAAACGCCTTTGTAAAGAGTGGGTGTTCCTTGCACGTGGGAAAAATGAAGATCATAAATGTGATGTTGCTTAAAACTGGGTGTCTGGTGCAGGTCCACCTCCCAGCGCACAGAGGGGCCCTCACCTGAGGAAAGGGCAAGAGTTCTCTGCGGTCCCTTTTGTGAGGCTGCTCGCCCCACCCTGGGGGCTCCACTCATGACCGCATTACCTCCTGAACTCCTCACCCCCTCACACCTCTCCCTGGGACTTAGGGTCTCAAAATAATGGGGTGGGGGAGATACAGATATTCAGTCTAAAATGACCAAGAAGCAGGTGCCTCTTTTTTAGTGTGTCAGCCTTTGGTGGGAAAGCCGCCCGCCCCCCCCGCCCCCCCATCAGAAGGTCATCTGTGCCACTATTTGGGGGCACACGGGATTCGGACGCTGGCTCTGCAGGGTGCGCTTTGCCCTGCTGGGACCATCCAGCAGGCTGGGGCAGGCCAGGGCTGCTCTTACCCATCTTCTCCACGGGCGTGTTGAGAGGGAGGAAGCCTTGTCTGAAGAGCTGCTCCATCATCTCCTCGTCGTCGGTGTGGATCTCTGAGACCATGTTGCAGGGAATGAGGCCGACGCGGGCACAGGTCTCACCGCGGTAGAAGCCATCAGCGTCCTTGTCACCATAGACCTGGGGCCACGGGAAGAAGCCAAGGCCTTG
Source organism: Anoura caudifer (assembly GCA_004027475.1). Taxonomy (NCBI): domain Eukaryota; kingdom Metazoa; phylum Chordata; class Mammalia; order Chiroptera; family Phyllostomidae; genus Anoura; species Anoura caudifer. The sequence continues at coordinate 598,896 of PVKU01000115.1, forward strand.
TGATTGGCACTCAGAATGACATCACCCCACTTACAGTGCGGTGATTGGTGGGCTCAGTCCGCCAGCTCCAAGTGTGGTCCCATAGGCCTTACAGCCAGGCCAGACCATGGTCACAGCCCTGCCTGGCTCCCCCAGCCCTCCCAGGGCCCCAGCCCACACCGCCCCCACATCCCGGCAGGCGGCGACCCCACCTTGATGATCTGCCCCTCCTTGAAGGGCAGCTCCTCCTCCGCAGCGTCGGGGTTCGGGGACATGCTCAGGGGGTCGTAGTCAAACAGGGCCACAAATATGCGGGCCAGGGGCTCTTCGGTACCGGGGTCAGTCTCGGACTCCTCGTAGAAGTCGGGGGAAAGCCGGTCTCGGTCACCGTATTCATCTAGGGGCGAGAGGCACACAGGGCCAAGCTGGGTCACCCACCAGAACTCTGGTCACCCAGACACATTAATTCTGTCGTCTTTGAAAGGGTGTGGTGCAGCATGTGGGCAGAGACTGGTCCACCGGGCCAGGTGTGTGTGCAAGGTGCACGCGGACCAGGGAAGGCTGAGCACCCCACCGTGGCAACACAGCCATGGCCACAGGCGCCCGAAGCCTGCAGGGCATCCAACGCAGGGTGTGACACAGCCACCATACTTCCCTCAGCTCTAAACAATGCACATGGTGACTGCCTGCCACCTCCAGGCCAGCTGCAAACAAGGGTTCTTTCTTAAACCCTAGCATGAGTACAGGGGCAGCATCAGGCTCCATGGTGGACATGCATCTAGATCATTCTAGTCCACTATCTAGACGGACGTGCGAATTGTCTGGTAATGGCCACAGAGAGAGAAAATGGGCTGTCTGCTGATCAGGGAGGAAGCAATGAGAGAAGCCCAGTCACCAGAAGGGGGCAGACAGGGCCAGCAGCCAGGCAGAGCTCTGTCAACTGCAGGAGAGCACATGGGCGGGGTGGGCCGACAGCGTGTCACTGGTGCATGGGAAGACAGGGGATGTAGGTACAGCCAAGCCACTGGCTCTGTCACCAGCAGAAGCATTTAGTTGAGAGATAAAGAACATCTCAGTTGCGGGAAAGCTGGGGGTTTCAAGGGCTCAAATGTGAGCACTTCACATTATTTAAACTGGGAGTCTTTCCAGGATGCCTGGATCTGCTAAAGCTCAGTGATCTACCTTCTGTGAGGGAAAGAACTTAAGTAGCAAGCCTCTTCCATCACTTCCCACACATGTCGCCTGTTTACGGGCAACAGCAAGATCTCCTGCTTCCTCGAGTTTCCGACAGAGTCATCTGCGCAGTGCAACTCCAACAGGGCCCACAGTGCAGAGTAAGGGTGGGTGTGGCAGCTGTGTCAGCACACGCAGGGGCTCGTCCCCCTTCAGGGGGCTCTGTTGGAGCTTTGTGGGAGGGGTGACACTACCATCAGGGAGATGAGGGCAGTTAGTGGCAACCACATCTCCTCTCGGGGTGGGGACGCCCGAGGGAAAGAAGGCACCTTCCTAACCGGTGGCCACGTGCATTCAGCAGTTCGTTTCTGACTTTCTGTCTCTGCATGAGGAGATGTCAGCTGCGTCTCCTCATTTTTGATGGCTGCTGAGCACGATTCACTTTTGTCTTCTGAAAACATGACAGGACCTTCTGTGTGAGAACCCTTACAAACTGGCTTCGTTTCTCCTGTGCTGCCTCTCCTCCTTTCCGCCTCAGCTAAGGGGGGGTTCCCCACATCTAGATGAAAATGCTGTTCCCACTCATGTTTCTAAGTGTTTGCACTGAGGTTCTGCATAGCCATGTGCCCTGTGGCCGGAAGGAAGACAGAGGCGCCAAGCAGGCACACTAACCGATGGGGGGGCCGGTCCCTGGCCGAGACCTCTGGGGGCCCGCACCACCGTGCGGAAACCTCCGGCCCACGGAGTCCAGCCGGTCGGCCCGTCCTGCAGACGCGGGGTTGCCTAGAATCTGAAGACAAGACAACAAAGTCGTGAGCCCGCTAGCCCTGGGGACACAGGACTGAGTCAGCCAAAGCAACTCAACTCAGAAGCAGAAGCTGTAAAGGCAACTAAACTTAGCTTTTAACTGAAAGGTTAGCTGAAGGGCCCAGGAGACAGAGCTGCTGAGCCCAGCACCCCGGCTTCTGTAGCAGAGGGCAGGCGGAAAGAGTCCCTCCGTAGGCATCTTTGTGGCGCCGCTCCTGCTGCAGAAGCCAGGTGTCCGACCCAAAAGGAAAGGGCTTGAACTCGGCTCATCGCCCTGGTGGCCCCAAGACCACGTGCACCCCTGACCGACAGGCCCTTCTCCGACAGCCACGGAGGTGGGAAAACGCTGCGTGGCCACAGAGCTGCATGTGAGGTCGCCGAAAATGCACAGGCGGAGAAGTCTCCAGGTGTGTGAGGCTCGAGGCTGCGTCTGGCCCCAACCTGAAGACACTGGTCATGTTCGGGGCTCACTCGATCGCTGTCTGCTCCTAACACGCGCTAAAGGTTAGTCAGAACATATCGGAGGGTCAGAGCAAAGTGTCCAGCTTCAGGCAAGTAATGTGAGTAGGGACACTCTCCAGAACCCAAGGATAGAGAAATGCTTCGGAGTGCCAGTGATAAGAGGGCTTGTTACAGGCGGGGAAGAGCTGCAGCTGTGTCACTGTGGGGGCCAAGGTCCACAGTGGGGCCAAGGGTGTGGGTCAGAGCCCCCTTGTGGACAGATCGCACACTGCAGCAGCTCCAAGACTGGCCTGGCCCACCTGCGACCTCACATGTGTGCTCGTTGCAGAGTCGGGCCTGACAGGAGCTTTTTCTTGACTAAAGAAAGAGGCCAAAACTCAGCACTACCACCAAACCCCAAACCTGCTGGAAGAGAACATGCCAGGGCACCGGCAGTCAGACGCCAGTCCCTACATCAGTTCTGAAAACCTAGGTGCTGTCAGACTCTAGGGTGAGCACAGTTCAGCTAACCCTTAATTAAAACTTAGATTCAGTTGTCCTTTAACTAAAGCAGCCATAATCACCGCTGATTTGGGGGTGGGGGAATCATTATTCAAAAGCGAAATAAAGAAATCTTCAGCACCATCAGAAGATTGGGAAGCAATGGACTAGGAAACCAGAACGGCATGGAAACTGAAGGCAGCCAGCGAGAGGCCGGGGGGCGCCCAGACAGGGGTGAGATGGAGGAGGCGGACGGACGGGCTGGGCAAGCGGAGGGAGGAGGGCTCGCTGCACACACCGAGGGGCCTCCTGCCCCTCGGGGCGGCGCCTGTGTGTGTGGGGCGGCCGCCCGGCTGGGGGTCACCTCTGGGCTTTTCTTCTGGACGTCCAGGCCCGCTGGCCAGTCCCAACCGGATGTCCTAGGGGCAGGCCTCTCGGGGCTCAGGCGGGTGTCATCACTCCTGGTGAGGGCACTGGGGTCTGCCTGCTCCCCAAAGTCTTCCTCGATGGTGGTCTGCCGGGTCAGCGTCCGCCGCCGGGCCAGCAGGGGCCTCAGGCTCCTGTAGAGACAGGGCCCGGGGCCTGGGCTGCCTGTGGCAGCCCAACTTCTGGAGCTGCACCGCGGGTCCTCCTCTTCACTGCCGCAGTCCAGGCCGCTGTCTGGGCTCCTGGTGGCCGAGTGGCTGACCCGACAGCCTCTGTCTTCAAGAAGGACATCCTCGGTGTAGGGCCCAGCTGTGGGGCCCCTGGGCTTTGTAGGAAACCAGGAGCCCTGCGGAGCGCCATGCCCCTGGGTCGCGGACAGGCACAAGAAAGTGCAAGGCTCTGTGTCCTCCTCTGCTACTTCGGGGATGCTGAACAGCCTGGCACTGTGCAGGGCCTGCGGGGGGCACTCGGGCTGCTCCAGGGGGGCCCCTCCATAGGTCCTATGCTTATGGCCCTCCTAAGGGACGTGTGCACAGATGGCATGTGAGCAGGCATGAGGGGCCAAGGGAGGGAAAGAAAACAGACAGCATTAGTCTTCGAGGTCAGGGTGGGGCATGCTGCCGGTGTGGCACGGGGACAGCATGTTCTGGCCAGGCTCTGAGATGAGAGCCGAGCAGGCGAAAGGATGGAGCCAGGCTGAGCAGGAGCAGTGTAGGCGGGGGCAGACCTGTGCTAAACCAGGGAAGCAGGTAGGGGCTGCTGAGCACCGGGCGGCACAGAGGCAGGACACTGCCCCTGGACCAGCGTGGTTGGTTCTGTGAGCTAGCTGTGCCCCGAGTGCTAGGGAAACCTGAACATGCCACCTTCTGGCTGTACCATCTCCAGGCGGCCACCACTGGGTGCCAGAGGTGACTGAGCTGTGTCACAAACAGCTCCTGTCCTCTCTCGTCCTCTTCCTAGCACTGAGCTGACTTCCTTCCTCCCTACCTACGTGTGAAACCAGGACTTGGTCACTGGGTGTCTGTCCTCGCCCTGAGACCCGTCCCTGCTCCCCAGTCCTGCCTGTCAGTGTCTGCAAAAGCAGGGGTCTGCCTGACCTTTCTCCACATCCTAGGCTTTGAGCCCTGAGTGGAGAGCCACGTCCTGGCTACAGAGGGCCCAGAGCCTGACCCTGTGAGGGCACACCCAGGGAGGCTCATGCTGCACATCTGCACAACCCCAGCCACTCTACTCACCCGGTCTCAGTCTCTGCTGTGTGGATGGAGCTGCAGGGGGTCTGCTCTGGGAAGACTGACCCTCCATGCCTCACCTGTCCTTCCACCAGCTCCCACTGCTCACGGAGCACACCATACGGGAGCATGGTGATCTACGACCCTGCCTGTCCCCACACTGGCCCGAGGGCTCCATGAGCACGGGGGTGTGGCAGGTTCACCGGGGCCTGCAGAGTGCAGGTTCACTGGGGCCTGGTGAACAGCATGCACTCTGCCTGCTGAGAACCTCCCTTCTTTGCCAACAGGATATTGAGGACATCAGTGCTGGGAGCATTACAGGGAGAATAGCTGTGGTGGAGCACGGGGTCTGCCCAGAGCTTCCAGGGCCAGCAGGCACCGTGCAGGGTGACTGGACCGATCCAGCCAGGACACAGGCTGGGTGGCAGCTCGATGAGCCCAGTGCCCAAGGTCCCAAACCCTGTCCCAGAATTTCTAGAAGCAGATAGAAATCCAGATCAGCCCAAGACACCAAATTTCTAAGCTGTAAGAGCACTGTGGACAGACTAACTCGGCCCACCACTGTTGGCAGCCCCCATGCCTGACTGCTGTGATCCCCCAAGGGGGTGGGGCTGTGCCTGTGGGTATGGGACTACCATACCCACATGGCCACAGGGTGTTCTAGTGACCTTGCTTGCCCTCTGGGCCCCCTCCCTGGGAGGGGAGGTGACCTTTCACGTCTCTGCCCAGCAGGTCTCAGGGAGTACCACCCCGGGAGCTCCCTCCACCCACAGGAGCAGCATTGTGGGTGGTGGGGACACCAGTACATGCTTCATCTGGTTGAGCTATGAGCGTGGGGTATCCTGGGGAGAGCAGGCTGGACCCTCACAAGGCAGCTTGGGGCCTTCCTGCAACCAGAAAGGCCCCTGAACCCTGCTGGACGGGGTGACATGGGGAGCTGGCAGGGACAGGGCAAGGGTCCAGAGGGAGGAGCAGGAGCTGCAACCGTGCAGGGTTTGCATGGGGACCTGGCATGTTCTTTGGTGCAGCCCTTGCGGAAGACCATCAGTCAGTCTTTCCGTGCAAGGAGGCACCGGGCTGGCAGCAGATTTGGGCATTGCCTTCTGTCCACCATTCAAAACACATGACTCTGAGTCCCTGAGAAATGCCGCAGCTGGCCTTTCTCCCCCAGCCTGGGTCTCCTCTTGAAAGCCTTTCCATCTAAAAAACCCACAGAGATCCTATCAGCTGCCCAGCCCTTTGTCTGACTCCCCTGCTAGGTTGGGAAGGGCTAGAGGGCAGGGGTCACATCCATCCTTGCACCCCCAGGCTGGGGGCGGGCCACACAGGGGTGACCAGCCCACACAGCCCCATGCAGTGAATGAACGCCAGGGCCAGAGCAGCCAGAGAGAGGTAGATAGTTCCCCAGACAAGGCTGGGGGACACATGGGGGCCAGCCTCTTTCTGGGCACAATGTCCATGCACATGACCTCCCATCAAACCCTCCACTGGCAGCCACACCATGGGGGGATGCTGAAGATGCCCCATCTCTGGTGGGGGGGGGGGTGTCTGACCCCTGTCCCCCAGGACGACCATCCCTCCCGCCCTCCGCAGGGCCCAGCTCAGTCACTGATTCTTCCCACAGCCCCACAGCCAGCCCATCGGGTCCCCGATCCCCAGCTCTGACGCAGGCCAACCAAACTCTCCTAGCTGCTGCTTCTCTGGGTGTGGACCGTGGGACCTCCTTGTCTGATTCCTTCCCATTTGATTCCCAGTGCAGAGCTGGGTACCTCCAGGAAGGTGCCAAATGGGACCTCCCAAAACCCTGTACCCAGGCTTTTTAGCAAAGAGGACAGACTGGAAAGAAGGCCAGGGAATTCCTGGATGCAGATTCAATGGTGAGAAAGAAGCCAATCCAAATGCACGGGCTTCCAGGAGCAGGGTGAGGCCTCTCCAGAGCCAGCCCCGCAGCCCCAGCAAAGGACAGGACAGAGGGAGCTGGCACCCGGCCACTGACCTTGAGGGCATTGTGGGACGTGCCACTGGGCCGTCGCCGGCCCCCACCCTCCAGCTGCATTTCTGAGCACAGCTCCTCCTCGTCCTCCTCCATGATGTCCGAGAGGTCCGAGCCACGGCTGCTCTCTGTGTGGTACTCGTCTCCATGGCAACAGTGGGGCTTGGGGCAGGAAGAGGACACGGATAAGCATCCTCTCGAAGTGAGCAACCCCACGAAGCTGTCCTTGACCCCCGCCCTTCTCTGCTGACTCGTAAGCTCAAAGATGTGGCAGCAGCCTGTGTGCGGGGCCTCGGGGTCCCTGCCCTCCGTGTGGATGGGGCTGGGAGGGCCAGACCGGGCCTCCCACTCTGAGCCCCAACGGGAACAGGCTCCCAGCAGCACACCACCAGGCTGGAAAACATCGCCTTCTGGTGCCTCCAGCATCTCCAACTTAGTGGCTGGACAAAGGCACAAGCCAGAGGGTGCACACCTAGGGGCCGATGGGCTGGAGCCCAGTCACTGGGGTGGGGAGTGGGGGAGGAGCGGGTGTCTCTGCACCCTATCAAGGAGTTTAAGATTGTAAATAGCGGCATGTGGTCTGAAATGCACACACACGCACACTCATGGCACCGTCTGGAGAAAAGCCTGGTTGAGCGGGATCAGAAGCCCTGTGAGGCTGTGTTCACTGTGTACCCAGCTTGTCACGGGCACCAGCTGGGCCCGTGCCACTGAGAAGAGGCTGGGGACAGTGTCAGAGGTGTCACAGAAAAGCCCCTGTGACAGGAAGCATCCTTGGTGATGTGTAGACTCCAATGCCAGCAGCCTGACAGGGCATCCCAGGGAGGGAACAGCAGCCACGGTCTCAGCAACCCCCACCCCCTGAGCACTTAGGGAAAGTAAGTAAAGTTACAATAGCTAAGCTGCACGCCCGGCATGCTGGGATTCATGAGCACAGAACACCGTGATCACATCGTCTTTGCTTGATGGTGGGGACTGAGGACATGTCCCCTGTTTCCCTGATGGGTGACCAGATAAGCGTGTTTAACACCTGAGAGACACGCTGGTTGAAAATACCACACTTTCAATTGCTACCCTTGACAAAGACAGCCTGCAGGGCAAGAGGCAGTGTGAGCGTTCCCAGTGGAAGGTTCCAGAAGGCTCCACCTGCCCCATGCCTGAGAGAGGTGACCTAGAAAGTCCTCGGCTGGCGCAGTTTGCTTCATCAGCTTCCGAGCTACTCCGGCACTAATTCTCCCAACAAGGCTCCAAGCAGACAATGCAAAAGTGAACAGGTTCTGGGTGGGTGAACTAACAAAGACCAGGTGGGCTTTCAACGAGGTCTGCGAAGGCCTATGGGCATGAACTCCCTGTGGGTGAGCAGCCTCACGTGGTTCAAGCCCAGTGATGAGTTAGCAATGCACTATGGGATGGAGTGAGCTGTGGGTTGCTTGCCAGATAGGTCACCCACAAGCCATTCATAAGAACCTTATGAATTGGAGGCATGGGCACATGACCCTGGCTGCCCAGTGGGACATCTGACAGAGGTTCTAGAAAATATTTTCCTCCCCATTAGCAGGAAAGTGCAGAGGAGAAAGCCCCTCCTCTTTCACATGTCCCTTCCTTCCTTCTTGGAATGCTGTCCTATGAGGGTGTGATTATTGGAGCTATGGCAGCCAGTTTGTAACCATGAGAACAGTCAAAAGAACAGAAGGTTCAGAACCCAGAGCCTGGACACAGCTGAGCAGCTGAATGGAACTTGCAGCCTCCAACTGGAGACCCCTGTGACGAGGGGTGACTCCATGTCCGTGTTATCTTAATCATTGTAGCAGGGCATTCTATTCCTTGTGTGAAAGTGAGTGCACGGAGCATTAACATCATCTTGCAGAGAAAGCAGCTGATGTTTGTAGAAGTTGGGGGACTTGCCTGCAGCTTCAATAGCAGTGGCAGAGCCAGGATGTAGCCCCCTGCCTGCGGAGGCCCTGAGGCTGCCCTGCTGTGGGAGTGAGTGTGTGTTGAGGGTGTTGGGTGTGTACAAGCTCTGACACCCCACGGTTTTGGGACTCGAAGGCCCTACCCTCCTGTTGCCCTGTATTAGTTTTGGCACCATCAGGAGAGGCCTGGTCAGACCTGCAGATGGGGCCACAGGCTGGATTTGCCACGTGCGAGCCTCTTCTCAACGTCTGGTCGCTTGGAGCACAGGATGCCAACGGTTTTCTGTCTGGACCTCCCACAATGCCCAATGAATGGCCGCTCAGCACATCGACAGATGGCAGGCTTTGCCTGAGCTGAGCCCATTGGTCATCTGACTCATAAAACTGCCCCATGACCAGGTACTGGCATGGGGTGGTCAGCGTGGGGGCCTCACACTCAGGCTTTTGAAACTGTCCCCAAATGAGGTCCCAGTACACAGGCATCGCTGAATCTAAACTTCCCAAACCCACTCAGCTGGTGGTCATGCGGCCTGGCACCTCCCCATCCATCCTCAGGGCCCATGGGCTGTGCTGACCTCTAGAGGCCTGTGCCAGGCGGTGACGCTGGGAGCCGCCCACCAGCCACCTGCCCAGCACTCACCGGCTTGCCGAGCTCGGACCCTTTCAGAAAGTCGTCCACCGACGCGCCTCTCCTCCTGACGTCCGGGGACCCGTCACCATCCTCCTCATCGGAGTTGGCGTACTGGCCGCTCCTCTCTGGGAAGACACTCCTTTTCTCTAACTTGGAAGGAGAGGAAAGACGTGGGTGAGTGAGGTGTCAGGATGGGGCCAACAGAGAGGCTGCCTGACCCCAGGGCTACAGAGGGAAGGGGATGTCCAGGCCCCCAGGCCTTCTGCATACAACCCTTCCCTTTGCCCAGCTCTGCCTCTGGCCGCCCTTGGGGTCCTGGGCAGGGTCTCCAGGCTGTAGGATGCTGGGCTGCTGCCTGATGGGGAGGGGCGGTGCCACCCACCAGGCCTTCCTGCCCATGGAGCATCGCCAAAGCTCAGAGCTCTGTGGTCAGCTGGGCTTCTGCCCCATGAGCTGGCAGAGCAGGGTGTGGCCAGGACAAACACACAAACTCTGAAGTGTGTCTGAAGTTGGAGGCCGCAGGTCAGAGTCCAACAGTTTTGTAAGTGTCAGAGGCAGACACAAAACAAGCCAGGAGGCCTCACCTGAGAGCTGGCCTGCAGTTGTGCAAGAGGCTAACTGGCTGCCCCAGCGGCTCTCCCACCCTACCCCAGACCCTGGAGGTGACCTGCCTCTCAACCTGACCTCCTGGGAGCCCCTGCCCAGCCTCCAGACCCTGGGACTCTCAGGAAGTGGAGGTCTCCAAGCACCAGCATTCAGAGAAGATGCTACCAGGGGTCACCATCCTGGAGATGCAACAGGCGGGCTGAGGGGACCACTGAGTCCGCTGCCTCTCCAGGGCGATCACCACCCAGCAGACACCAGGGCACCCAGAGAGGAGACGGGCTGACCCCAGGCGGGGAGGAGTGCCAGATGCTGCTCAGTTTCGGGCCCTAGGAGAGGAAGGCAGCTGTATCTCGCAGGGGTTTCTGACATGTGGCCCCTTGTGCCTGAGCACAACCTCACGTTCCCTGTCCCCATGGCCCAGACTGTTCCTGGTGATGCCACACAAAAGCACGTGTGGATCTCTGTACATGTGCCTGTGTGCAAACACATCCGCCTGTGTGTGTGCCTCACATACACCCAGCGAGAACTTGGATGTGAGCAGGGCTGGGAGGTGCCCCAGGAGGATGACAGGTTCCCAGGCTGATGCCCAGGACACACCAGAGCCTGGCTGGGGGCTGGTCACAGCCATCCTCCAAGCCAGGCCGGTCGACAACCACTGGCTCTGGTCAGCCGGATCCACATCCCCAAAGTGAGAATACCGATTCCATCAGGGTTGGGCCTCAGAGGCAGCTCAAGGGGAGCGCTGGAGGGTACACACACTCCATCCCGGGGGCGGGCGGGGCGGGCAGGACCTGTGCGGGAATCAGTCTTACCCTGCTGCTCTCGGCCACTCTCTGCGCGGCTTCCCGGGCCATGGCCTTGGCGACGGAGGTGGACACAGGGGCGCCTTGTGGTTGCGGGAGGATCCGGCTGGGCGAAGGCGACCGCCTCCCCTGCAGGCCCGGGGGCTCCAGCATGTGCCCATGGGAAGGCACCCGGCCCTGTTCCCAGGCCTCGTCCACCTTGACATAGGGGCCCAGGCGGTCATCTTTGGTATCGGGGACTCCAGCACTTGCTAATGGCTTCGGTGTGGGAGCAGTTCTTGGGGGGCCTGGAGGCACCAAGAGGTCAGGGGGGATGGCAACAAGAGCGGAGTCCACAGACTCGCCCTGGGCGGAGAGGGTCCGCACAGTCACTCCCTTGGCATCCAGGCTCCGCAGCCGCACCAGGTCCACAGCCGTGCTGTCTGCCATGGGGGCAACGACCTCAGCCACCTGCCGCAGAGAAAGCCCACTCACAGGCTGCCGGCCTGGCCAGCCCCTCCCTGCAGCCCTGAGTGGGGGCCCACCTCAGACCACCTCTTGTGACCGGCAGCTGGGGCCCCTCCTGTGTGCAGCCTGGACACCCCATGTCTCAGACAGGGGACCCGGCAGGGAGGTCTGCAGGTGCCAGGCCCCCCAGCTGTCGGAGGGTCAGAGGGCCAATTTAGCCCATGGGAGAAAAGGTTCCCATGTCCAGGCCCAGTTCAGAGACAGATGCAGGGGTGCAGAGAGGTCAGAACACCAGGTTCATTTCGGTCAAAGTGGGGTGGGAGAAAGGGCTGGGCTGCGGCCAGGTTGGCTTCCTGTCCAGTGCAGACAGGGCTGGGCCCACCTGGTGGGCAAGCAGAGAGGGTCACACAGCCTGTGCTCGCAGAGGGAGCTGGAGGGAGCTCAGACACTCACACTTGCTGACCAGTTAGCCCTGGTTCCTTGGGGGAACTGGGGCGGGGAGGAAGGAGGACAGGCAGGAACTCCCACCCCCAAGCCAGCCCTGCCCAGTCCACATGCCAGGACGTGTGGGGGATGGAGGCCACAGGCTTCCCCATGCCAGACACTGGAGTCGAGACCCACCACATGTCATGTTCCCAAGGAGCCTAAACTCCATCTTGCCAAGTCAGTTTGGGGGATTTGCAAGCCCCCCATCTATCCAGGGGCCCTGATATCAGGGGACTTGAGGCAGGTGGACTTTTAATCCTGGGGCAAGAGAACGAGAAAGGTGCAGAGCAGGTAACAAATGGGAGGCAGGCAGGGAATTCCAGAAAGCAGGGCAGACAGAAGTGGCGGCACTCAGTGTTCTGCAGCGCCCTGGGGAGGCCAGGTGGCAGGTGCTGAGTAAGTGCTGGTGGGTTGAGGGAGGGGGATGCACCCCCTGGTCACCGCCCCACGGGGTTGGTGCCAGCTGCCCCAGGCGAGCCTCCCACCCGACTCACCCTCTGCCCATTTGCGTACACGCCATAGCCCGTGACATTGGCCCCGTTGGACAGCCCGGTGGTGGTCAGGGCCGGTGGCTTCCAGGAGACATGGACAGTCGCTGGGGTGGCCCCTGCTTGGACCGTGACATCCTGGGGGGGAGCTGGAGGACCTGGGGACAGAAGGCAGGTGAGCAGCCTCCATGCCGGGCGGGGCTCACCAGAAGGGGGTCACTCACGCAAGGCACAGACTCCCAGCCACTGCGTGGGGTCAGCCCCAGTTGTGCCAGGAGCACAGGACATGGCTGTGGAGTCTCAATGACTTTGCACAAGACAGATGGCCACTGGTGTGTCACCGTGACTGCTCAGTGAGGCCTGTCACTGTGGAACCACCCTGCTGTGAGCCTGGAACTCACGTGCTGGTGACGTTAGCTCCACTTCGATGAAAATGAAACCAATGACAAGAAATGGGTCACCGGGCAAGGGGGAGAGACAAGAGTGTGAGCATGGGGCTGGAGGGCACATGGCGGGCTGCTCCCTGGGGGCCACAGCTCGGTCCTCAGTCTGTCTGTGACACGGGCCTGGCCGGTCAGTGCAGGGCAGCTTCAGGACGGCTGAGGGGACCCCAGCATTGGACAGGGAACACATGCCCCTCATCCCTGTCTGTCTCTCACGGTGACGTGAATCTGGTCTGCATGTCACCCAGGCTGTAGCCTCATGGAAGGTGGAGGGAGACGGGGTTTCAATGGCAGCACTGGAACCTGGGCATCGGCTCTGCACAGACTCTCTGCCTATGGGCCCAGAAGGGGCCTCCCCAGACACCAAGTCTGCTGGCACCTTGACCTTGGACTTGCAGCCTCCACAGCTGTGAGAAGGAAACGGGTGCCCCTTCAGCTGCTAGGTTTGGGCAATTTTGTCACAGCAGCTTGGATGGCCCAAGACGCTCAACACCTGGGAGCTGACCTGTGGGACACGCTGCACCCCACCTCCTTAGCTGCGCACCGCCCCCCACCCCCAGTCGCAGGCAGCCTTTCCTGAACGTCCCGTGGGCGTGCCACACCCATCGTCTGTCCCCATGCAGCCCTGTGTGCGGTGTCTCGTTCCCGTCCCTGGCACTGAGCACAGGACTCCACACAGGCACCGATGGTGACAGGGGCCTCCTGACCCCACAGTCAGGGTCACTACCCGTGGAACGAAGCTGTCACATAACAGGGACGAACGGACCGTTCCTAAGCCAGTTTCCACGTGACGCCTCCTGCCCAGAGTCCTGTCTGCTGCCCACGCACAGCCCTGTGGCCTGGTGCATCAGATCCCCACCGTGCGGGGGTGCCGAAGACACCAGAGCACATGGAGAAAGGGGGCATGGGGCCACCACGCCTTGGAAAGCTGGTCTTGGGTTTGGTGGGCAACTTTGGGCCATTGGTAAATTGATACTGAAGTGTCGGTGAAACTCCGGAGGAACAAGTTGGGGCCAAGGAGGCCGAGGGGAGAGAGGAAGGCCCTGAGGACACAGCTTGCACCCCCAGTGTCTCTGCAGAAAGCAGCTCCACCCAGAGCTCAGGCTCCCTGCTGGGACCAGGGGTCACAGGGCAGACTGCAGCAACTGGGATGGACCAGAGAGTGAGTGGATCTGGCAGACCCATCCGCACCACCATCCCCAATTCTCTGGAGTGTGGGGGGTGGGAGTCACCCCTCCTCCAGCTACAGCCAAGGACACAGGAGGAAGCAGGGTCCCTCAGTGGATGTGCTCAGGACCTGAACTGCATCTCTGGAGGAGCTTACACCTTGTGCACAAATGTGTCCAGCTGTGTGGTTTACAGCAGGAGACCCGTCGAGAGGAGAAGTGTGGGCCCTGGGGCGCTGTGCCGCTCAGCGGCAGGGCTGGGAGGGGTTGGGGGGCTAGCTGTGTCCCGGGAAAGGCTCATTCTGCCTGTCTCTCACAGGACAGGCCCCTGGGTTGGGCGAGGGTGAAAAGAAACACGGCCAACACCGAGGCCCTGGACACGGCTCACCTGCAGGAAGTGTGGAGAACTCCACAAAGGCCTCCTTCTTCTCCCTCTGCTCCAGGGGAAGCTGCCACGGCATCTGGTGGGGCCTGGCCAGGACCTTGACCTTGTAGGCCATGTTGGGCCTGAGGCTGAGGAACTGGTACTGGTACCTGGCCGCCTGGACCACGTCCAGCTCCTCCTCGTTGAGGAAGATGACATGGCTGTAGTTGCTGTTGGTGGGCAGCCAAGAGAGTCGGGCAGAGACCTGGGTGATGCTGTCCACCCTCAGCTGGGAGGGGGCCACTACCACATCCTTGCCCACGAGCAGCGTGCAGCGCAGCTGGTCCGAGCTGCCCCTGCTCGTCACGCACTGCACGGACACGCGGTGGGTGCAGGCTGCCACATTCAGCTTCTCGATCAGGGCCTTAGTTCTGCCCGCGAGAGGGAGGCTCAGGCGTGGCTCCTGGTCCACCAGCACGGTGTAGCCACCGATGGCACCCCAACCCAGTGGCACGGCCGGTGGCTCCCATCCCACAATGACACTTCTGGCGAGTTGTTTAATGAGGGTGATTTTCCGAGGGTAAGGCACGATGTCTTCTCCGACGTCATCGATGTTCATGTCCAGTGTCCCCACACCGTTGTCAGTGATGCCCACGTCCAGGTGAGTGGGCGAGTGCAAGTCAAGAATGTTCTCCCCGTCCAGGCCCAGGCTGGCATGGTTGATGAAATTCTGACCCAGTTCGGTCCCCAGGGCACTTAATCGGGACTCACTGTCCTGGACAAAATCCACGAAGTTGGAGGGCACCAGGCCCCGCTGCCCATCCGGGAGCTCACCTGCCGGATGCAGGACAGAGTGACTGCCCACCCAGCACATGGGGCCCTGCTGGGAACCCACTCAGATGCCGCCCCTCAGGACCTGGGGCCCACTGCCAACACCCACGGTGCCCCCAGCCCAGCACCCCGCCATCTGCCTGGTGTCTCCATGGCACCTGACGCCTCTATGCCCTCTGCCTGCATCTGAGTACTGACCCCTGCTCCGGCCAGGACCACTGCCACCCACCACCCCTGAGCAGCCTGGGGTGCCCAGGCCCTCAGTCAGCATCAGTCAGCAGGGCCAACAACACACGCAGACTGAGGGTGTGGTGGCTGCACCAGGGACACCGACTCCCAGTCTCAGTGAGGGGCCCATGCAGACAGGACCTGGGGGAGGCTTGCCCTGCAAAGTGTCGTGTGTGGCACCTCGAGGTTCCCAGGGTGTCTGTTTGCGACCAAAGCCACCCAAGTAGCTCCCCTCAGAAAGACTGGGGGCCGTGGGTGGTCACGGGGGGCTCTTTCTTTTCAAGCAATGGTCTCACTTCTGCACTCTCTGTCCGAGAGCCTCCAGTGACTGCCAGAGCAGAGGTTCAGGAACTGGGAAGTACTGTGAACCTTCCAGCACCCCAGGAACAGACTGTTCCCCGCATGTCCAAGTCTGCAGAGGGGGTTTGCCAGGTGGGATGCCGAGGGACCCCAGGGGCTGGGAAGTGCTCAGTGGTGCTGTTCCACCCAAGGCGACCACTGACTCAGCTCTGGATTCCACCAGAGTGTGTGAGCATGTGCTTTCTGCTCTGGACCCTATGGCGGGGCCGGGGGTGGGGGTGGGTGGACCTGGCTTGGTCAGTACGTGCCTGGGGGGCGCTCTGTGAATGTGGCCTCACTGACTGTATTGGGGGGACAATGATGATGGCAGGGGCAGGGATGACAATTGACATTTGCTGAGCAAGTCCCGTGCCCAGGCCCTGCTCTGACCAGGCTCAGGCCTCATTGTCCCCTCAGCCTCCTCAGGTGGCGACTATCATTATGTCCACTCTACAGACAGGGAAACCATTCACCAGAGGGCAACCTGGTGACTCTGGAGAGCGGGAGGGTCAGAGCAGAGCCTGGTGACTCTGGAGAGCGGGAGGGTCAGAGCAGAGCCTGGGGCCAGCGGGGGTCATGCGGGGACCTGGACACGTACCAGGCCCTGGACAGACCTGCCCGGTGGGGGGCCCGCCCTGTGCACCAGCCTACCGCCACGCTCGAACAGACCTTCATAGAAGCCATCCTCGTCCATGTCTCCGTAGACATAGAGGTATTTCCCCGCCGTGAGTGGCAGCTCAGCCTCCGGGTTCTCATTTGGGCCATCGAAGGGGTTGTAACTGAGGGAGAAACGAAACTCACTCAGGGACACACCAACGGAAGCTGATTGCAGCCTCGGCCTTGCCAACTCTCACTCGCCTTCCCTCTGGACCTGCTTGCCAGCCCAGCACCGCCGAGTCCACTCTCTGTGCACTAGGACCCGGGCCATCGCCGGCCCCTCTCACAGACTGAAAACACAGAGTTCTGAAACCGAGCCGCACATCTGGGACCTTTGCATCAGGTGACACATTGATAATTCTGATATTTCTGTTCACACCTGTCACTGCTACCATAGCTATAGATTTCCAAATTAGTTAGCAAAGAGGAAGCTGATAAACCCTGCATCTTTCCATATATACTATTTAGCAAAGGCATAATCACATTCCATACACTATTTTGCAATCCGCTTATTTTTCCCACCACATAACCTTTTTAACAGGTGAATATTCCGCTGGATAGAGTCACATGCTTTGACTTCCTAACGTTGGGCATTGATGTTGCTTCTGACTTTGAGCTAATATAATCAGTATTGCATCGATGTCCTTACAAACCTCTTTGCACACTTCCTTCCTACAGATAGACCCCTCAGAAGTATGTTCATTTGGCCAGCCGTGCACATTTCTCAGGTCTTAGGGACACACCTCCAAAGTGTCCTGACATGTGGATGTGCACTGCACCTTGCCCACCCCACTAGGAGAACAAAAGTGCCCACATCCTCGAGTCCTCAAAATACTGGAGTCACAATCTTTGAAAGTCACATCCAGCTTGCAGGTAAAACTTATGTTACACACATTTTGGACTTTCTAATTAAAAGGCTAATTAATTTGAAATAGCAGAAAAGGTCTCAATAAGCAAACAGCAATGACATTCCTCATGGTCACCAGTGGCAGCCCACAGCCCTGTGAGATGATGACGACGACGTGACATCCATGCAGTCTGTCACCTCCAGGCCACTCATTTTATTCAGGTCACCAGTGAATCTCAGCGAGAAGAGCTGAGCAGCTGTTCTTACTCCCAACTGTAATAGCTTAGTGAGGAGAGTGGACTTGTCCGAAGTTGTGAGCTCATTAAGTGGTGGGGTGGTGCCAGAATCAGGCCTCCCGATCCCTGTCCTGTGCAGGTGTGACACACCACGCCTCTCTGTCCCTCACAGCCATGTCCAAAGAAGCCTTACCCTGCCTGCACTTGGGGCCTGAGAAGGGACAGTGGCAGCTTGTGGCAGGTCCCAAACCCCGCATCTCACCTCCCCCCAGGCCCTGTGCCTACAGAGGCTGGCAGAGCAGAGGGGTGTGGCCTCACCTGTAGCGGGCGACACACAGGTGCACCTTCCCCAAGTATCTCTGCCTGGAGGGGTTGGCGTTCTGCTCATTGTCCATCTGTCAAAGGCACAGATGACACGCGGTCACAAGGCTGCCATCTCACATCCGTGGGGGAGACACACCAGACGTCCCCTCCGAGGTCCCCAGGGCTCCGCAGCCTCAGGTGCTGGGGTTCCTGGGAGTCGCTGCTGCCCCGACCTGGGGCGGGGCCGTGTGGGCCCCTCCGGGGACAGCACTCACGTCTGACTCAAATCTGCATCTTGGGCTTCCCGATCTTGACAGAAAGGTAGGCTTGATGGACAGAGGTTCCGGCTTGTCCCCGAGGAGCGGCAGGGGCCGGAGGTAGTCTCCGATAGCAGTGCGGCTTCCGAAGGTGCTCTCCTGACCTGGCCCCGACCGTGGAGACAAGGGGACATGGAAGGGATGAGATGATAAAGCGCTTGGCAGTTTGCCCCCACCCCATCTTCAGCATCAGCTTAGGGCCCACCCATCTCCACTCGTCTGCCTAACCAACTCCACATGGGCCATCTGCCAGGCGGGGTCCCCCATGCGACTGTGGCTTGGTGGTGATGGGGGTGTGCACATGAGGTGGAACAGTCCCATCGCACAGAACCTAGTGGGCCTCATGGGTGAAGAGCTTCTCCCTTCCTGGCCCACAGCTGAGAGGACGTGTGGCCCCGCAAGTCATAGCCCTGCAGGCACCGGGGGAGCCCCTTGACCGCTGAGCTGGATCCCTCAGCATCCAAGGCTGTACCCCAGCTCGCCACCCACACTCGGTGAGAGGCTCCCCCTGGCTCCCACCAGCATGAGTGGGCTCTGCTGTCACTCAGGACCCAAGGGGTCCCAAAGAGTCACAAAGCAGCCAAAGGGCTGGACTTGTGGCTAAAATCACCTTGACCAGAGACCAGGGCCGAAGGAGATCTCTGCTGTCCTGTTCTCACAGGACCCGGCAGCCACAAGCCCCACGCCAGTCACATGCAGAGCCAGCAGCTCCAAGACCAGGCTGGCCAGCCCTGCCCCATGACAGCCAGGTCTCAGCCACCCAGGGCCCCTCCCCCATCTCTCGGTGGCTGTCACCTCACAGGACTGCCTCACTGGAGCAACAATTGGCTGAGTCCAAGTCAGTGAGCACTATATGGCTCCACAGAACTGGCGGCAGTGGGTGCAGAGAGCGGCCGGGAGCCCCTTTGTGGCCAGGCAGCTGCCGACACAATGTGTGCCCTATAGGGCTGACGGGTCCGGGAGTGGGGGCTCCAGCACCCACAGCTGTCGGGGTACACAGCATGTACACGGCAGCTCCTCATTGGATGAGCCAAGGGCCGGGGCCCTGAACCCCGAAGCTGGCAGGGAACGAGGGCGTGGCTCTTCTGCAGCAGAGGGGCGTCATCCCTGTCACACTGCTTGTCCTGGCCAGTGAGGAGTCCCAGGGTCTCTCTGTCCACGCAGGAGTAACGGCGTGGGCCCTGGCCACAATCCCCTGCTTAAGCCCCACTCGAGGCTCCCCAAGTGTGTGGCCCCACATGGGGCTCCGAACATCGCTGAGCACACACACACTGGCAGGGTCACATTCCCTGACACCTGTTAAGTGCCAAGTGTCATGGCACACTCGCCCCCCAGGCCCAGCCAGGCATGGCCCTCATGGGGACCACCAGCCCCCCTCCCCAACTCGGCCCAGATGGGTGGGGCTCCAGGCACTCACCTGACCGGATGGTAGGGGCCAGGCCGTTCATGAACTGCGGGAAGGGCTTGCCAGGGGACGAGGGGATGTCCAGGGAGGTCACAGAGCTGCCACCCAGCAGGTCAATCTTGCCGGCGTGCTGCCGGAACTTCTCCAGATCCCGCGACAGCAGGCTGAACTGCTCACTCTGCACCCGGCACTTGTCCTCCAACTCCCGCACCTTGCACTGTGAGAGACACACGGGTCAGCGGGGCGGGAGGGGCGTGTATGTGCAGGAGTGTGTGGCATACCTGTGCACTGTGGGTGTGGCACATATATGTGTACACATGTGTTAGTGTGCCTGCGCCAGGCGTGCCTCTGTGTGACAAGGGCTGCCCCCCACCTGCCTCGGGAGCAGCATCTGATGAGACCCCGATTCCACTCAGGCTGGCCACTGGCCATGTGCCCTTTCAGGGTGGACACAGGGACCACAGGTGCCACGAAATCCTGCCAGCACGGATTACTTCAGGCTCTGCACAGAGCCGAGACACTTCGTGGTTGAAACTTGCAGCGAGAGCTGGTGGCACAGCCCAGACTCGGTGAGAGCACAGTGCTCAGCCCCCAGCCTGCCTTCCACCGGGGTGCCCGCCCCCGCTCCTGCAGCACCCCAGAAAACAGCTCACAAGCAACAAGGGAGATTCTGTCAGCAGGGTTTCTCTGGCGCCATGGCTGCCACTTGCAGATGCCTGGAGACAACTCAGGAGAGCCCAGGGTGGGCGTCTCCCTCAGGGACATGGGTCAGGCAAGGGGTTGCCTGCCCTGCAGCTCCCTCCTGTGTTCTCCAGCTCCTGCCCTGGCCCCGGCAGCACCCCGCCCCTCTGTGTGCCTCTCTGGATGCTGCGCCCCCTGAGCTGGTGCAGCGGCAAGGCTTGCTTGTGCACGGTGGGCACCCGCCACAGAGGGGCACACAGAAGGGCAGCTCTTCCTCCTCGCCCTGGTGGTCTCTGCATGGCACTCGTGGTCCCCAATGTGCCAGCTCCTGATGGCTTGTTGTCTACTCCTTGGCTAGATGGCGAGCGCCAAGCCTTCGAGGGCTGGCTCCCTGCTGTGTCCTCAGTGCTCTGCAGAGAGTCAGCCCACAGGAGGCTCTCAGTGAACGTCTGCTATGTCGGTGATGAGAGGGACTCTGCTGGGCAGGCTTCAAGTCCTTGTTTGTCTGCACAGGGGTCCTGCCTTGTCAATGCTCCTCGTGCTGTGACTGGCGGGAAGCCAGGCCACTGCATCGCTCATTTTGCCTGGTTTCTCCGATGAGGACAGGCATTTTTGTCGGCTTCTTTCCCACTCTGTCCTCAGCACTTGGAAGAGAACTCGGTCCCAGGCGGGTACCCATACACGTTTGGCTCAACACCGGTGCACATGCAGGGACAGAGGAGCAGCAAGATGGTGGCGACAGACCCTCAGAAGAAAGACAAATGGACGTGCCCTCCACCAACATTAGGCTTTCAGAGCCTTAGTCCAGAATAGAGTACTATTTACAAACCTAAAATTAATTTGATTCATTTTAAAACATCAGCAGGATTCTTTCAAAAAGCTGTGGGAGCTCAGCTGTGTTGCTGTGTCCACTGAGGAAGGTGCAGAACTGGAATGCCCACCCCCACCCCCCAGCACAGGTGGGCATGTGGAGAGAGCATCAGCGCCCGGGGCAGAGGCACAGCTCTGGCCTAGAGTGGGAGAGGTTGGCAGCTCGAGGCTGAGGGTCTGGGACTCACCACTCACACAGGCAGGGCCCTGAGACAGGGACAGCACCGAGCCCCCAGTACAGCCACGGGACACAGATGGCCATCGAGGAGCCCTGTGGCAGCTGCCCCCACCACATCTGCCACCTACAGCCCCACTGCTGCCCCAGATGTACTCATTGGTAGGGACAGTATCAGAAAAAAATGGTGAAATTGTTAGCTTTTTCCTAAGTGCGATGGAGGGAGAAGCGGGTGTTGGTGGGGGAAGTTAAAGGTACTCCAACTGTGCCTGTCAGCCTGCCTATCTCAGGCTCTCCTGCCCTGGAATGATCTTGGGGCTGGCACTTGGGTTCTGGGCTCTGAACAGCCCAGTGTCCAGACACTGGTTCAGAGGACTTCTAGTTGCCCAAGGCTACCAGGAGCTGGCCTGTGGGAGCTGGGGGAGGACACCCTGCACAGCGCTGAGCTACAGAGCACACACAGAGATGCCCCTGAGGATCCACATGCTTCATGCGTGTCTGCACATATTGCACAGAATCACCGGGAGCAATGCTGAGACCTGGGTCTGTCCTGCCACTTCCAGGGTGTGTGGCCTTGGTCTTTGGTCCCTCTCAGAGGGCCCCAGTTCCCTTGTCTGCAGAGGAGTGCAGTGTGCCTCCCAGAGCCCCAAGGCCCACAGTGAGTATAGACCTCAGGACCCCCAACTCCATCACATTCCCGGCTGCTTGGGTGCCTGCTGCCAGCAAAGCGAGATGGCAGTTTGAGCCCACACAGGCGCATCAGCACTCACTGCTTCCATCATCAGCCAGAGACACGGAGGCCCCTCACATTTTTCCAGGGTGATCTCCAACTAAGGAGCACCTTTCACGGCCTCTTAAGTGCCCATCTCTGCCCTGGCTCCTTCCCACAATGATGACATACACAGAAAACCCCGTGAGGTCCCCTGACCAGGCTCTGAGCCCCGGGGCCCTTGCAGGACCAGGGGCTCTTGAGCCTAAAAGAGGACAGAGGCCCCACGGGTGGAACCTGGGAGTGCAGAGGCCTGCAGGGTTAGCATTTTGCCCTCTGCAGTCCGCAAGGACCCAGCATCATTAGGACACAGGTCTGCCTTGCTTCCTACAATTCGTGCCTCCGTTAAACTGTGTGGCCAAAGCCCAGTGACTGACTGCCACAGCCTAGACCATCAGAGTTGGTGTGTTTCTGTATGGGGCAAATTTTCACCCAGGTGTCAGGGGCAGATAAGCCCCATTCTGAATGGGACCCAGAACCCCTGTGCTGCCCTCACAGCTAACAGAGGCAGAGATGGGGAGGCCTTGGGGGGTGAAGATGTAGTCCCCAGTACAGGAGCAGGCACAGCATCCCTGCTCCTCCCTGCTCCTGGCGGGATGCAGGGGTTCCAGCTGTGAAGGCCACTCCAGGGCAGGGGCAGAGACCACTGTCCAGACCCCGGGAGAGAGAATTCCTAAGATATCCAGAGTGCTAGACGTCAATAAAGCATAAACCTTTATCTGTTTGCATCTCGGATTCACAATGCAGCCAAAGTTCTGTCGCACTTGAACATCACACCTGCCTTGCCTCACACAGGTCCTGCAGGTCAGACGTGGCAGCGGCAAGGCTGCGGACCACTACCTGGGCTTCCCGTCCTGGCCGCTGCCTGAAGTCGGCCATGTCAGGGGCGACACTTGGTTCTGCAGCTGAGGAGCAAAGCGCAGACCGAGCCCCCACACCACCTGCCGTCCACGCAGACACACCACTATGGCAGACACAGCACGCAGGTGCAACGTTCAGGCATCAGGTCTGAATTCCGATGACCTGCCCTGAGTCTGGGCTCACAGCTGGTCCTCCCACCTGTGGCTGCCCCATGCTCACAGCGTCCCCTCCCTGGGGTCATCTGAATTGACCGAGCTGTTCGTTCCCCAGCCTGAAAGTTACAGCCTGGGCAGAACACGGGAACCCCGGCTCGTTGGGCCTGCTCAACACGCCAGGGGCCAGACGGAATGTCTCAGGGCCCAGACAAAAGCCTGGCCCCTCAGGAGGCTTTGTAGGCAGCTTCTCTGCCCCCCACCACACCCTCCGCTGTATCAAGGAGCTGCGGTTCGGGAAGAAGAGGGGTTGAGCAGGCCCAGGGAGCTGCTCCATGCATGAGGAAGTGGCACCAAGCACACAGGGGTGGGGACACGCTTTCCTGAAGTACCTGCATGCTCTCCAAGGTGTTCTAGGCGAAGCAACAAGACATAATCACAGAAAGACATGTGAATAAAAGAAGGTATGAGTCTCAGCACATTGCATTGCTTGTCATTTTTCCAAATCAAAGTGCAATACAGCCATCACCCCATGTCAGGCAGGCAAGCAGGGCCACCAGCCCTGGGGACGTGACCTCAGCGTGTGGGGCTGTCACCTTAGCAGCTCAGCAAGCAGTCAGACCAACACAGACCATCACCTCCATGGGTTTTGGCCAACTGGAAGAAAGAAGCTACGCCTGCAGCCAGAAGCCAATGCAAATTAAAGTGGTGGGCAGCCCTGGAGCAGCCAGGTGATTTCTCGGGGAGAGGAGTCGGGGGTAGTCTGCGGGTCCAGATCTCCCCCACCCCATCATCCATCACACTTGCCCCTCAGATACTCATTAGCTAATGGATGCTTTCAAAAAATCAATTTCACGTAGATGACGACAGTGAGGGAATCTGTTCCTGCAGGAGACAGGCCCTGCAGGAGACAGGCCCTACAGGGCCACATGAGGGACGCACGGGTTCTGTCTTAAGTGGCTGCTACTCCCCAGGGGTGGGACAAGGTCACCTCCAAGAGGGCGACTACATCCCACACCTGGAGGCAGTGGGCCATTCCTGGTGGAGGGACCCGGGAGGGGTGCCCGTGTCCCCACAGGTGCAGCTGTGCCCGTGACTGAGGGTCTGCCCTGCACAGGCTCTGTCTCCGCAGGTGGGAGGCCTGGCCCGCTCACGGCCTGGGCATGACTCTTGGAGGATGCAGCCAGCAAAGGCCTCTGGGAGCCCCCAGCGACCCCAGGGGCTCCGTCTAGGTTCACCCATCCTCTTGCTCCCCGGGAGGCTGGCATTGGGCCAGGACCAGGGACAGAGGATGGTCACTCCTGGCACAGCACCCACACCCACACTGGTAGGCTTGCCTTCCCTGCCTGGCCCCCACCACCTGGGCAGCAGAGCAGAGCCACTCGCCTTGCTCTTTGAGGACAGCAGTAGGGCCATGGCCCTAAGGGCCTCTGCTGTTTGGATGCCTTGGGCCATCCTCTCTCTAACACTGCAGACACCTCCCTGACACCCATTGCCAGATGCTCCCTCAGCATCAGTGCCGTCCCCTGAAGACTTATTCCACACAGCTCATTCAACAGCAGGATGCCCACAGGAACAGCCCAGCACCCTTTCTCCTCGGGGAAATGGGTTCCTGGTCTACTGGCCTTGAGCCTCAGTAGAGGAGAATTTGGAGCAGCTGTAGCCATATTGCCACCATGAGGGACCTCCGCATAGAAATCAAAAGTCCTTCCCATTCAAGGACCATCCTCCCTGCTTCCTACTTGAGAGGAGCCAACAGAGGTGAGGAGACCACATCTGAGACCCCCAGCCCTGATGCTGGCTGTGTGGCCCAGGGAAAATTGCTTAACCTCTCTGAGCCTCATTTCCTTCCATGTACAAAGGGAATTGTGAAGGCACCTGTCGCACAGGCTGCTTGTGCTGACAACACAGGAGGATGCATGCACAGCACCAGTGACCAGTTCCCCATGGGCACGCAGCAAACGTGAGTACTTGTGTCTGCTGGGCCCGGGCCACCCCAGACCTGGCCTTAGCCACCCCACAGAAAGAGCCTGTGGGTTGCGTCTGCTTACCTCTAGCAGCTGCACAGCGCCTTCATGCTGCTTCTTAGCTTCAACCTGAGCCTTTTTGATGACAAAAAGAGAAAAGTGCACATTTAAAGAAGAAAAAATGAAAAGAATGGGATTAATGTCTAAATTATCAGAGGGAGAGCCATCTACTCTTATCGCCGTCATAAGCCCTGAGGTTTGAGAGCCTGGGTCAGTTCTCACTTTCCTTCCCTCTTGGGCAAGATGGAGTGGGCTTCAGCTGGGTCTGACTCTGTGAAACCAGGAAGTGCGCCCTGATCCGACAGCGGAAACGGGCTGACCGGACTCAGATGGGCCTGCGGGTGGCGGGCGGAGCCTGCTTCTGAGACATGGTCATGCACACGGTGGCCACACCCAGAACAGTGGGAAGGTTCCTTCAGAAGCCTCGGTTAACCCCATCATTTCCCAGGTGTCCTTAACTGTTCGAACAAAACAGGCATGTGGACCTGACCCCTGATGGCTACAGGCCAGGCAGGACCGTGGAGACTGTGAGGGGAGGCTGGGGGTGCCCTGAGCCTCCAACAGGCTGTCGGCAGCTCAGCCGCAGCAGCAGGGTGCCGCCCTATTCAAAGTACTTGGAGCAAAACCATCTGTTCCACAGAAGAGAAAACCCTACAAGTTACACTAAAGTTCATTCTCAGGTTGGCTGCTGCCTGGGCCCAACGGCAAATTCACACAAAACCAAAATTCGGCATCATTATTCCTTGTCCCCAAGGACACCGGGTCCTGGCATTGTGAGGACAGTAAGTGTCTGCTGGGTTTGCCTGCCTGGCTTTTGCGCCCTCTTCTCCTGGGAAGAGCCCCTGACTTAGCTGGGGACCCAGGCCTCCCTTGACTGAGTACATGAGAGCAGCTTAGACTCCAGTTCTGGTTTACTTTGCCTGGGAATTCTGCAGTAGGTGGAGGTGCCTTGTCTACTGGACTTAAGCCAGAGTGAAGGGGAGTTTGGTGCAGCTGTAGCCACATTGCCACCATGAGGGGCCTCCACATGGGAACCAAAAACAAAGCTATTTGTGTGTTAAATTGAGATTTGTTTGGAATTCTCAGTTCTGTACAAACACCATAGGACCCAGTCATCTCTCTTGCTGGGTATCTATCTGAAATTTTGAAAACACTTACTTGGAAAGATATACCTGGGTACCCTTATGCTCACTGCAGTATTATTCATAGCAGCCAAGACATGAAGACAACCAAAGTGTCCTTGGATGGATGACCAGATAAAAAAGATGTCATACATATATGTAATGGGACGCTAGTCAGCAATCAGGTGAAATATCGCCATTTGCGACCACACAGGTGGATCTTGACAGGTGGAAAGGACACAAACCATGTGATTTCACTCCCATGCGGGATGTAAAACTGAGAGCAACAAATCAACCCACAGGACAAGCAGACAGACACACAGACACGGACAGCAGTGCAAAGGGGACAGGGGTCGGGGTAAAGGGGTCAAACAGGTGGTGACAGAAGGGGACTAGATTTCGGGTGGTCTTCTGGGCACACGGTGAGATATACAGACGGTGTGTCATGGAATTGGACACTGAAAGTTACATCATGTTAAGAGCAGCGTCACCCAAAAATTTTAATTTAAAAAAAGAGTCCTGATCAGTGTGGCTCAGTTGGTTGGGTGTCATCCTGCAAAGTGAAAGGTCACCAGTATGATTCTTAGTCAGGGCACAGGCCTGGGTTGTGGGCCAGGTCCCTGGCTGGGGGCATGAGAGGGCAGCTATTGATGTTTCTCTCCCTCTCTTCTTTCTAGAAACAAATAAGTAAAGTCTTAAAAATAAAAATGAAAGGAATTCTCAGTTCCAAAGGAGCACTTTCTCTAGGAGACAGTGATCTAACATCCTAAGCCCATGAGTGTTATCGGAACAGAACGTGTCTGCTTCTCACTTGCCAACTTCCGTGGGTCAGAAAGAGAGAGCACCTGCCCTCCCCGCCTCCATCGTGAGATGAGTGAGAAGCCGCCTCAGATTTCTGTAGTGCTCATTCATATGCATTATTCCATTCTCACATTTTTCAAATGAGGTTTTTAAAAGCTGGGGAAGTGAATAGAACACAGGCATTTAATTACACCATTCTTGAATCCAGCTCAATCTCCAAATGCTTAAATTTGTTCCTTTCAAAGCAAAAGTGACAATATGTAACAAAACGGGAGAAAAAGACAAACCGGCAGAGAACATATAGGGATTATATAAATAACATCAGCACTGAGCCAGTTGAGTTGAAGATAGTTTTCAAGTGGCAGGATGGAAAAAGCAACAAAAAGTGGCAGAGCGGCTGTTAAAACTCAGCCAAGTTGGCAGGAGTGACTTGGCTTCCGGCTTCGACTGCAACTCAGGAGGTGGGGTATGCAGGCTCCTCGCAAGCTGGGCCGCAGGGCAATCAGAAGAGGTGGTTAAAATTAACCATTCAAATTGGCAGCACTGAATTCTCGCAAAATCTAAATGACAGCTTAAGCAAGGCTTAAGCAAGGCCCCTGAGTGGGGCCAGTCTGTGGGGAAGCTGTGACCTTCATGGGGACATGGTTTCCTACTGAACACAGTGGTCTCAAGAGGGACCGGCACACAGGGAGGCTCAGGGTCCGGCTGCGAGAAGAAAGGGGTGACGACCCAGGGAGCCAGTGTCAGGGGTGGCTCACCAAGCATACCAGTGGCTTCAGAGGCAGCAGAGACACACAGGAGTGATGGACATCCTGCAGCCACAGGTTTGACTTTTGGACAGATCGACAAGAGGCCCCCGCTCAGAGCAGCGAGCCCCCTCCAAGCACCGTGGGGACTGGGTTGGGAAGGTGGACACTGGTTAGGAGGGAACAGGCAAGGGTCACACGAGCGCTGAAAATACAGCTCCACAAGAAGCTGAACGACGTGCATGGCAACCGGTGGGGCTGTAAGAGCCTCGCATCGGGCCCCCATGCTACGCAGAGCTGAGGAGGCTGGTGGACACATCTCACTCTGCTGAGGGGAGGGGGTGTGGGAGGAAGCAAGACTGAGGCTCGTGCCACGGTGAGCAGACACGGCAAGCCACTGTGGTCCCTGCCACCTACGCACAACAGCTAACCCCAGACACCCGAGGACAGTGTGCAGAGTGCAGGCAGAGTGTAGACTGCGGACGGCCCATTTCAGGAGCAGCCTTATGTGCATGGCAAGCCTTGCCTGAGAGTGGGGCACCCTACCCTCAGTGAGGCCAGGCAGGCAAGTTCTAAGTATGGGGACTCCCAGAGCCCCGGGGTCATGAGAACTGCTGCTCCTAACAAGGAGAGGATGCCCCGGCCCCGGAAACCGGGAAGCTGGAGGGACCAGAGCAGCTGCAGTCTGCCCATCAATTCCCTGGCACGTGACCTAGTCTCGGGTGCCTCATCTGCAAGGGGACTGTCACCCACAGGTTATGCTGGGGGCTGACCGGTATCTCTACCACTTTCCTCAACAGGCATTCACTTATCAGTCTTAGGCCTTATCACCACTTATCTCACACTATTTTGACCATCAGCTGCATCAGCGGAGGAAGCATGGCAGATCACTTTCTCACTCATACGCTCACTCACTCACTCATTCACACACTCACACACTTGCACACTCATTCACTAATACATTAACACACTCACTCATTCACGCACACTCTTGCACACTCACTCACTTGCACGCTCACACACCCACTCCTTCACTTACACACTCCTTCACTCACACACTTGCACACTCATTCACTTGCATGCTCACTCGCACGCTCTCACACTCATTCGCTCACACACTCACTGACACACTCACTCATCTGCTCACACTCTCACACACTTGCACACTCACTCACTCATTCACTCATACACCCACTCACCCACACTCTCATACTTGCCCACTCACTCATTCACTTGCACACTCACTCGCTCACTCACTTGCTCACTCACACACTCATTCACTCACATACTTCCTCACTCAGTGTTCTTGGGCATCTTTGTTCGTGCCCTACTTGTGGAGTCCCTGCCGTGTGCCAGGCAATGTTCTGGGAGTGCAGGCCCCCGCTCTGGGGCAAGGGGCATCCCTGCACAAGGTGATGAGGCAGAGAGGCTGGGAGAGACTCCAATGATAAAAACAAGCCACCTCTGGCACTATGTGGGGACCAGGCATTCTGGGCAAAGACCCCGAGAGGTGGACAGTTGCGGGGGGCAGGTGGAAACAGAGAGAAGGTCGTGTGGCTGCAGCACAGTGATGCCAGGAGGGAGGGTGACAGGACACAGGAGGAGGCGGCAGAAGGCAGGGATGTAAAGGAGGGGACACGTGCGTCCCCAGTGCTGGGCAGACGCTCTACACACAGAGTGGAGGTGCACAATATAGTTTCCATTGTCCTTACTTACAGCCTGTCCTCACCACCGCCTCCCTGCCAGGCCCCCCAGAACATGCTGTGGGAGGAACGGACTGAACACTGGACCCCCGGCCAAGCCCCTGGCCCCAGCCTCCCTGAAGAGTGCTGGAGGGACTGAGCAGGACCCACTGCAACCTCTCCCACTGAGGTCTCCGCCCCCTCAACCCATCACTCCATCTCACCGTGCTTCCCTGATGGGAACAGATTTAACCCTTCTTCTATTCATCCACTCTCTCCCTCAGTGAGTACAGAGGCCCAGTCTTGCCAGCCTGTGTCCCCAGTTTCCAGGATAACCCCTGAGCAGCCCGAGGCCGACATTAGCTGAATGCATAACCCAGTCAGCAAGAGTGGCATCAGACAGCCCCTCATGGGAAAAACAAAGAACTCATCCACCTCACGTTACTCAAGACTCAACCTTCCTTTTCTAGGGCTTTGCAAAAACCAGAGCCCTGAGAAGTTGCAAAGGCAGCACATGCACATTTCCTGAGTTCCTGGCCCGGGGCTCCCCCACCGAGGAAGCAGCTCGTCCAAACCAGAGGTAACGGCAAATGTGGGGACAAAGGAGCCAAGGAGGTTGGACAGGGCTCGGGCAAGGAGCTCTGTCAGCACCAGTGGGCCTGCCTCAGCGTGTGCACTGGGAAATGACAACCCAGGCTGTGCTGAGACCCCAACCCGCCACCCTTCCAGACGACATTGTACGTCCACAGGCTATTATCTGCTTCCAACAGACCAGCCTGGGGACACGGCTTCTGGGTACCAAGCAGCCACCATCAGGTGCCAGAAGGTCCTCCGCACCGCAGGCGGAGATAAGACATCCTGTGGCCGGTGTCCCAGCAGGACCCTTTCCGGATAGCATCTAACGAAATACTGCTTCTTGGTTGCCAGCCACCTTGCGACAACAGGTGATAAGGGCTGCGACCACTCCCATCAGCACCGACTTACTGAAACCTGCGCTTAACTCCTGGTCCCCACAAACGATTGGAGGAACAGGGTGTGCAGTCATCACCTGGCACCACGTCCTCTGCTGGTGAACCCCGGGGGGCAGATGCCTCCCCTGGCAGCTGCTGGAAGGGCAGTCCTGGCCCTCTGTTTTGAGACCAAAGCCCTGGGCAGGCTGTCCCATGGGGAGGGGTGAGCGGGACGGGTGGGGAGCAGGCGGCGGGAGGAGACGGAGATGAGGATGACACACAGGGCCCCGAGCCCCATGACTGAGAGAGAGAGAGAGAGAGAGAGAGAGAGAGAGCAAGCACATGCCTCAGGTGTGTCCGGGGAGAGACAGCCGGACCACGGCTTCTAAAGGTCGAGGGGGACTTTCCTTAGCCCCTGTGCTGTCACCAGTGCTGTGGGTACACAAACTGCCCAGCTCCCCCTTCTTCTCTCTCCCTCCCTCTCTGTAGATAAGGTCACACTGTAAACATTGCCCAGAAACTGGATTTGCTCCCTTAGTCATGCAGCACGCGACCACCCCAGACAATGGATGCGAACCAAAGCAACTCGGTGATGTCCCGCTGGCCTGAGGCGTATGCCGGCAGGACAGACACAACCGTGCCCTGGGATGGGCACTGGACCGAGTCCAGCTCCCCACCCCCACCACCCACAACAGCAGTGCACAGAACCTCCAAACCCTTCTGAGCAGGGCCCTGTGCTCCCTGCAGGTACACCCCAGGGTGGAGGTTGCAGGGTCGGAGTGTGTGTGTTTTCGGTTCTGATTGCTGCTGTGGGGCTGTCCACCCCAACGCCGGAGCCATCCCCACCCCACCAGCGACCCAAGTCCTCCCCACAGCCCCACCGCAAGGGCTGTCAGCACTTCGAGTCCACTTTTGCAGCTTGGACAGGAACACGGGTCGGGTCAGGGGAAGCAGAGAGCTGGGGGAGCACGGAGGACTCAGGACGTCTGCAGGCCAGGACCCCAAGCCCAGGATGACAGCCTCAGCGAGCAGCCCACCAGCACCCAGTGCCCTTCGCCTGTCCTGGGCCCACGCCCACCTCTTCCCTCTACCCCACCCAAGCACCACACCTCCCACTTACCTTCTGCAGAAGGTCGATCTCCTGCTGCTTGGCGTTGAGAACAGCCAGGGCCTGCTCATGCTCCAGCTCTAGCTGCTGCCGCCTCTCAGCAGCCTCTCGCATGTGCTGTGGGGACAGGGTGCATCAGGCAGGTGGGCCGTGGGCCGCGCACAGTGAGACCCCTCCGCGCTCCCACTCCCCCACCCCCTTGTCCTGAGGGTGGCAGGACCACAAGGACACTCTGGCCCTGGGCCAGCTTCCACCCCAGTTCTCCCTTTTATGTGTAAATGCAGGAACTACAGGCTCCTGTGCAAAGGTGAAAAGGTGAAGGCTCTTTCTCCTCATTTTGGAAACATTCTCCATCTCTCTGCATTTTTTCCCTAGTGCCCTGCGAGGAACAGCCAGGGTCTCACTTCCTTCCCACACAGCGGATACTGTCCCAAGCTGGTCACTGCTATGTAAGTCATACAATTCTCATCTCACGCTGACCACAGGGCATGGGTGCTGCAACAAGCCCATTCCACAGAGGGGAGGACGGAGCACCGAGATGCTTCCGCTGTTGATCACAAGGCTGGTGGTGGCTGCCAAATTCAAACCTGAGGCCCTAGACGGAGCCTGAGTCTCAGCTCGGCCATCTGCTTGCTCTGTTGGACTATGCACTCAGCCACTACACGTCCAGAGGCCCCTCAGCCAGGTCTGCCTTCGGAGCAGAGGGGGGTGGTTCCTTGGCTATGCCCTGTCCTTCATGGCCAGGTACACTTCAACCTATGTTTAATGAACAATTAGTGAGGTAGCTAATATCAATTATTGATTAACACCTGCTTCTAGAGGTGTTATGAATATTACATGAATTAGAATAATACCTGTCACCTAGCAGTCCTGTGTTACCCTTTACTCTGAACGTAAGAAAACACCTTCCTACTAACCTTGTGCGTGGTGACATAACAGAGTCACGTAACAGTCACAACACAGTCAGGTAACAGAGTCACGTACTAGTACCACGTAACACAGGGCCACGTAACACAGAGTCATGTGACACGGTGTCATGTGACACGGAGCTACACAGTTCAGAGCCACAGGAGGCTACTCCTCCATTAAACCCGAGGGGCGCAGCATGGTCAGTGACCGGGGCTCCAGCAAAAAGATAGCGAGGGATGAGGACGGCAGCTCCGTGCAGTGATGACAACAAGGCAGACGTGCGTCTGTCTATCGGGCTCCTGCCACACACTGTTGGGGCCCACTCACTACCTCGCTGACGCCAAGCGGGTGCCGTGCTCACTGGCTACAGCAGACGCAGGGCGCAAGCAGCTTGCCTGAGGCCCCAGGGCCCATGTGGCAGAGCCTGGAAGCCGCCCCAACGTGTCCGGCCTCAGG
Source organism: Anoura caudifer (assembly GCA_004027475.1). Classification (NCBI taxonomy): domain Eukaryota; kingdom Metazoa; phylum Chordata; class Mammalia; order Chiroptera; family Phyllostomidae; genus Anoura; species Anoura caudifer. The sequence continues at coordinate 631,263 of PVKU01000115.1, forward strand.
GGCAGGGCGCACCTCCCCACCACCTCCCCTGGCCTGTGTCCACTCCTCCACAGCCACTTCGCCACAGCATAGGACCCGGCCAGGCCAGCCCTTGCGGGCTCCTGCGTAGCCAGCCTCAGCCGGACACACAGCCACACAGCTGTCTGATGACACACTGCCCTGGTCATCCTCCTGGAAGACCAGCCTGTCCTCCTCATTTAGCTCCAGGAAAGAAGTCATCAGTGGAAGGGAGAGACCATCTTCCTCACAAGGGTCCATCGGAAACAGCACACGGACGCAGAAATCAGTCTAGGTGCACTGCACCGGCCGTGGGGGTCACAGCAGGACAAAGGGCGACAGATGCTCTTGCTGGCTTCTTTGTTAGGGACGAAAAGGACATTCGGCTCAGGAGATGGACAGAGACGGCCAGGGTAGAAATAGCATCTACGTTTCCCAGGCTGATGGACCAAGTCAACATGTAGTTCTCAGGAAAGCATAAACGTGTGAAATGTGTGCCCTCCATGGACACGGCGTGTGAGGTCAATGGCAGTGCTGGTGAAGGGTGGGGGCAAGAGCTGGGGACTCGGACCCTGCCTGCCCCTTCACAGCTGCAGCACCCCCAGGGCTTCCTTGTGGCCATCTCCACACCGTCACGTCCACAGCCACTGTGCAGGCGTCTTCAGTCTCATCCCTCCCACCGCTCAGCCGCAACCAGCTCCCTGCCATCCAAGCCAGCAGCCACTTCTCTACCCCAGGGCCCCATCTCTCAGGGCACTCAGCACAAGGGTCCTTCCTTCACAGAACTTTCTCGGCTCCTGTTCAGGGGCCCCATGTTTGCCCAGGCTCCTCTCCTGCTGGTCCGCAAATGCCGCACTTCTCCTGGGAGGCAATCTGTGTGTCACCCACAACTGCTACAAGCCTTTGCAATCCTGGTTCTCCCAGAGCATCTCAGAGCCCCTGCCTCTCAGCCCATAACAAACTCCCCCCATATTCCTAATATGTGGCTTCCACTTCCGTCTATAGGCGTCTTCCCCGCTCCGAGGGCACATGCTGTGCCCCACAGGGACATTTCACATCTGAGCAGCCCTGAGGACCACACAGCCCTGCAGAGCCTGCCCATTTGGCTCTGCTGGGAAGGCTGCTTTTTAAAGCCGTGCTTTTTATAGCGGGATGTCAACATCCGCGCCAGCACCGAAGTAGCCTACAAATGTCACGGGGCCACTTCCCCAGGGAGCTCAGATGTGACAGGAGTGAAGGGACACAGAGCAACTGAGTCAGCCCCCTGAACTCAGACCCATGGGGGATGGGACTCCTGTGGAGATCCAGCCCTGCCTGGGCAGAGACATTAGGAGAAAAGACATTTCCCTTTTCAGGAGTTGCCAGGGGTGCTCTTCCACTGACCCGAGTACTCACAGGCTGTCTGCACCCTGCCCAAGACCCAAACCCCCACCTGGGCATGGTGGGACGATGCTCCACCACCTGAGCGCCACGGCCAGGGCTCGCCACCGACAGACACCCTGCACGCCACAGGAGGGTGCGCTGCACACGGCATGGAGAAGGAAGCGTCCCTGCATGTTGGCGTGACACCTGGTGAGCAAACCCAGTGCTCACAGCGCCCCATATTCCAAACAAGAAAAGCCAGCGTTTGAACTCATCGGGGCTCCCTGCCCTGTGACTCCCCGTCCCTTGTGGAAGTCAGTCTCGTTCACGAGAATTTCCACGACAATGAGCCCTGGGAGCTTTGAAAGCCAAAACGCACCTTGGTTCCCCGGATGACCCAGGGAGCCCACGTGGGATGCACACAGCTCTGCCTGTTGGAGGGCTGCTCGGGGGGTGAGAGCAGGGGCTCAGCTGCCCTGGGCACGAGACAGCGGTCCACTCTGCATTGGGGTCAGAAGGACAGTGTATGTCCCACGGCCCCAGCCAGTAAGCTTCGGAGCCCCCAACAGAGCCTCCCCATGGACTGCGGATGGACTGAGCTTCCAGAGCAGCGCACTTCCTGTCCCTCACCGGTGCCTGAAGGTCGATGGTGCGGTCAGCTGTCTGGGTCCATTGAGAATCCAGCGGCCCACCACAGGGTCCACTGGAGACTGAGCCCTGGGCTGAGCCCTAAACCGAGCCTTCTGGAGGCTTTGCTCAGAGTGTGCATCTTACAACATGGAAGATGACCTCAACGTTACTTTAATGCGAGGATGACCGTGGGCGGGCTGGACAGCAGGTGGGGTTGGAGTCTCCAATTACAGGCCTGGGGTGATGGCAGGCGCAGAAGAGGAGCCGCAGACACTGGCAGATTAATGGTCCCTGTGGGAGGTATTTACTAATCCCAGATAATTAGCCGTCTGTCACTATGAAAGAAGCCTCAGATTATCGATATCACTGACTGATCTGTCAATCATGAGAACAAAATTTTGTTCTGAATACGTTTTTCTTTTTCTTGGAGTCAAAACAGAAGGTGTTAAATTTAACCAATGAAAAGTGTTTTGTGTCCCTGGGTCAGATTTCTGGACCCCGCGCCACACACTGAGGCGTGCAGGTGGGCAACTAGAAGGGAGGCTGCCAAAGGTCCGGCTGTACACCTGTTCCTGGCGCCGCCCCCACAGTCGGACAGAGTGCTCGGCAACCTCTGCCATGACAGGATGGTCCCAATCAAGTTGCGATCTGTTAAATTAAACAAACATCTGCCTTGAAATCCATTGTGCCCATCTTACTGGAGAGTCTGGACACCTAATCATTTGGGCTCCTTGGTGACCAACAGGGGTGAGGGGAGGGAACCAGGGTGTCCTCAGGAGCTCACTTCCAAATCAGGGCACAGTCGCAGTCCTGGGCACACATGAATCTGGGGACAATGTCCACCTGCCCACAGCTGTCCAATGCTTCTCTGGGGACCACTGGTGGGCCAGAGGGCAGCTGCCACGGCCCCAGCCCAGCCCAGGCCTCTGTCAACAGTCCACTTGCTGAGCACTCAGGCTCAGTGTAAGGAGTGAGCCCTGGCCTCAGAGAAAGACAGGAGTCTCTGTCCCCCTGACAAGCAGGGCTGCCCTACGGGGCCTGAGCAAGAGACAGGCAGGCCGCCCCTGGGCCGTCCATGGTGGCGAAAACCCCACACACTGCACCCTGGGCCCCCACGGGGCGCCTAGGTGAAGACAGCCCTGAGCTCCAGGAAACAGGAAGTCCACGTGAGGAGTGGTCGGGCCGTTCTGCATACCACCTGAGTCCGAGAAGCTGCGGAAAAAATGATTTGCTCACTTTACCACCAGGTGACCCCCAGTGCCTGCCCAAGACCTGAGCAGAGCTCGGTGTGGGGGTGTCCTCACCCGACAGCCACCAGCACACACCCCGCAGACGCTGAATCCCGAACCCTCCCACAGCCCATTCTCTTAGAGACCCTCCATCTCTGCCAGAAAGAGGACGCATGTGACTGTGGCCGCCTGCTGGCAGAAGCCCCTGGACCACAGGCCTCCCGAGGAGCAGTCACTCTCTGTGACGATGGCAATGCCGGCAGTGACAGGCTACCCAGCAACAACTCGGCCTCTCCTTCACTTAGGTGGCGTCGATCCATGCCTGATTTGTTCCTCGGCACTGGAAGAGACTGAGTCTCTCTCCAGTGTGGCACGCTGTGGTGGGGAATCAGGCCTGATCAACAAGTACAGCAGGCCAGGCAGAGCTCACTGAGCAAGTGGCAGGGGAGGGCAGTGACCCAGACAGGTGGGATGGAGCCCCTTTCGCCAAGGACAGGATATGACGCTGAGACCTGATGGCTAGGCACCGGAAGCAGAGTGCCGATGGAAACGACATTCCAAGGGGAGGAAGTGCAAGTGCAGAGGCTCCAGAAAGACAGAGGAGGCCCCAGGGTGAAGACCATGGCTTTAGTCTCTGCAATGTGGGGCAGTGGGTGGGTGCAGGCAGCAGAGGGACAGGACTGATTCTGTTCAGTCTAGGTGGTTCCAGTGCTGCGAACAGAACAGCCTCTGGGGCACAGGCGCTCTCAGGCTGGGTGCCCTGGAGGCCTTTGCAAAGCTGAGGACTCATGTTTTTGGCCATTGTGAGCATGGGGCTTAGAAGTAAATGCTAGTTTCACCGGGCACACTTAGCATCCAGTGTCTGTCGCTCACCCTTGAAGCCCACAAACATTGATCACACGGCTTCTCTATGCCAGCCTGGGTACTGGGGACAAAGTGACAAGCAACAGACATGGAACCTGCCCACGCTGCACCCACAGCCTCCTGAAGGGCAGCCAGGACCAAGCAATCCAGACACAGTGGGTGCAAATGCCCTGGGGCCCGTGGAGTCCTGAGAAGGGCTGAGAGGCCAGGAGGTGCAGTGAGGGGGAGGCTGGGCTGGGATCTGAGCCACCTGGGCCCCACTGAGTCTCCCTGACCTCGTCTCCTGTCTCTCCTGCAGCTCTGGCCCCCCACTGCCCCTCAGATGCAGCAGGCGCCCACCCCTCTGTCCCAGGCCTTTGAACTTGCTGCCCACCTGCTGGGACACTTGTTCCCTAGGTTTCTGCACGGCTCCCTCCCTCCCTCCACCCTGGGCTCCATCCAGTGTCACGCTGTCTGAGTTCTTCCCCAACCAATGATGACAGAGCATGCTGATGGAACCACGCCTGTCCCTCACTGTCACCACCAGGTATGCTCATTAACATGTTCATTAGCTCTGGCAGAATCAGGGACATGGGTTCTGTCACTCCTCTCCAGCACACAGAAAGGGCTTGGCCCCTATTAGACGCTCAGTAAACATTTGCTGAGTGCAGGAGCGGGTCCTTGGGTATGGATTCAGTTGGGCTTCCCCAGTGGTGACAGCAGGCCTTGGAAGGTCTCAGCGTCTGGGAATCGGCCCCCTTGGTGTGTCAGCCTCACTTCCTGGCCGCTTGAGTGCAGAGCCGCTTGGCAGCCCCAACACACCGACCCTGAAGAAAGCCGTGCATCAGCAGGCTCATGGTTCAAAGAGCCGACCACAGACCCTCAGCAAGAAGCCACCTTCTGCTGAATTGCACTGTCAGCCCGAAGACAAGCAGCACACCTGTGGTATTTGGAAACAAAGAAGCCACGGTGTGAACATGACCAGTGGACTAGTTACCAGTCCGGACAGACGCTGAGTGCACGCCGGCTGCGCTCCGGGGTGGCGGTGACGCCCGCTGACACAGTGAGCGCTCTGACTCACACATATCGTAGCCCCTCCACCCCCATTGCTCACGGACTCTGAGGCGTGTCAGGTGTGAGGCAACATGGTTTCCTTGGCTGTGACCAGCAAGTGTTCACAAGTCAGCACGCAGTGACCGCCTCTAACCACTGCACTCACCCACGCGGGGTCTCCACTCCAAGCCTCCATGTCCCCTGCCCCCTGCAGTGGTTCCAGCCCCCTTCCCGGTGACAAGCTGGGCGGTCCCCAGAGAGAGGACCAGGGTCCCGTGGTCACAGTGCACTCTGTCACCAGGCAATCCCCAGTCCCCATCCCAAGTGTACCCATCATGGCAAATGGCACCGTTACACACCCCAAAACTCACACGCGCACACCCAGTGTGGCCCTGACACTGACATCCGCCACAGTCCCGCCCAGACCATCAGCCGATCCTGCTGATTCTGCCTTGAAAATACACCCAGAACCCAACACCTCTCCTTCCCCCTGCTCCCGCCGCGCCCATGTGGGTCTAAGCCACCCTGTCAAATTCCAGAACATGGCTCCTGACCCAGGCCCTGGCGTCGACTCCTGGCGTCCGCACATTTCCCTCCATGCCACCATGGGCGTGACGCTCCCCAAATGAAAACCAGAATCCGCCATCACCTCTCAGTCAGCCCCATGGCCACATGCTTGAGGAGCGAGCACCCAGCCCCCATGTCCCCTGAACCAGGCAGCCTGGGCCTCACTTGGACTCATGGAACGTGACACAGGGGACAGTGCCAACCTGGCCGAGTCCTCATGGGGTCTCCGTGCATCTGCCCCTCCAGATCCCACACACTCCCCTCCCAGACCACGGTGCAGCTACCCTGGACCCTGGAAGTCCCTGTCCCAAAGTCCCCATGCTCACCTCCATCTCCCACACCATATCCTCCTCCACCTGTCCCCCAAGGGCATGTGACACCCCTGGTGTGTCCACCCCTAGACAGGGAGGAGGCAGCCAAGGAGAGGGCTGTGCATACAGCGGGAGGGACAGAACCCAGGTGTGAGCCTGGGGTGTCTCCACATGTACGGGGCCCTGGTGCTGAGGGGGAAACCTGAGGTCAGGTGGGAGGGTGGCAAGCACCTCTGCACCAGTCAGAGTATTAGGCCCTTCGCCCACTCCAAGCCAGAGGAAAGACTGGCCTGCAGCCCTGCGGGGCGGGCGGGGGGTGGGGGGCAGCTAGGCCTAGGGGCTTGACCCAGCAGCAAGAGAACAGGGCATCTTCATTCTTAAATTGAGATGTGATTCATACCATAAAACTCACCCTCTGAAACTGTACAATTCAGTGGCTGTTGTCCACTCACAAGGCTGTGTAACCATCACACAGAGTCCAGAGAAGAAGCCCATGCTCCTTAGCAGTCACCCTTTCTCCCACTCACCAAGCCCCAACCTCCCGCTGACCCCTCTGCTTCCCCTCAGAGCCCAGCACGCTTCCCAAAAGTTGTGGATGGAGCCCACTGCTGCTGCGGGGGGTCTGCTCCCTGCTTGTGGGATGCCCAACGCCCCAGCGATGGAGGTGCTGGAGTGCAGGGCCCGATGCAGCCACTCTGCTGTACCTGCGTGTTCCACACCTGTTCCCACAATGAGCATGCAGTGAAATGTAACGCATGTCCCCAAAATAAAAAAGCCAAAGAACTCATTCCGCTCGTCTCAGTGGCATCAGCGGCAGGCCACCCCACCCACTAAATACTGAAAACAACCCCAGCCCCCCCAGAAATTCGCAAGAAGCCTCCCAGCCCCGATGCCCTGGTGAAGTGGTTGTCTGGCTTTGTAACAAAGGTCGTTATATTTATGAGGTTTGAGAAACTAACTCAGATGCCTCCAGTCTCCATTTAAGGCCACCCGCTTGTCACTCGGGATGGCTGCCTACCATCTCCCACTCAGCTGTGTTTAGCATCCTAAGACATGGAAGTGCATAATTGGCTTTTCGGGATTGCTTCCAGAAACACTTGAATTTTGCCATTTATCACATTTTCTACCATAAAAAATGTAAAAACAGCACCAAGAGCCCTGAATCTTGATGACAAAGAAAAAGAGCTCCAGCCCCTTCCCACTGAGGACCTCCCGCGGACCCTGAGGAGAGCAGGGCCTGGCGGCCTACCTTCAGGACCTGTTCTAGGTTCTCCAGCTTGGCTTGGAGCTGACACTTCTCCTTCACGGCCAAATCACGTTCTCGGGTCACAAGAGCGAGCGTGTGGCTAAGCCGGGCATGCTCCGCCTTCACCTACAAGCAGCAACAGAGAGAGAAGGAGGCTGTTTACAACGCCGTGGGCATTTGTCTCCACCAGCAGGTGCTTCCTCTTCAATTTTGTCCTGTGGAATCTCCCCTCTGGCTTTCCGTCCTGCCCTTTGTGCCAGGTCCACTCCTGCTGGGGTGAATACCGAGGGCCAGGCAATCTGCACACTGCCTCCCTTTTCACCCCGCCTGCCACCAGTGATTGGCTCAGGACTGGGGGCGTGCCCCAGCCTGTCCAATCAGTGTGATCCCAACCCTCAGAATAGTGATTGGTTGCAGAGGGGCATGTGACCCAATTGAACGCACAGAGTAGAGTACTGCACTTGGAGCCTGGGACAGACTGTCTCTTTTGCCCAGTGGACTCGAAAAGTGGAGGACAAAGGCTGCAGCTGAAGTGCCTTTTGCCATCATGAGGGGACGATCCATCTGAGAGCAGAGCCAACAAAATGGATGTGGCACCAGGAGATGCGAAGAAGCAGGATCCTGATGACATTCTTTGAGCACCTGGATCAAGCTGTGCCTGAAGCTAATGTTCTCCTTTCTATGCAAATGGGCGAGAGGATTCCCTTTGCTTGCTTACAGTGATTTGAATTGGGTTCTGCCCCTTTGAACTGAAGGTCCTAAGAAATACAATAGTGTTACCCAAACTGTCCAGGATACCATTTTTTTTTTTGTCTAAAACTTTCACCCTAAAAGGGGGTAAGAATGGCTGCACATGGATGAGGGTGACACCTGCTGTGACAGCCTCGGGACCCTTGTCCATTTTCAGACGAGAGCCCCAGGGACATGTTTCTCAGGAGTGGCCTGGGCAGCACGCTGGCGTGAGGTCTCTCCCATGGCTTCTTTGGAACAGCGCAGGGCACGCCCCTGTGAGAAGTCGCCCGGTTGGCTCCGAGGGCCCTTCCACTGTGCCGCACATCAGCCCATCCCTCCCCCTCCTCCCCAGGAGCTGCAACAGGGACCAAACTTCAAGATCAGACTGTCACGAAGTCACGCTTCTCAAAGCCCCCAGGTCCTCTCTGCCTCCAACACCTCATGCGTAGAGTGCTCACTTGGCCCGGCGATCTCTGTGGCGGTGTCGGTGGAGAGGAGGCGCCCACCAGTGTTCCTGAGAGGTACAGGGTCACGGGGAGCTGTTCCCCAGAGGTCACGGACGGGCCTGACTGGCAGGAGTGCTTCAATGCCACTTGCGCAGCAATGGAAGCTGGGGCACGCAGCCGCACACTCCAGGAGGCAGTTCCATGGCCTCGCTGGAGAGGACGCACTCATGTGTGGGCCTCGGCACCGTGGGCACAGGCTGGTGGGCAGCCCTCATGCCTCATGCCTGCGAGTCAAGGGGTGGGACTTGGGTGCAAGGTCCGACGGCCCACGCCCAGGTCACAAAGCAGCCAGTGTGAGTTTCCTGAGATGCAGCCAGAGCAGGCTGCCTCCTGACTGAGGCCTCCTGTGGCATCCACAGAAACCAGAAATACTCTAAACTCCCAGTGTGGCCTGCAGGGTTCCACAGCACCCAGCCCCACAAACCTCTCTGCTGCAACCTGCTGCCCTGTGGCCACTGCCCACCATGCTCAGGCCATCCTGGTCTCCTTTCTGTCCCTTCAACAAGCCACGCTCACTCCTACCCCCCAGGCTTTTGCACGTGCTACTTCTATCCGACACACACCCACCCACCTCCACTCTGACCCCAGGCTGTGTGGCCGGGCTCCAGCAGGTACCTCTGTCCTGGGCTCTGGTTATGTGGTCACACAAGAATAAGCATGACCCTGGTACTTCTCATCGCTGACCTTGGGCCCCTGCTCCATGCGGCTGACGAACCCAGAGAAGGGCTCCCTGTCTGATGGGGCAGCAGCCGAGCGGCCCAGAACAGGACTGATGCTTCCAAACACAGTGCCCTCAGCATCGGCTCCCAGGGCTGCGTGCTTCTGCCCAGGGGCCTGTCCCACCCTGGCTGGCTACTGTCAGAGCTCGACGCTGGTCCCTTCCATGAACAGAGAGCAAACCTGTGTCCCTGTCACAGAGGTGCCTATCCTGGGACACTCTCCTGGGAACCGAGCCAGGAGACTCTGCTACTAAAGGAGGTCTCAGAGTAGGAAAAGGACAGCAAGATGTTGTCACTAAGACACATAAACTGCTGCCCCAAAAAGGAAAAAGAAAGCTCCCATGTGTTCAAGTTGGAGGCCAGACAGTTCCTCCTTTGTCAGGACCACTGGAAAGCTAGAGACACTTTGCTCTTGCAAGATTCAGGACTTTGACCGAGGGAAAATGGAGACTGACACAGGTGTGGCCTAGCATGCGGGCCCTCACCTCCCCGCCGAAGGTACTCTGCCTCACAAATTCCAGTGTGCAAGTGTATCACCCCTAAACACCATCCCTTCCACGCTAACAAGATGACGAAGTGGACAAACAGCTGCTGAGTGCGCAGCCATTGTTTACAGCAGACATTCATTTGTACCTGGACCTGGAATGCTAACCAGCATATGAGTTCACAGGTCACAGGGGCACAGATCTTGAACTGAACGACCTGCCCCAGAAATCAGGGTGCTGCCCGAACTCTCAGACACAGGGGCGCTTCAGGAACTGCCACTCCGGCACCCGCGCCTGACTCTGCGTCTGCGCGCCCACCCTGTCCTGGTTTCAGACCACGACTTCAGACCTCTCCTGACCTCCACAGCTGACCAGTGCTCTGCTCCCACTGTCCCCGTGGGCTGGGACCACCACTCCGCTGTGGGCCATACTCCCCAGCAGACAGAAGTGCACGAGCAGCAATCCAAGACAAAGACCCTCCCCACACTCAGCTCCCACAACCCCTGCCGGAATTGCCACCACTGTTCTGCCTTTGGCTCCCATTGAAATAGAAACACTGTGGGGCTGAGAAAGTCACCAGCGGTATTATGATTGCACAGCTCAGTGTGAGTGCATCTGTGTCAGGTGGGGCTGTCCCCAGAGCAGGTGTGGAAAGGGGAGGGGACAGAGGGAGCGGGGACTGCAGGACTATGGGGGAAAGGGCACCAGAGGTAGGATGTACCCAGAGTTCATTGAAATGTGGCAAAACATACACACCATGAAGTTCACCATCCGACCCACATGTAGGGGCACAGCTGTGTGGTGTAAGCACGCTTACACTGTCATGCACCTGTCACCATCATCCCTAGAGGTTTCCATCGTCCCAACAGACACTGTCCCCATCAAACCCCAAGCCCCAAGCCTGGCTCCCACCATCTGCTCTCTGTCCCCGAGACTCAACCATGTCAGGGTCCCTGATGTGAGTGGGCTCAAGCACCGGTTCTCCGTGGGTCTGGCTGACGTCACCGATCACATGTCCTCAGGGCTCATCCCTAGGCAGCAGGTATCCGATCCCCTTCCTCTTGGAGGGTCAATCCCCTTCCCCGGTGTGGGCAGACCTCTCCGTGGTTGTCCTTCACCTGCTGGTGGACACGCGGGCTGCCTCTGAGGTCCAGCCATGGGGACGGTGTTGCTATGAACACGGGTGTACTGACCCAGAAGCACAACTGCTGGACCGCAGGTCCCCTCCCAGCCACCCGTCTCCCAGTGGCTGGTGAGAGTGTGAGTTACCTGGTCCAGCTGCTGGGCCCCAGAGGGCAGGCCTGCATGCTGGGGTCTCAGGTGAGTCGCTCCCTGGGCAGCATCCTTCTGCTCATTTTCCTAGGACAAAAGGAAAGGGCACCATGAGGGGACTCCCCAGCTCTTCGAGGCAGGGTACGGCTGATTCGAAGTCAAGCCCGGGGCCAGTGTGACTGAATTCACAGCTGTGGCACGTGGGGCCAGGTTCTGTCTTCTTCCTGAGCTCTCAGCCTCCTGCTCAGAAATGGGCAGTGACAGAATGTTCCAAGGACACTGTGGGAACAGGACAACACAGGACAAGCACGCGGCAGGGAACCCAGCAGGGGAACCTTGTTTACCGGAGATGTGCTCCCCTGCAGGGCATGTCTGGGCCCCAGAGAGACCACAAGACTGCTCGCCAAGTGCAGTCACTCAAGCTGCACCTGCCCGTGCCCCACAGGGCTCCTAATGAGCACCCTCAAAAAGCACCAGAGGAACATCCTAAAGGTGTGTCCTGCTCGGAAACGAGAGAGAAGTCTGTGAGGACTCAGACGCCATGTCCAGAAACAGGTGGAGAGGTTCAGGAGCCCTTTTGCAGAACGGGTAGGACTCGGCGAGCTCCCCTGAGGGCAGGACCCAAACAAAGCTCACGGCCAGCCGAGGCTGAGATCTGAGATTGGCCCCCAGCCCCTGGAGAAAGCAGAATGCAGGAGGTGACACTGCCCAGACCTCCAGCCTGTACACAATACACCTACCTGGGACACGGGCTCAGGGCCAGCGGGATAAGCCCTGACTCCACAGCAGGGGCGCCAGTCTGTGGGACAGGAACTTTGAAGAGGTAAGACAGGGCGAGCCCAGCAAGAGAGGGTAGGGTTAACACCTCCCACTAGGACAGGTCTGAGAACAGAAATTTAAAAAAAAACATAAAGAAGGCTCAACCTACTAAAGAGAGCCAACAAAATCGACAATCAGGAGGATTTCCTCCAGAGGAAAGGAAAGAGGCAAAGTGACCTGAAAATGACGTCAGCAGTGAGCAGGGGTCCTCCCCAAGAGAGATGGAGGAAGAATGTCCATGTGGAAGGGACAAGAAAGAGGCTCTGGGGACCATGAATGGCCCATGGGGGATGGTGACCAGCAGCTGCCGCCATTTCCTTGTTTGCCTGACTCTGCAGAACGTTCTCCGTCCACGTCCCATGCAGACACCTGCATCCTGAGTGGTCCGGCGAGCGCCCCGAGGTCCTGTGGGTGCCCTGGCCTCATGCCCCATTCATGCACACAGCAGGAAGGGGTGGAGGTTGCAGGGCTCCAGCTCCTCCCACAGGAGCAAGGCTCCCCACTCCCCTCCCCCCGGCTCTTCTCAGACCCATCCCCGGTCCCACTCAGCCCTCCCCACTCTCAGCCACAGCACCCAGAGCTCCTGCACCCTTTGCACCCACCGCATCTCCAAGGATGAAACACAAGGAAGCCAGGTCCACATTTCTCTCCCGCAGGGGTGTGGGTGGGGGACAACAACTCCCCCACCTGCGGGAAAGTGCTTTTGGATGTGACAGTCACCTCCCTGCCTCTGAGATGTTCCCCTAATCACACAGGCATCCTTGTCTTTCTCAGGGAAAGCAAAGGGACAGCGGTGGCATTGCCACCCTGTCTGAGATTTCTGAGGTCTGGGGACATAACGCACCTCCCCGACCAGAGGCCGTGCCTGTTAGACGGGACAGTCCTCGTGGGGCTCAGGCCCATGTCCCTGCATGTGACCGTGGCTCAAAGCATGGTCCCTCCCTACGGAAGGTGACACTATCTGCCCACAGCTTCTACCTCCTGCTGCCAACTGGCCACCTGGCTCCTGCCATGACTTCTCCTGGCATCTTGCTGAGAAGCGTGGCTAGTAAGGAAAAAACGTTGGGAAGAAGCACAGAGCTAACTCTGTCCCCCAGCTGCTGGTGGCTGCAGAAACATCACATTCCTCTACTTCATTTACAGTCCCTCCCAGTGATTCCAGGTCAACTGCTTAAACTGATGACTCAATCTTCACAAGATTGATCTTGACCCGGTCCAGGAAACACAGGTCCACGATGCCACCACAAGAAGCCAGAGAAACATCCTGGCTTCTTCCCAGCACAGTTTGCCTGAATCGGAAGCCCAGTGTCACTCAGGGTGCCAACCCCACTGAGAGGGGCCAGTCGCAGGAGAGCTGCTGAAGCCAAAATGATCCTCAGAACAAACAGCCCCCACCCCACACTTCAAGACCATAAGCAGGTACCAAAAGGAGCCCAAAAAAGAGAGGGAATGCCCATTGGAGCCGAGGCAGACCGTGTGGTTCGCCCACCAGATATGAGCCTCTTGCTCTGTCCACCCGTGCTATTTACCCCTGAAAACGTCCCTGGTTGGGGAGGGGCACAGGAGGGCCCATCCCCAGGGACATGGTCACAGCACTCGGTCCAGCCCCAGGAGTGGGAGAGACAAGCTCCTGTCACGTGAGCTGCCAACCAATGGGGTTCCATTAAGAAAGCCAGGGGCGGACTTCTGCAGCGTTTCCCCAGGGCAGCTCACAAAGGTCCCTGGGTCCTCTGAGGGCAGCCCCTTCCCCATCAGGAGCACTAATCAGACCCACCTTGCAGTGGCAAGATGCCCCTTTCCCAGAGGGAGACTCCCATGGAAGAAGGAAGGCGTTCTTCCCTGATGCATGAGCTCGGTTCATTGCCCACAAAAATCCCTGACATGTGTGAGGCCAGCTGGGCTCACTGGACACCCTGGACATGGTGGAGAACGCCCACCCCTGCCCTGTGGGCATGGCAGACAGCCACCCTGGGGCATGGCAGTGGTGCCACGATGGCAGAAATGTTGGCTGGGCCATCCCAACGGTCCTGAGATCATGGGAAGCAGCCAGGCCTGCACACACAGTGCTTTTTGCAGAACGGGTGCCCAGTGACACCACAGGTGCCTGAGAAGTAGAGTCTACACACGTCTGAGCAACCTGGTCACAGGAACCCCGAGTCCACTTTCAGCCGACCGTCTTCACTACCTGGCTTCGGCAAAGGGCCATCCAACGCATCCGGCTGCAGCACATTGGAGTTCTGAACTTTACCACCTCTCCCATTTTTCCCTCACCTGTTCATTACTTTGGCTTCATGGTTTACAAAAGCTGTAAAAATCTTACAGGCCACTTTCATCCCTGGCCAACATAATTACACTATGAATTATAAACACATGACCTCATTAGGTTCACACACAACCCAGACCCTGTCATCATGGTGTGCAAGGCCACTATAACCGCTGGTACAAGGACGGCATGATCATCCCAATTGTAACCACATATAATAAAGTGTTTGAGTAGACCCGGTGATTCGCCAGGTGGTATCTCTCTTCCTGAAAGGGCTCCGTGAGTGGCTGCAGCGTGAAGGCAGGGGCAGGGTAGAGTGAATGGAGGAGAGGAGGGAAAGAGAGGGGACCACAGTGTTGGGGGAGCCTGGTGGGAGCTGGAAAGCAGACCCGGAAACCACGGAGTCTGTGGTCCTGAAGTTACAGAGCCTCTCCAAGCTGCTCCTGTCGAAGGGACATCCAGGGTCACTTTTCCTGCCAACTTTAGGGCTGAATTTCTGCATCAAATGTGGCTTGCCATACACTGCTTCTCATATGCAATGCATAATGACCTATAAACCATGTCCCACCTGCTCTCCGAAGCCCTCAGGGGTGCACATGGTAACAGTGTTCACACAATAAGGCAGTCCAGCGTGAGGATGGGAACAGGAAGGGGAGCAACAGGTGGGAGAGTCTGCACCAGGAGGTCACAGAGAGACGTTTTGCCCGCTGAGCCAACATCACCTGTGTGCACCAAGTTTGCACGCTGTTCACATGCACAGGAAAACTCGCCAATCAGAGCTTCTTTAAGGTAAAGAATGAGCCTCCTGGGGCCCGTCTACACACAGCTGCTCATGTCATCTCCATGGCACGGGTTAGACTGGATAGGGGCCGCGGTGCTAATCATTGCTTCAGTACGGTGTGACCACTGGCACGAGGCTAAGGCATGGCAGTGACAGAAAATCAATGAGAGAGCTTTTAAGAAATGAGAGAATAACAACTGATTGTGTGTTTTATGGGAGAACTCAGGAAGTCCACGTTCTCTGGAGTAATCCTGGTTAGTCAGGGAGGTGAGGGTAGGCAGTACACCCAGGTTCCGCCGAAAAGTCCTTCTTCCTTGACAGAGCAGTCATGTAAGCTGAGCTACCTTTGACACCAAGTATCTTCTTCCCCAAAGCTGCTTGGTAAGTGAATATACCCATGAAATGCAATTAGTGAAGTAACATATTTTCTGAGACAAACCACACAACAGCAGTGAGCTGGGACAAGGCTAATGTCTAAAACAGAATGGGAAGGGATGACAGCGATGACGATGATGGCCAACCCAATAACGAGGGTGCTTTTTGCCAAACCAGTGCTCCGCTCAGACTCAATATCAGGAAAGCCCAGTGAAGCCGAGGCGGCATCGTCAATCCCAACGCGAGGAATTGAGAGAGCAAGGTCATGTTCTCACAACCAATCACCTTGCAGCTTCTGCCAGTTTGGTATAAAAATCAGTAACAAATCAGTGAGTGAAAAGCATCCATTAGGCTCTGTTTGCACGGACTAAAACTGATGGGAAAGGAAACAGTGTGTACTCAGCCATGTGCTCTGTCCAAGGTGCTGATTCAACAGCACCCAGGCGGTTCTGTCCTGTGGCAAGAGCTGCCTCTGAGAAAATTGTACAGAGCTTCCCCTCCGATTTGGGGAAAACACAGAGAAAAATAAAGGACAAAATATGACTGATTCCCTCCAGGCCAAAGAGGCATTTGACAAACTCAGACTCACATTAATATTATAATAATTAACAGACTGAACGCCTCTGGGTGCCAGCGGCAACACACTTTACCTACATCTTCTTTCACATTTACAATCTTTTAAAACAGGTATAGTCATTATTACCCTGATTTTAATATATATAATGTGAAGGTTAGGGTTAAAAACTTGACCAAGGTCACAGAGCCACCAAGTGGTGACGTTGGGCCCTGAACGAACCTCTGTCCCTCCCACACTCAGCCCCAGAGATGCTGAGGGGAAGCTGTGCTGATTCACTGGCAGGTGGCGGGCTCAGACCGCTGCTGTGCATGGGAGTTAAGGACCCCAAACTTCCAAGGAGGAAAGGCACCAATGATCATCTACACGTCCAGCAGACAGTCCCAAGTCCCGTGGAGGAAGAGAGGACAGTCTGTTACACTGTTGATCTTGAGAGTTCAACGGAGGCAAAAAGAGGGAATCCATGTAATGACAAGGACAGGGACCCTAGGGCAGACACAGGAGCCCCAGGGTCTCTGCCACCCCTTCCCAGTGGTGGGACCTGGGACCAGTCACAACCGCCATGAGCTGCAGTTCCCTCCATGTCTCCTACCCTGCAGGCTTTGGGGGCACACATGACCTAATTCACAAAACAGTGCCTGGCCCCAGCGATGAGTGCTCGCAAAATGCTACCGGTTTCTCTCACTGTGTCCCATCCTCGGGCATCTTCAGTGAGCTCCTGAGATCCCAGAACACTGACAGGAAGCAAACATAAACCGACACGAATGTTCACGTTTGTGGTCAAGGAAACGGATAGGAGACGCCATCCAGCTAAAGTGACAGGACTAGCCTCAGTCTCAGGCTCAGTGATAATTACTGCGACCCAGGAGTAATGGGGAAAAATGAGGGCACTGTGAACAGAGTCCCTAAATCTCCACCTCCGTCATTGGACAGAGGCTTGCAATGCGTGGTCACATGCTACTGTTCGGAACACTTCATAAACATAAGTGGGCCCCGGGCTCATGGTGACCCTGTGAAGTCGTTGCCATGCTTCCCTCCACTCTGCACGAGGACAGCCGAGGCCACACATGGCCAGTGGCTTGCCCAAGGCTGCAGGCTGGGACTCGACCCCAGGCAGCCTGGCCCAGGCACTGGATGCAGAGCCGCCACCTCACTGGCAGTCTGGGTTACACCTGCTTCTGTGAGGACAAAGCAGGAAGCCACATCTGCCAAACACCCAGATTCAGAATAAAGGGCTGGCAGGAAAATATCTCCAAAAGGCCATTTCAGCTCTGGTTACGGCAGGAATTAGACAAAACAAGGGCAGGAGGAGTCCTGTTCACACACTGCTCACTGTCCTGGACACAAACAACTCTGAACATGCATATTGAGCCTTGGAAGTTTGGTCCATTTAATAAACCCCAGGCTCGTAGAGGCAGCTCTGAGCACACACCACTGCATCTCCTTTGAGGGCAGAGATATGAGTATATCACCAAAAATAATCAAGCACAAATGTATCTATTCCCACACAAAAATTTTAAATGTGTGAGAATTTAACAAAGGACCTATCTCAGGGTGGAGCAGTGAGCTATTCAACCAGCAGCCTCTGATGTAGGGGAGGTGGTTTTTTTTCTGTTTTTATAACTTTGATCTTGGAAGGCTTTCTATACAAAACAGCAAAGACACAAAAGCTTCCCATGCAAAAGCCAGCCCTGGTAAACTGTAGGTAGGAGTGGGGCACAGCACTCAGAAACAATGCCCTGCATCTGGCAAAAGTTCGCAATCATCTGGTCTGTTTGAAGCAAATGTCGTAAAAGGCTGGCTCTCAGAGACAGGCCTCCACCAGCTGGCTCACCGCATAGAGGAAGCTGCACCAGCAGCAACGTTGGCGGTTGTCTTGGCAACCGCAGGGCACCCAGGTGAGCTCCTCTGCCCCCTGGAACTTCAGAAGGGCGGGGAGGTGCAATGAATGGCAGCTTTGTGTTTGATCCTGACTGGGGCTCAAGGCCTGTGCACCTTGGCTTCCGGCTGTGAGGGATTCTGTTTTTAAAAAGAGTTTTTGCTGCATGTGTTTAATCACCAGCGGCACAGAAATTTCATCCACAGGCTGAGGGAGAGGCTCAGGGTGGCCAGCCCTCCTGTCCATGCTGTGGGCAGACCTGCAGCCAATGACTGGCCACTGGAGACCCCCTCTCCATGCCAGCCATTTGCATCATCTTTCTCTTAGTGTGCGTCTACGGAAAGCAGCCAGCCTGGGGAAGCAGCACCCAGCACACTGCTGTGTGGAAACACGTGGCCCCTCCAGCTGGGAGCCAGAGCCTTGGAAGAACCATGTAGGGGGGTGGGGATGAACTTCCCCCCCAGAGCCCAGCACCCTGAGCCCAGGAAGGGGAGGCCATCACCCACTATGTCTGAGGGACTGGACAGGGAAGGCATCTGGAGCTGGGGGCTGGCGGGGGGCGGCAGGATACAAGCCTGCCAGAAACACAGCACCTGGGGCGGGGGGGGGGGGGGGGGAGGAAATCCCCAACCTCTCTTCCCTCCCACCAGGGGGTCAGGGGGCAGGGCACAGGCTTGCACGGGGGCTGCAGGACAGGATGAGAGGAGTGGAGGTGGGGGTATGGGGAGCCAGTGCACCAGGCCATCGAGTGTGAGCCATGCCTGCTGGACCCCCAGGGACAAGACTTGGAGGTCGCTTGGCCTCTTGGAGCCTCAGGGCCCTGATGCTCTCCAAATGGTCACATCCCGCGCGAATTCATATAGTGATGTCCTCGCCCCCAGGAACGGAGAATGTGACCCTTGTCCTAGTGGGGTCACTGCAGAGGGACCTGGGTGGGAAGGCCACCGTCCTCTCTCCCATCTGCCCTCTGCCCAGCAGGAGAAACTGGAACAGCAGGGGATGACCCCTGTGAGCCCAGGTGCAGGGTCCAGCCTGAGCCCAAGTCTGCCTCCTCGTCAGTGCAGGAGACACAGCACTGTGCACCGGGGCCGTCCTCGCTCTGTCAGCGGGAAGCTGAGGACAGAGAGTGGCCCCTTGCCTGACACTGCACACTAGCAGTCTGCCCCCAAGCCTGCTCTGCCAGTGCCACCAGGCAGCTGCATCCCAGCAAAGACTCAAGATTGCTGGTAGCTGGAGCCGCTGCCAACAACAGCAACCAAAGAGCAACCCAACCACCAAAGACCCAGGAGAAACGACTTTCCGGCCCCCTCCCCTGGCTTCCAGGTCAGGGCCCTGCACCTTCTCCCTGAGCCCCTGGGCGTAGACATCGCCACCACAAAGGCAGGATTCCTCTGCCCCAGGCCCAGGCCACTTACACAGCAAAGGCGTTTGCTTTGTCACTGATTTGTAACAGGAAGTGTCCCCAGTGTGAAGGAGGCCTCGTGTCAGGTCAGGGGCTGCCAGGGCTCTAGCATTCCCTCGTTCCCTGGCAGGCAGGCACCAGTCCGCCAGGCAGCAGCAGACAAGCCCCTTCCCACTAGAATGAGCAAAGTGGTGTCCTGCCCCTCAAGTGTCCTCCATTGCACAAAGTGTCCTTCACTACAAAAGTGCCTGCTGAGGGCAGGGCCAGGAGCTCATGCGGCAGGGTCAGGCCCGTGGGCTTAATTCCAAAGGATGACTCCAAGTTCAATCGTCAGAGAGCCTCACTCCCCACGGGGTCTGTGGTGTCCTCCTCCAGCCCCTCAGCCCACACCTGCCTCGTCCCAGACATGGCGCTACCACCTGGCCCAAGTCCACATCACAGGGCGTCTCGGTCACTGGGCAGCCATGAGTCCCTGCTGGACATCTCACACCTTTGCGAATTCAGAAGGATGGTGGCTCCACTACCTGGGTGGGGGCGGGGGGCGCCGGGCACAGCTCATCAACTCTCTGTCTTCATGCAGAGTCGTATCAAGCCCTGGCTGCTGTGGCTCAGTGGACTGAGCACCAGCCTACAAATTGAAAGGTCACCGATTTGATTCCCAGTCAGGGCACATGCGTGGGTTGCGGACCAGGTCCCCAGTTGGGGGCATGTGAGAGGCAACCAATCGATACATTGATGTTTCTCTCCCCCTTTCTCCTTCCCTTCCCTCTCTCTAAAAATAAATAAATAAAATCTTTAAAAAAACAACAACAAATTTTCAGAAAGTGGTGGAAGCAACTGGTAAGGTCTCTACCCCGTCTTATTCTAACCTTCACATGCACCCCACAACCCCTTCCCTGTGCCTGCAAGACTCAGGGACGCTGTCTCCCATTCTCCAAGACCAGGGAGTGTCTTCAATGTATCCACACAGACTTCCTATTCATGACCTTCTCTGATTCATATAGCAGCACATGCTCACAGCAGAAAATGACTCCCATGTAGAAAAGCACCTAATACGACCACTGCGGACCCATCAAAGCCTGCGAACACACCGGAACCTTTGATCTGTGAGCTGGTATGTGAGCAGAGACCATCCGTGGACCTTCCTCAAGTCTGCAACCCCCTCTCCCCAACACTCGACCAGTGAGCCATTTGTGTCTAACCCAACGCTGGACTGCATCCAATTACTTCGAAGCCGCCCTCTGAGGAACGGAGAGTACTTTATCCACAAAAACAGTCTATGAACTCCTTGAGAGAGTGGAGTTTGTCCACAGGAAACAGAAAACCAATATAAAGCAGCTTGAGGGGCCCACCCTGTGTGCCCACCTCTCCCCTCCCCCCACCAGACCCCCACAAGCTGCCATCAAGGTGGTCCAGCGAGACAGCCGGAGGAGCCGCAGCTTACCCGAGGACGCCTTTCCATCGCTTTCAGAAAGAAGGGGAAAGAGAGAAACATCGACTGGTTGCCTTCTTGCACACTACGTGCCTCAACTGAGAATCGAACCCACAACCTTTTGGTCTAAGGGATGACCTCCAACCAACTGAGCCACACAGGCCAAGGTGGCTGCCTCTTGAATCTCGCTCAGGAGAAATGAAACCTTTCCTAGGGGCCACCCCAGGTCTCTCCTCGCCCACTCCGCCCAGGGCCAGCACCTCCACGGAGCACAACCCTAGCAGGGTGGGCCTGCTACCCGAGGAGAGCTAAAACAAACCGGGGCTCCATTTGGCAAGAATAAGGGGACAGTGGATGCTACTAGGCAACCGAGTGCCCTCTCTTCCTGCGGGCATTGCCTGTGCCTGACAGCTGGTCAGAACTCCCCTGGGCACCGTCCAGAGCAAAGGGAATTTGAAAAGCAGGGGAAATCACTGAGCAGGATGAGCTCGCTGTGCCTTTGGTCAAGTGCAAGCCGAGATCTCTGACAGTGGAGCTCAGTGTGACGGATGGTATATGGACGGCTTTGACTTCCCTGCTCGAGTTCCTTTCTGACCTAGGGCCAAACGAGGGGCTGGGAGCCTGGTCGCGATGGAGAGAACATGCTGTTGAGTACCTGCTGTCCCATATCCAGGTGCAAACCTCAGAGTTTTCAAAAACCACTCAGAAGTCTCAAATACAAGTAACACGGAAGGATGTGCCCTGTCACTTTCATATTGTCATGGCGCTTTGGACTAGGCAACCTCCTCCAAAACCAATGTAAAGCCAGACACCTGGGCCACCCCCCTGCTCCCAGCTAAGCCCGTCTCCCACAAGGCGTCTGGGTGGCATCTCATAGCCCAATGAGCAGCATGAACACGAAGATGCTGAACTGGTTCAAATACAAAATGGAAGAAAAGATCAAGTGTGTGTCAAAATGTCCCAGGGCTGGATTTCTAGAGCAGAAGTTATGAGGAAAAGGTCTGGGGTTGGTCTCCAATTATTAATGAGGTCATCAAACTACACAGGGAATAAAGCATGAAAACGGTGACTCATGACTGAGGCCATGCTGGGAGCGTTCACGTTCGATGTTGATGCCCTTTGAAAGGACCAGCAAATGCACCTTCCTGCAGAAGGGCGCTACTTGAGTCAAACTGCCATCCTGTTCCACCTTCCACGGCGCCATGTAAACAGGTCAGCTGTGTCGGGCCCACGCTTAAGTCACTCTGTGCGCCAACGGACTCATTGTTGGGGCCTGGATGCCACACTTCCTGCAGCTCAGCTCCCAGCGACCCATTCGAATGTAAGCCAGGTCATGTCATCCACAACTGCGGGAAGGAGGGAGCGAGGGAGAGAGGGAGGGCAGAGGAGGAAACTCAGGATTTCCCGCCCAGGTGCATAGTTTCACCTGGGAAAGAACTGGCTCCACACAGCTTGAGAGCGGCTCTGAACTGCAGCTTCCAGGCCCGTGTGTCTGGGGTCCCCACAGGTTGCCCCTGACCCTCAGAGCCCAAGCCACTGCCCCCCCTCCCCCGCCCCGCAGCCCTGGGCGTCTGGGTCCTGAGCAGCAGCCAGGAGCTGTGTCCTCCGGAGGGAGCCACCCCAAAAACAGACTGCAGCCAAACTGTTCTTGTCTCCAGCCAAGGCATGGGTAAACCTGTGTCTCACTGGGTTTGGAAGGCGGCAGGACAAGGAGATTGAGCCGGAGCTGGCATGGGCCGCCGCCAGCCCGCAGGGCTGAGGAGGAGCCAAGAGGCATGTGTGCGCACTGCAGGCTATAAACGGATGCTGAGTCCTAAACGAGTCACGCCAGGAGAGAGATTAGGAACCAGCATGTCCCTGTTGCCCTCGGGCAGGTGCACTGTTGGCAGGTAAAGACCTTACTGTGGAAAGAAGCCTGGAAATGTGGCCAGGTAGGTAGGGGTGAGTCAGGAGTGAGCTCCTGCAGAGCTCGCGGCACGTCCTGCCCCGAGGAGGCCTCTCTGGGTCCAGCTCAGGACAGGCTGAGCTGTTTGCTTTCCTGGCCAGGACCCCACCCATGGCGTCTGCTACTGTGGCTGTCGCCCTGATGTGGCCCACAGTCTGCAGGAAAGGCAGGCCCAGGGCCACATCCCCACCACACCCTGCTGCTTCTACACACACCAGTCCTCGCACTTCACCAGACATGCTTGTCTCCCTTCTCGACCGGCCCCCACAGGCTTCTGAGTTTACAACCATGGGACCACCCAAAAGTGCCAATGAGGAGAGGCAAGAGGGGTCGGGCCAGGCAGAGAGTGCCCATGTGGAGCACAGCTTTGCTGTTGACCCCCTCAGCCCTTCCTCAAAGCACTCCCCCACTCACGGCCCAGGGACTCTCGCTACGTCAGGCTCCTCACTGGTGCCCCCTGACCTGCAGGGCTGCAGCCTGTTCTGTGACCCTGCAGGTCACCTCCCAGGAGCTTCTGGGAGTCCAATCCTGTGCCACCCAGTGTCCGCTGCACAGAGCAGAGGTCCTGGTCATGGCACGAGCCCACCCACCACAACTCCTGTCCCAGACCTCGCCAGGGCCCACTTTCCTCCCTGGGAGAAGTCCCCATGACCCCCTTCAACCCCACCCCCCACCTCCCAGGCTCAGGGGCTGTGCGGTCAGGTGCAGTGCAGCAGAGTTTCTGTTGGGGTGAGGCCCAGGTAAGGCTGCTGACCTCATGGTGTTCAGACTGGCCACCTAAGCTCCACCTCCTCGTCTCCCCAGGAAATGCTTGGGAAGACTGTGTGTGGGGGGGCATCTACTCTGTGAGGGCAGTCCCCACACCAGGGCCCAAGGAACCCTCTATCACATGACCCGGCGAAGGGCGGTGCCCAGAGCGAGGCCCTCGGCCTGGTGCTGAGCTCCCAGCAGACAGACACCCACCTGGAAGGACAGCATCCCCACACCCTGGGTGGAAGCTGAAGCCACTGCTGACTGCCACCTCACACAACTGCTCCCCTTCCACCAGCACCCACCCCAGAGAGAAGGTGGCTGAGTCCCCAGTGAGAGCCAGAGGCCAGACAGCCCCCCAGCAGTAGTGAGGGCCCACTCATGCTCTCTGCCGTGCTGTCAGAGCTCCGCCAGCGGGGCAATTCCAAGGAAATGCCACTGAGACTCCCATCCTGCCCCAGGCCTTGCAGCCCTTCTCACGTCCATGGGAAGCATGTGTTTTGGGAGCTAGAGACAAAGTTAAAATCTTGCAGCTGAAGACAGATAACAGGGGAGGCTAGGAAAGTAAGAGGTTCCCATCCCCCACATTGTGCAGCTGCAGCCCTGGCATTTCTCCTGGACACAGAGCGGGTCTGTGTTCCTGGTGGACACGGGTTGCCTTCTGTCAGAAACAGCCACCCCCCACGTTGTCTCTGATACTTTTCCAGGAAGGTCGTTGTAGAGAAGCACTCAGGAGAGGCTTGAACTGCAAAGATGACACCTTTCACTTCACCGGCAGTGCAACCCTCTCTGCTCTCTGGGCCTGTGCTCCACTGATACAGGCTCCTGGTGTCTGTCCCCTTCTGAGGCCACAGCGTCTGTGGGATCAGCCCCCACCCCAGCTCCAGGAGTCACCTAAGCTGTTGGAACTCAGCTGCCTCTCCTGGAGTTCGGCCCCCGCTGTGGATGGACCCCGGTCATGCCACCCCGACATTCTGCTTCCCTCAGCTGCTGTGCCCGCACAGCTATGGTCCCTTGTAGTCTACGCAGGGTCCCCGCAGAGGGCCCTGCCTTCCTGCTAGCCTTGACCCAGACATCTTCTGCAGGACCTTACCCCACCCACAGCAGGCCCCCCCACCCTGGTTCCATGGGCATGTAGGAAAGAGGATGCGGTCAGCCTTCTTCCCATCGGGCTAGCTCACTGTGTGATCCAGGAGCAAGGGGACCACAGCAACCCTCAGATCCCTCACTGGACAGTCAATCTAAGGTGCCAGAATTCTCGTCCTCCAGGGGAAGTGGACAAACCCACCCACTGCCTGGAGCCCCGAGGCCGCCCACTGGCCGGGGAGGTTGAGGGAGGGCAGTCAGGCAAAGGGAAGGACACGGGGTCCCTGGCCGGTGAGCTGGTTATCTCCTCTGTTTCACATCAGACTGGCAGTCGCTGGGTGGTGGCACATTCATCATGCTGAAAAGAGAGTTGCGTCATGGATTAAAAATTAATTTACTGCCCAGCCTGGCTTCCAGCTTGGTCCTTAATTAAGTTTTGTTATGAGACCGGTGCTGAGCTCCAGGGCCTCACAAGGGCCACCCAGGGGCCGGCATTTGCAGAGAGGGTGAGGAGTTCTGTGACGGGGTCACCCTCCCACCCATGGGGAACACTAGCCTCCAGAGCCCCGCTGGACCCAGTCCAGGCACGCAGGCCCTGTTCTGCGGATGAGGAAGCAGGGGGCTCCCTGGTCTGAGTCTCACTGGAACCCAGGCCCTCGATAACAGCTCAGCCCTGGTGCTCCAAAGGGACATCCCACATCATGAGCTGGGGGTCAAGTGCCAGGCACACCCTCTGACCCTGAGACTGGGTCCTTCAGTGCCTCCTTCCATCTGGAGGGAGCTGCAGACTAACCTGTGTGGGTGGGGCCTCCAGACCACACAGCGCCTTCCTCGATTTGGACCTACCCAGGCCTCAGTCCCACACAGGTGACATCAACAGGAACGCGAAATGACTGAAAGCTACCAGACCCAGGGCGAAGGGCCATGACCTCTGACTCAAGCTCCTCGACGCAAACACAGCTGGGCCTGATCCACGAGCCCCAATCGATGGAAGTAGTCCTCACCTGTTCAATTTGTACATGAAGGCACAGTTAAAGCCTCTGGTAGTGCACTAGGCTGAGAACCTGGGTGCTGGAACAGTCCTCACAGGGGCCTGATGATGCCCTTCCCAGAGGGGGAGGCCCTGCTGGTGCTCCAGCAGCAGGGAGACCCCCAGCAGTCCTTGGATTGCTCCCTGAACAGGCAGTGCGAGGTGCACCGGGGTAACAGGTTACCGGGCTGGTTAGAGTCACTCAGAAGAGACAGCACCTCCATTTGGAAGGCCTCCTCAGACTTGCCACACACAGCTAAATGTCGACGCCCAAGTGTTTGCAGGTGCCTTCACAGGATCTGAGCAATGCTTCCACACCCAGGACTGTGTCTCCACATACAATGTGGACACGAGGGCAATGACTCTCTCAAATATAAGCACCACCTCCCACGTCATCTTCCCAGGAGACATGAGGCGCCCGCCGTGGTGCACCGCGGTCGGATGCACACACGGTCCCGCAGGGGAGCCCCAGGACCCCAGTCCCTTCCTGTCCTCCGTACCCCACTCAGACTGAACCAAGGCTCGCTCTTCACAGCTCAGGTTCCCTGCCAGGTGCAGCAGCAGAGGTGGCTGGGGCCGATTCATTGTACCCCTGGCCCCGCATCAGCCCCTCTAGGGTGCCATGCTTACCTAGCTGGTGCTGCCTGGGCTTCAGCTGGAAGAGGCGGCAGCCAGGGACAGACCCTGGGTGCAGGAGTCAGCCACAGATGGCACAGACAGGCTGCCTGGGGTGGCCAGGGCCCTGGGGAGGCCAGAGGTTAACAGTCGTGCCCGGAAGGCCCTCCACCCGTCCAGGACTGCCGCCCGATCACTGCCTCCTCACACAGCTGCATCCGGGCCCCACACATGGACAGGCTGCCTTGCAAGCCGCTGGAGATGCTGTGAGCTGTGCCCTTTACTAAGGGGCCCCCCCATGGTGAGCAGAACACAGGACCAGCAGCCACGGTTGAGCAAACACCCTGGAGGCTGATGGAATTTCAAGAGAAGTTCAGGCAAAATGCCTTCTTCAAAAGCGTTGAGATGGAAACATTTTTGATAGCTTTGTCACGTAAATGACCTTGAAGGGAAGATTCCAGCAGGAAAGCCATTGGGAGGCTGAGCATGAACAAGGGTGGGAAGAGGTGTTTCAGTCACATCCGACTCAGCAGTGACCCAATGAGACCCACAGTGAGGGAGAGAGAGGAACGAGGGTGGGGAACGGAGGGAGGGAGAGCAACTGAGCCCTGCCCCTGATGTCCGTCTGAGATGGGCCTACATCTAAAAGCCAGCTTTCTTGTTGATGAAGCTGCTACATTTTTTTTAAGTTGCTTTGTAGGAAGCTACCTTTGAATTGTGGCACCAAATTGGCAAAACTGGGAAACAGCATTATTTCAGGATACGGTAGTCATTCACACATTCATTCATTCAGTAGCCCAATCATTCACTCAGCTGCATCTGTGCTCACGTCCATCAGAGAGGCCCCCTGGGTGCAGGGCACTGAGCGCAGCAGGCCAACTCCCTGCCCTCATGAGCACACATCCCAGCAAGCCACATAGACTGCAGACAGACAGACAGACAGCCTTAGTGGTGGCAGTTGCGTGGAGTGCTCTCCACTAAGACAGCTGTGTCACAAAGGCAATTGCCACAACTAGGAGCTTCTGTCCTGTGCCGTCCAGCATGGACAAGCTGCCTGCCCCCCATATGACTATGCCACCCAGAACTCTGGCTGCTGAGTTCCGTGGAAACAGGCCCTCAAATGCAAAGACCCCTGACATCCCCCCTCCCATTCAGAGTGGAGGGCATGTGTCTGAGCCTCCAGCTGGAGGTCAGGGGACAGTAAACTGGGTTCAGACCCCAGCTCTGCATCACGGCCTGGGGCCCCTCAGTACGAACCAGGAAACACGCGAGCCCCTCTTTCCACAGTGACAGAGTCACTCTTCAGAAGCCACGTTGTCATGGGAGCCAGGTGTATCCCGCCGGCGCAGGTTAAAAATTAAGCTCCACTGGCAGTCACATTCCCTCCTCACTCTCCCCACACTCAGGGCCACACCTGCAGCATCAGCCCATGGCAAACACTCTGTTGCCTGGTTACTCACTGGTGACAGGGACAAGCCCTGGCTGGTCAGCAGGTCCAAAACCCCCAATACTCTCACCTAGAGGGCTCCTGGAGGCATGGAGGTCCCCACCCAGGCCACTGCACCCACCCACACGATGACTTGGCGGGCAAGAAGGCAGGGCTCTGGCCCACGTGCAGGGTTCCGAGGGAGGACCCACCCCAGGCCTCTCCGACTCCCAGTGTCTGATGGCTATCCGCAGTGTCCCAGGCCCATGGATCAGCCCGCACTTCTGCCTCCATCTTTGTGTGTGCTCTCCTGGGGCCTGGCCCCCCCATGCCAGACTTCCCCCTTTCCGGCAAGATGCCAGTCATGCTGGCTGGGTCCCACATTAATGCCCTCATTTTGGCCTGACTGCCACTGTAAACACCCTCTCTCCAAATAAAGCCACGTGCCAAGACCCTAGGGGTTAGGGCTGCAGCCTGTGGTGTGGTGGGGACACAGTACCTATAACAGACCTCTGAGCAATCCAGGTGAGCCACCCAGGTGTGTGCTGGAAATCCACAAAGCTGAACTGCCTGGTGAAGCAGGTTCTCATGTTAATGCACCTGGAATTGTCACATCAGTGATGGGCGGGCAAGCCACATGCCTGAGATCTGGCTGGCTGGAGAGGCCGCACATGTGAAAACATGCTTCCGTAGGAGGAAGAGGGGCTCTCCCAGTCTCAGGGGGCCCAAGCCATTCTTCTTCGGGCACAATAACCTCCAACAAACAGGAAAACTCTGGGCCCTGATCACAGGCTTCATGGGGTAGATCCTCTGAAAGATGCATTAATGTGATAGACTTCGGGCGGGTCCTTCCAGTGAGTTGAAAAGGGAAGCCCAAGCGATCCATGATAGTTTTAAGTTACACAAGTCTTTTTGAGCCCAACTGTAAATGTGTCAAGACATAGAAAAATGGCAACAGGTTTAACTCTAAGTGCATGATTAAGGGACTCTGATTATAACCGAAACTAACACAGAGGAAATTGAGATTTGTTAAATATTGTTTGAGTCCTGGATCAAGCCATCCCTGAAGGTCTACCACTCTTTCTTCAATTACACCAGTCAGTGAACTCCCCTTTCTGCTTAAGCTGGTTGGGCTGGTCCCCTGTCATTGTCAAGCTAAAGAGCCCCGACAAACACAAAAGCACAGGCCGCAGGAGCCCAGAGACCGTTGTGAGAGGGACTGTCATACCACAGCTTCGTGTCTACTCCATAGAACAAAAGGAGAGCGGCAAGTGCACTCCAGGGTCTGGCTTTGTTAAGTGGCCAGAGTGACACAGACGCTGTGATGAGCCACAGGCCAGAGCAGAAGGTCGGTGGTCCCTAAAGCCCTGTCCTTATTTTTGCCCTCACTGTCAACAGAGAGCTGCTGCCACCCGGCCTCGGGGGCACTTCCTGTCGGGCTCAGGATGGCACTGCTGACGCCAGGATGGGACAGGCACTGAGACTCTGGCATCAACAGGGCCTGTTCCAGTTTGACTCGCCCACTTTTCCTTAAAGGAACAAAGGAAATGGAATTTAAAATACATAATTGCTTTAGTCTTGAAGGGTAATGCCATTAACTAGACATCTTCACACAAACAGCATTATGCTGAGAAGGTCTGTCCTGAGGCCCCAAGCAGACATGTGCCTGGAGCCTGGGGGCCGTCCTGTCTTCTAGTGTTCCAGCCTGGGTCCTGGAGCACAGAACCACCCGCTGCTCCCAAGGTCAAATCGGAGATGATCGGTGACGGGGCTTCCCCAAACACTGCGAGTTTGCCATTTCTGTTTCCCATGATATACATCCCCTTTTTCCTTAAGCAAGCATGTTTATGGATATAAAGATATTGAAAAAGGAAACTTCATATCAGTACCATCGAAACCACAGGTCCAAATGCTACTTACAGTTGTTCCCGTAGGACACTCTGGAAATGGTGTGTTGGTCTGTGGACTCAGGCAATGCCGGGCTAACAGTCAGCAAGCTCCACATGGGGGTGGAGAGGATGCCGACCCTGTCTGTGCGCAGGGCAGGGGCATGGCCATCTGCTGCAGGAGCTTGTGGCACTGGGTAACAGTCCCTGCCTGCAGACCCTGGGGGAGGGCGCATGGGACCCATCTGGGAGGAAGAAATGAGCAGACGGCATAGGCCGAAGTTCCGGACACTGGCAGGTCCCGGCTTCGGCAAATACTGACCGAGCACCTGTTATGTGCATCATGTGGCTATACCACCCACACGCATGCACACACGGAAACACGTAGAGAAAGGTCCAGAAAGACCCAACCAATGAGAGAGGCTGACGTGGTGGGAGGGCGAAAGACACCTGAGTGCTCACACACGGAATCCATTGCTCACTGCCCCAGCCATGAACCTGAAAGGCAGCAGAGCAGTGTCTGTGTGCACTGGGACATGCATGCACACACATGTGCACACATGAATACATGCACCCCATTTTCATATATGCATCCATAGCATAACAGATGAAGGCATTGTGTCTGTGTGTGTGCACACAGGAAAAGCTCTGGAAACCCTGAAAGGCAGCCCCAGACTATTAGCAGTGACCTCGGCAAGGGCGCTCAGGCCTCACACCTCACACACCCACGTAAGGAGCGGCTGCGATGGCCCTCGGTTGCCCTGAAGTCTGGCAGGGGACACCAGCTGTAAAGACACTCCCCCTATTCACAAGCTCTCTGTGCATGGGTGACCTGACTTCCCCCCCTCAGGTCTGGGGGTTGCACCTCTGGGATCCACTCCCACAGAGGGGCCTGGGTGCTGGTGGCATCGCACCGAGAATGAAGGTCAGGGAGGAGCTCTATGCCCATCGTTGCCCTCAGAGAGCTTAAACCCTGGCAACTGTTGGGTGAGCCTGAGGCAGGTCAACGTGCCTCGGACTGTGGGACTCCCTGAGCCTTCTGAGGGGAATGCACAGCCCGACACCCGCTGCCCAGCCTCCGTTTCCACAGTCACAAGGATCTGTTTGCTGATTGCTCTCCCTTCACGGTGAGATGACTAAAACATCCACTCCCTTCCAAAGTGAGAATGAGAGCTAAATTTAAATGCAGTAGCTTAATGATGCATCTGCAAAGTAGCCAACAGTCCATCCAAAAAAAATGCATCAGCCCGTTCCAAAGACAGGAAAGATGCCCGCATGTGCATGGCACCCCTCTGCAGCTGCGACCCCAGGGCCACCACAACCAAAACCTCAAGTGACCAGCTCTCAGACAACCTTCTGCACCCCCAAGAGGACCCAGTGACTTCCAGGCCCCCAGGCCGTGAGAGCAGGTGGACTGGGAAAAGTCACGTGCAGATAACTACCCACAGCACTCAGCAAGGCATGTACCTTCAAGGGCTCCTGTGTCTGCTCAGGCAACATGAGGCAAGCCCCGCCCACAAACGCACCAGTTAGAGCACCTGCTGCTGCTGCTGCGTGGACAGTGACAGAAGGTGGGTCCCTGCCTCTACTGACTAAATGATAGGGCTTTGTTTTGGCTGAAACGGAAAAAATATCATTACCAAGTGCATATCCTAAATTTGGAACAGCTGAGTTTCGCATACAGAAAATGAACACACAAACCAGAAATCACAGAAATGGGTGTAAATTTAAGTCTGCTGAACGCAGCCTGGCTGGGGCCATTCCTACCACCACCACCACCGTCACCATTACCACCATCATGTTTACTGGACTGCAAGCCTGGGGCCCAGCTGCCAGCACCAGGAGCGGCCCCAATGCCATGCCCACACAGCTGGGCCACCTGCTTCATGCTCTGCATACCTGACAACAAGTACAGCATGCAGGGCCTGGCCAGCCACACGGCACAGGCAAACCCTGGCAGAGTGAAGCGGCCATCATTCTTACCACCTACAACCATCTCCTGATCGGGGGGGGGGGGGGTTGCAGGACTGCCTGGTGCTCCAGCCATGCCTCTACACAGGACCCCTCCCACCAGACCTGCCGGAAGGAAGGAGGGAGCTGGCCCAGATGTCTCCCCCGAGCGATGATCCGGCCACCAGACCACTGCCCTTTCACATGTGACTCCAACTCGACAACTGCGAGACAGAACCCAAGTTTCCCCCTCAAACCTCGTGTTCCTTCCATCGCTCTCATCTTAGGAGGTGGGGCTCCTCCGTCCACTGGGCTGTCCACACTGGATTCTGGAAGTCCAGCTCATCAAGCCTTCCCTCACCTCTCCCCCAGCCATCACATGGACTCAATGGACCCGTGCCTGCACAATCTCTCCAGCCTCCCTCACCCCCGTCATGAACACACTGTCCAAGCCGTCAGTGCCCCCATCCTGACATGTGGCCTGGTCCTCCCTGCCCCACGCATGCCTCCGTCTCCATGGGAACCAGGAGGGGGCACTTCATGTTGCTCTCCCACCTCCCATCTGACCACCAGCTGTCCACTGCTCTTCCGATTTAAAATGGACACTCTAACACAGCCCTCGAGGTCCTGAAGGAGCCCCGTCGCCCTCTCCCCAGCTGTGTCCAGGCACTACTTCCCTGTGCCGAGCTCCTTCTCACCTGCAGCCTTCGCATGGCCGTCCCCTGTGACCTACTGGCTCTGCCATGTTCACCTTGGTCACCATGCTGCCCTCCCTGCTCACCAACACGCAGCCAGCAGCTGGCCTACACGTCTTGAATAACCATGAAGAAACCGACACAGCCCCAGATGGACACAGCCCCTGACGGACACAGGGCACAGGGCCTCAGAAGGAAGAGTGGACAGCTCACTGTGAAGTCCCACAGCTGGGCTCCCCATCTAAGGACAGGAGGAGGGAAGCCCCCAGGTGGGTCTTGCCAGCATGGGGTCTGAGCAAATGTACCTTCTGGACCCACAGGCTTCAGGTGTGACGGGCACTCCCACACTGCAGGTAGACTCACACGGTCTTCGGTCACAACAGAACAGCCTGGGCACTGGCATCCCTGCCTCTTTCCCTGCCTGCCACGCCTCAGGTGCAGGGGATGCAGGTAATGTGCCTCCATTTTCCAGTTCTCGGCACCGAGGGCTGAGTAACCAAGCTGGCACTGAGCTCATGGTCACTGCTGGGCATGGGTCTCCCCCTTCAACCACACTTCCTGGTGGGGAACAACTAGACGCAGCCTTGTGTGGCCCTCTGACCAGAGCCGCAGCCTCCGCAGTGCACCCAGGGAAGACGTGCATGCAGGGCCAGTTACCGCTCTGCGCCTGACTGTGACGTGTCACTGCCTCACGACATCGCGGGACGGAACCGAGACCTCAAATCCCTGTGCAGCTTGCTCTGTGCGTGCCCTTAACTGGGGGCCAGTAGAAGTGTGACTGCAGGTGAAACTCATGAACTTGGGGCTGATAACCAGTCCATGCGACCAAAGTCCCATCTGGGTCAGCAGAGTGACCTCCTCTGCCTTTGGAGTCCCTGGCAGTTGTGAGACACAGACACAAGTGAGGCCCAGGGCCTCCCAGGCCCCGCAGTCCGACGGGAGGCCAGGCTACCTGTGTGCAGCCTTCCTTCACGGTAGGCTTTAATGAAGGCTAGAGTGACCGCACAGGAGATGGGAGGGGAGCTGTCTAGACAGGAGGCAGGCAGGAAGCTTATTTCCGGGAGGCAGCTAATGACAGAGCTCAGGAACCTGGAGTGGCAGGTAGGCTCGCAGCCACTGAGCAACAGACCTGCCGGGGCCCTCCCCGCCCTGCCTAGCACAGGGGGCAGGGCCACTCTCCACACGCCCCCAAACGCACAGGAGACAGAAATCACATCTTGGTAGGAAACAACCATCCTAGAAAGACTTCCACACCGTGACACAGGAGCTGCCACAACAAAATGTCCTGTGGCCTTGCCATCACCCTGCGTGAGCCACCACGGACAAACCCCCTGATGCGTACCAAGTGGTCAGGACCTTGCTCCAAAAACAAACAGCCCACTGAGGATTACTTGCTACATTAAAAAAAAAAAAAAAAAATGGAAGATTAACATCAAAGGACATAAAAATAAAACCCAGAAGAAAGAGCGATGGCACAAGCAACCCAGGAAACTTTACAAGAAAGAGAACAAGCTGGGACAAGGGGACAATGAAGGACGAAGGAACTCATGTGGATAAAGGAGATAGCTGCCAAAATAAAATTAAATTTAAATGGCAGGCGTGGAAGATAAAGTCAAGGAAATCACCACAAATGATAGAAAACATAAAAGAAATAAAAGACTTTAAAGATCAATTCGGGAGGTCTAAATTCTACAAGTAAGATTCCCAAAGAGAGAAAAGGCAGAGAAGGAAATTGTCAGTGAAATATAATTTCCTAGATTAAAGCATCTCATGAGTGCTCTGCAAAACAAGTGCAAAAAACTAAAAGAGAAAGCCACAGAACGTAAGGAGAGCGGATCCCACGAAACAGTGACAGAAGGATTCTGGGGTGACAGCTGAGCCCCAGGTCTGGAGGGATGCGTTTGCAGCAAGAAGACAGAGGGCTGTAAATGGTCAGCACCCAGTGACGGGATAGACTCAGAAGAAGTGTCTGGCAGAACAGAGCCCCGGGAAAGAGTTTTCGGTGTGGACTGCACATGGCACAGCTGAAGATGGGCAACGGACAACTCCAGGGAAACTGAAAAGCTGTACAAGGAAAGAAAGGTAATCAAGTCACAAACTAGTTGGGCAGTTACCAACATAACAACGTAACCCTTATTACTGACTGCACAACGGTAACGGTGTGGTGCTAAGTGTCCGTGTGCACGGTGCCAGCTCAATCCTCGTCTGCCCCAGGACTCTGCCTCAGCACCGCTGGCATGGGGGCAGGATGGCTGTCCAACGTGAGGTCCCCACGCATGGCAGGAGGCTGAGCAGCATCTCTGAGGAGCAGCTGGAGGCCAGCAGCCTGCACACCTGAGCTGTAACAACCACAATGTCTCCAGACACGACCCTGGAGCAGAGTCACTCTTCTTGAGAATCACTGATCTGCCTTAAAAAGAAGCGCCTTTTTTCAGTAAAGAAAACTGATAAGTCAAAAAGAACGGTGTGGACATTTTATTTAGGATTATTGAGGTAATTTAAAGAAGAAGCCACCACAAGTATTGAAAGTGGGTTAAAGGGACAACAGGAAAAAGATGAGGCCAGAGATGGCTGGTTTCACCATACGCCCTAGGGCAATATTGATTTTTCCATTGTGTTTTAAACTTAAAAATCCAGCTGGAGCTCAAAAGAAGGCAAGTCTTCACATACGAATCTTGTTTCAAGGGGAGCCTTATACTATTCCAAGAACTCAATCAGTATACTTGTCTTTCCTCTAAATTACATGAAATGAACAGCTATCAAATAACTTCTTTGTAAAATGTACCCACCTCCTGAAGTCCTCCGCTGTGACACATGCCTCATCCCCCGCTATGTGTGGGGGTGACTACAGCAGCAATGACAGGCACAGGGTGGCCCCTCCACAGTCACACCGGCCCAGGGAAAGTGAGTCAAACACAGAGGCCCTGTCCTGTGTGGTGACCACCTCTTTTGAATGCAAATCACCCCAGGGCCTGGTGGCCACCAACACATCCTGTTTGTCCTAGGGAACCCCAGACCCTCAGAGAAACAGTCAAGTATATCATAGCAATAAGAAAACAGAAAACAATGGTAATTGACAAGAGATACAAATGTTTCCTAAGTCTATAAAAGAGAAAAAAACCTTAGGTAGGACAGTAATTCCCAGCCTCTCAGTGCATTTAGCAAACTTAAGTGCTCTCAGCACAGAATAAGGAAGTTCTCCTCTGTTTTTCATCTTCCAGGCTCTCTGGGTCTGCGTCTCTCCATCTGCAGCTGGCTGCCCTGTCCCCCTGCCCACTCCCAGCCAGGCTCAGTGGACCTCGTCTTCCAGGCCAACCAAGTGCTTGCTCAGGGTGATGCAGCTCAAGACACTGTGCTGCGCAGCTCCATGCAAGGTGTGACGATTACTCACTCAGAGGTGGTCCAGCAAGCCAGCACCTTTGAGGGGGTTGCGCAACCCCTTCTGACGCCACCACAGTGAGTATGAGCGCTGGGCTCAAGACCACTTCACACGAGGGCTAATTAGCAAAGCTGCCGGGACAGGCCGGGGAAGCAAAGCAGAGTTGATGGAGGCCCGTTCTGTACCTGCCCAGGGGCCCTGCCCTGCAAGCCCACACTCATCACCCAGCACAGAGGCGATCCTTTCAACACGAGAAGAGGCCCCTCCCTGCTCCTCAGGGTCAGGCTCAGACTCCTCTCGCTCGCTCTGATGTTGGTGATGGGGTTCTCCCCCACACGAAGCACCGAGAGGAGCCCCTGGTCTTGCAGCCAGCACCAGCCTCCTGACACTCTCACACCTGTGGTTCCCACCAGTCCCAGACTCACACGGAATAACAAAGCTATGATCAGATCCGTCCTCTAACGAGAGTCAGCTAAAACGTTCATGGTGTTGGGCCTGGCCTCATCAGCGGAGCCTGCAAAATCGGCACACACTGCCCAGAACTCGAACACGAAGCACGAGCCAAACCTTCCCCCAGCAGCATCACCACTCTGACGACGTTCTGTCCCTGTGCCACCTCTGGGCAGTTCCTCCAGCCCTCCCAGGCCAGCGTCACACAGGACAAAGACTTCCCAAGGGGGCTCAACCGAGGACAGAGACCGGTACCTGCCACCTCCGCAGGTGGCACCTGTGTAGCCTTTGTCCTGACTGACATCCAGTGTGAGTGTCCTGTCACTACTTCCTCAGGCAACGACCCTTGATGCAGAGGAGCCTGCATAACCAGACACGGGGCAGCCACAGGGACTCAAGCCACAGTCAAGACCCCAAGCTCTGGGATCTGGAGTTCTCACCACCCCCATGGCTGCAAAGGCCCTTCCGGCCTCAGTCCATAAGGCAGCTTTCTATGACCGCATCCAGGGGGCTGACTTCCTGCCTCTTGTCTGAGCCACACCCCCTCAGTCCACCACTCTCCCAGCCCCCAAAGTGGGTACTCACAAAGCACTGGGACCAGCTGTGGGGGTTCAGCGGGACCAGCCCGGGCCACCCAGGCAGCACCAGCTTCCTGTCTGTTCCCAAGGACAGCAGCCTCTCCCAGCCTCCAGTACTGTGCCCCGCAGGCTGCAAGCAGGAAGCCTGTTTACTTATTCATGCACTGTCCCCGCCGGCCAGGAACTGCTTCAGGTCAGCTGAGTAGGGTGGGAATTCAATCCCCACATGGAGCCTCCTGGGCCTGCAGCAGGTCTGTCACAGCGGGTCACACATATACGAAGAAGGCGGCTCCCACAGCCTTGGCCACACCGTCCCCTCTGACAGTCCCAGCCAGACATACCCTCATGGGAGAAAAGGCCAGGAGCAGGGAGTGTCCCCTGGTCCCCTGAAAGGACGGTGGCCTCAGGAGAGAAGATGGAGCCATTTTGGAATCAGCAAGAAACCCTGAAGGGGCGAGCAAGCCGAGGGACCTTCATCTGCACTGCGGGATTGCAGTGGCTAAAGCGTCACGTCCTTTCTCTCAACCCACCCCAGGGATAGTGGCATCAACCAGGAAATCCCAGTGAAGCCACTCTGCACGAGGCCATGGGGTGGGCACATGTCACTCCACTACTGCCCATGCCCACAGGACACACAGCACATGGGTGAACCAACTCAGCGGGGGACTGCAGCAGACAGCAATAGGTCAGCACTGGCTGACAGACCGCAGCCAGGCACCCCCCAACACACGATGTCAGGTCAGGGCATGAATTGTGGGGTGGAGGTAACCCCAGAACTGATCTTTTCTAAATGTCTATTAGTATTTTAAAAACTGACCCCAAAATTACCCCGCCCCTTTATTTGCTGTTCTTCTATATCTGACGAGTGGGCCCCCAGGGGTCTGGGTTTCCTCCTCTGCCCATTCTGAGCTCAGCCCGGTGTCCAGGCTGACGCACGCCCTCTGAGGGCGAGGGCGAGAACGAGGGCAGGGACAATGGGGCCACTGCGCACCCCAGCCTATGAAGTGGCGCCTGGCTCACAGAATGCTCCGTAGCCATTTGCAGAATAAAAGACTTCATTTCTGGTGCTTCTGCTTGGCTGCGAGCGACAGATAGGACATTAACAAGTGAAAATTGAAAGGGGAGATAAACCCTCCCCAGGAGCACTCAGCTGCTTTGTCCCCAGAGGCGCGAGTGGATAAAACAACTCGGGGGCAGGAGGACTCTGTGGATGGCTGGTGTGTCAGGCCCTGCAGCGTCCCCAGCTTTGTTCTGGGGTGCATGGCCCTGAGGTACCTAGGTGGCTCTCTGCGTGGTCCCTGTGGTTCAAATTATCAACTCTCCCTTGCAGCTCATTCAGCCACCAAGCAAGGTGGGAGGGACCCACATCAAGAAGCACTGGAGTCACACAAGGAAAAGGCTCTGTGGGAGGGACACGGGCCACCTCTGGGGACAGGTGGCCTGGGCGCCTACAGAACATTTTTGCCACCTGAAAGCCATATACCCACTGGGCCATCTCTCGTGGAAACCAACTTTGCTGCATGCAGGAACTTCGATCGCAGACAAGCCATTCTCTGGCCCAATGAGCCCTTTGTTTGCAAAACCGAGCTCCGTGCAGGGTATCACTTTACACCATAACATCATTCAGGGGTGCAGTTTCTGTGTCAACGCTGATGACCAGTGAGTGCCCTCATATCCTGAGCACAGCGCCAACCCTCTCAAGTGAAGTCTCATTGCACCCTCAGAAGGCCCCTGAGGTAGGTCCCAGGCGGACCCATACACGATGCAAACAGTGACCCCCAAGGCATGCAGAAGGCAGGTGCCTCGTGGCCACGCAGCTCAGAAGGTGAGGGTCAGGATCTGAGCTTGGGCAGTGTGAGCCACCCCCTGCATCAGATAACCCGTGGGGACCCAGGGGATGGGGCTGTTGCTCCCAACATCAGTGCTTCCGAAGTCAGAACTTCCTCTTTTCCCCCATGTGAGAAACACCTGCCTCTACCAAGGGGGCCCCCTGGAAATATTACACTGAAGCCTTTAATACCAGAAAAAACTGGTAGGGAGGATGTACCTCTGTTCAAGCTGAGTCAAGCCCACATGCAGCCCCCAGAACCCAGAACTGTCCCCATGCCTGTGGGCAGCACCTTGGCCTGGCCATCACTGAAACCAGCTGCCACCTGTCCCCTGGAACTCCAGGGCTGCAGTTCACTCTGACCCCCTCAAACAAGCAGCATCATAAACAGGGTCCCAGGAGTGTCGCGCTGTCCTGAACCCTGAGCCCTATGGTTTACCACTCCAAAGGGCGAAAGCTGAATAATCATCCAGGCCAGGCCCCCTGGCCTGCACGTCATGGCCAAAGAGCAGTTCCAGTCAACAGATGCCTGGGCTGACGTCCACCTGACCTCACACCAGCCTGATTTGGGATTATATCTCCAGCTGCCCACCCCTGCTCCCACACCCTAATTGTGCACTTCACTGTCCTAATCAGCCTCACAGACTGAGAGGCCTCATTAGTGCCCTGGACTGAGAGTGAGGTGTGAGTGCCAGAGCCATGGGGAGGGAGGCAGCGACCCTGCGGGACAGCACTAGGAAATGAGCCGCCTGGCTGGATGGTTTACACCCTTCCCCAAACCCCGCTGTTGAGCCTGCACCTTGCACCAGCTCCAGCCTTCCATCCCCAGTTCTCCAGACCCCTGGCTCCCACCCATCACAGCCACCCTTGGGGGCCTCAGCAGGAAGCCCTCTCAAGGCCAGCCTGGAGCCTGGCACAGTGACACAAAGCACACGAGCAGTGTTTGCCAGTGGCTCCTGCGGCTCCATGGGCCCTGGTTCCGCACACGGGCCACACAGTTCATGGCGGAAAGAGGCCAGCCACACAGGGAGCTGACTGAGAGACTGAAGCCAGCACCCAGCGGGAAGGATGGGAGGTCCAGCAGACAATGCACCAGAATGCAAAGACTTCTGAGGACCAGAGTTGCCAGACAGGGAGGAAAACTGGTTTCTACAGGGACCTCAGAGGTCAAGGCAGACCAGCATCTTCCCAACGAGAACTCCGAACCCCACAAATGCAGAGGGAAGGGAGGCTCACCAGGCCACACAATAAAAATGGGGGTATCGCCGACCATTCTTCATTCAGTCACTCACTCACTCATTCACTCACTCATTCTTTCACTCATGTATTCAACTTGATTGAATACCTCCAGCACAGACACATCTGGGAACAAGACAGTGACAAAGATAAGCCCCTCCCCCCAAAGGGGAACACTCCAGTAGGGAGACAACAAGATGTGAGCCAATAATGAGGTGATTATAGTTCAGATGAATGCTCCGAGGGAAATAATAACAAAGTGTGAAAGCAATGAATGCGGGGGAGTGAGGGGGTGTGCAGTCAGGATAGGCCTTTCTGAGGAGGTGTCCTTCGAGGACAGAGGACAGTGATGAGGAGCTGGTGATGCTGAGACAAACATGCAGAGGGCACAGCATGCGCAGAGGCCCTGAGGCAGGAGCCAGGGCTGACAGCTACTCTCTCCAGCCAATGTTCTCCTCACTGTGGATGCTTCTTCTTGAGGCCAGAAGAGCAGGGCTGAGCAGTGGCAGGTCTGTCTCCTCCCCCCTCAGGACAAAGGAGAAGAAGCAGAGGGCAGACTAAACAGCAGGGCCTCCAGAGAGCTCCAACACACCCTCCCCGTGAGACGGCAGACCGAGAAGGTGGCGTGCGGAAACGTACCCTGCCTACACTGTGGTCTGAGGTAAATTGGCTTTCACGGCCCTCTCGGCTTTTAATCTAAGAAGACAGGCACATGTCACCTTGGCCACGAGTATCAGGAGCCCAGCCCTGGATGCAGACTGCATTTAAATACAATTGCTATTGATTCCAGCTCTGCCGGTAGCCTTATTCATTATCCGGTCTCGGAAGATTAACCATTTAGAAGAATCTATATGCATGACACGGATTAAAAGTAGCATATTTCAAGGAGCCTTAACAGTAAGTGCAAATTAGTTTGTGCAAAGCACCACACCCATATCTGAACCTAACTGAGGGTGATGCACAGGACTTATGGATGAGATCGCAAAACCCAAGGGTCCTAAACACACTCAAGCCTCACAGCTGGCCTGGCCAACAAGTAACACCCGCAAAACCACAGGACAGGCCCGAGCGGTCAAGCACGTTCAACTACACTTATCACAGGACCTCAGTGCCTCCTGACATCTCCAGTAGGAAAAGGGGACAAGGGCACCAGGGAAGCACCGTCAGGCCCAGGTTGTTCCAGTTCTGACTTGTGATGGCTGTGGCCCATCAGTATTGCCACCACGGGCCAGTGGCGAGTGACAGCAATTGCACACGCACCGCCCCCCCATCCTGGCAGTGGGGTCCTGGCGCCAGTACCCACCACCCCCAGCTGTGACATATGCAGGAATGTGGTGGCCCAAATCAGCCACAGTTGGACTATTTACACAGTGGGACTGAGCAGAAACAACGATCCATACTTTCTTATGTTTTTGTTTTCCCCAACTGCCAGTTCAGCAGCACACCACTCTCCCACTCGAGTTATCCAGACAAGAGCAGCGATTGTAATTAGGGGTCCAACACTGTGAGCAGGGTAGCGCCAGCCCCTCCATGCGTTTGGGGCTCACCAATCTCCCCCAACACTGGCTTCGTGTGAGGTTATGGCCTGAATGTCTGTCCCACCCCCACCAAACTCATGGGTTAAAATCCTAACCCCAAAGTGATGGTAGGAGGTGGGGCCTTTGGAAGGTGATGAGGCTATGAGGGTGGGGCCCTCGTGAATGGGATTAGTGCCCCATACAAGAGACCCCAGAGAGCTCACTGGCCCCTCACACTCTGTGAGGACGCAGTGGAAAGGCCATCTGCCACCCAGAGCCAGCACCGCGCTCGTGGGCTCCCAGCCTCTGGAAGTGCGAGGAACAAACATCTGTCGTCTGCGGGCCACTCAGGCACCACAGCCCGACCAGGCTAAGAAACCAGCCGACACACCTGCCCTCACCTGCAGCGGTGTCCCAGGAGTGAGCCTGTGACTGGAGCAGATCCAAAGTGAATTGTCATCGGGAAAGTTCTTTTTGGCGGGATTGAATGAGAGGCACGTAGCCTGGGGTAGGCTTGGTGACCACATTGGAGGCCCGGGGGAGGCGTCACAGGCTTGGTGACCAAACCAGGGAACTGGGGGCAGGTCACAGTCTTGGTGACTGTACCGGGGGCCAGCTCCAGCCCACAGACAGAGCAGAGAAGGAAGATGAGGAGCCAGGTCCAGCTGCCAGTGGAGAGCCCCAGGACCCAAGGTGCCTGATGTGCCCCTGGCCGCCACACTTCCAAACAACTTGAGTCTCCTCACCACTTTGAGTACTGAAGCCACTTTGAGATGCATTTTCTTTTAAAGGAAAGATTCCCAAACAGAAATCTGAGGCAAAGCCTCTACATTTTGATCCTCCTCACCTAACTAAATGGATTCATTAAAGCTCTTTCAAATTACTAAAAGCCTTGTTCGTACTCCAAAGCTTTTAAAGCAAAA
The DNA here is from genome assembly GCA_004027475.1 of Anoura caudifer. Taxonomy (NCBI): domain Eukaryota; kingdom Metazoa; phylum Chordata; class Mammalia; order Chiroptera; family Phyllostomidae; genus Anoura; species Anoura caudifer. Next base: position 673,034 of record PVKU01000115.1, read on the forward strand.
AGAAAACACCAATACCAGTGAACAGCACTTCCTGTCTCACCCCAGCACATTCACACCCCAAGGGTGACGAATTCCTTTCTCCCAGGCCCCTAACGACCTCACTCCAGGCCCACCTCGAACTACTGTTTGGGAAGGTGCTCTTCTGCACCAACCCCAGGTGCAAACCCACGCATCTCTGTGGTCAGACAGCAACAGATCAGCAGGTTGGGGGTGCTTCAAATTTTGGCCCTAAGCAGGGGCGCTGCCACAGGAAGCAGGGCACCTCGTCTAACGCAGGATCGATCAGACAGGCCAGGCCACCCACATCTGGGAAATGGTCTTCAAGGTCATCAGCTTAAAAAGCAAGGGGCAACAGGCTCCAAGGTGGAATGACCTCCCGATGGCCCCTTATTCGTTTCTTACTCACAAAATGGTGCATGCTGGTGGCCCCAGCTGGTGGCGGCCTCCCTCCGTACAGCCAGCTGGAGACCCAGACCCCTTCTCTCTGTGGCCCCCATACACTGGGGCCTCGAAGGCCTGGGCAGCCAGCACAGGTGAGGTAAGAAGGTTGTGCGAGCTCCGCCAGGCAGGGCATCTGTGAACAAGCACTGGACCGGGCAGCCCTCCCCCAGGGGGCCCTGTGCCCCTCCTAGAGACACTCAGGGCCCTTCCCTGGCCATTGGAAATCCACAGGAAGCATTCTGAAGACTGAGCTTTCAGATGCAGATGCTGACCTCTGTTAATCTAGTTGTCCAAAGACCCCTTTCACCAATTCAGCCAGCGGGGAAGGTTCAGGTTGTGTTCTCAACCCAGGGCAGTTTAGTTTTCTGGGGGCGGGGGTGGTGATGGGGACAGGGAGAGTCACTTCCCTAAAGACAGGCCACAACTGCTCCAGATTGCATCTCTGACACAGGCCTGGGCCCCGAAAGGAAACATCACGAATACGTGCAAGCTCCCCGGCTGCGGAGGGACACACCAGAGAGGCTTCAAGAGGCACCATCTGGAACAAAAAATGCTCCCAGCCTCGTGCAGAAACATAGAAAACCACCTGCACCGTCACTGCCACAGACAAGGGCTTGGAGGTGGCCTCGCGCTTTGAGGAGAAAAGAGCCCCCACCAACAGTGGGATGGAGGTTCCTGTCTCTGGCTCCTCACCGGGGTCTCAGCCTCCACGGGGACTCCGCTCAGCAGTGCTTCTAGGAGGGAAGGTAGGCCCTGCATCCCCTGGAGATCAGCACTTTCCGATCTCGCTCTGCAGGGAAATGGCTTCCCCCGTGATGCCTCGTGGGCCCTGCCGGCTGCCCCAGGGGTCCTCAGGGGCTCAGAAAGACCCGTGTAAACAGTTAGAGTAAAATGCAGGACCACGACGAACAGGCTGCAGCACAGCACCAAGGAGTCTGACTGGGCTTCCCCTAGTTCTTCCCGAGTGCTAGGAAGGCTCTGCCGGCCTGCTGGTTGCAGAATCCTCACCTGACCCGGGTAAGCGGGGAGGAGGACCATTCCCCTCCATGGAGGAGAACACGAGTCGCACTGAATGGAGCTGTTCATTTCTGGTCGCATCGCGAGGGGGTCAAGGCAGCGCGAGCTCAAACCTGGACGGCCCACCTTCAGGCCCAGCACACCACCCCCCAGCGACAGGACAGCCCAGGGCAGGGGCCTCCCAGTTTCCCTGGACAGACCTACACCAGCCTTTGAGCCAGCCCTTTGTGAGGGTCTTCGATCAAGGGTTTCCAAGGACTCCTGTTTACGGACTGGAGTCTAAACATCAGCAGGGCCTTTGTGCTTTCAGCAAAGATCAGAAGCCCCAGCTCTGCGTCACTGAAGCCATGGACAAAGTCTTGGGTCTTAACAGCTACTGTAACTTTCTGAAAGTCTGTCAATAGACAGGCAATGTTTAAAAGTTCTAAACATTACATTTTCTAAAATCTTCAAAAAGAACTAGCCCTTGAGGTTGCTGTTTGCTAACTCACTGCTTACTCGTCAGTCTCTGCTTTCCGTTTCGTTCCCTCTTCCCTTCTGCCTCTGCTTTATTGTGTTGGCCTTGTTCTAGTTTCTACTGTCCATGACTCTTTTTAAAATAAGAGGATCTGAAGCTGTATTTTCCTCCAACTACAGCTTTGTGCCAGTCCTGGGTATTGCTACATAGCAGGAGTGAGGAAACTATGGCCCTCCGCACCTGTTTGCACAATAAATAAAGTTTCACTGGCACATGGCCACACCCACTTGTGGACATGTGACCTGCGGCACAGGTGAGCAGCTGCAACAGAGACTCAACAGCATTACAGGTGAGCACACTTACTGCCTGGCCTTTCCAGAAAAATTTCTTATTGCCCTTAATTTCTAAAGAGTATTGCAATTTTGATTTTTTCTTTGCCCCCCCCCCAAATTTTAAATACATAACATTCACTTTTCAAAATGCTTGGTGATTCGATTTGGGTGGGGGGGTCCTTTGTTACCAGCTTAATGATCGCTCTGGCCCAGGTAGCCCCCACCTTCACAGTACCAGAGCCCCGTTCTCGGGCAGCGGCCCTTCAGGAGCATGCAATCCACACCAGGAGACGTCAGCAGCCACCACATGGATGGTGACAGATGACAGCCAGGAAACAGGGGAGCAGCAACCCCCCTGCCCACGCCCCACATACACACTTCATGCACTCAACCCAGCTAGGCCTAGGAGGATGCAGGAGGAGCATCCTGCTTCAGTGAGCCCAGGTGTGGCACTGGGTGTTCTAATCACCAAACCAGTGCTACTCAGGGACCAGGGATGAAGAGGGCTATTCCCTGCCTAAGAAAAGTTGATGGCATCGACCTACGATTTTGTCTGAGGGGACAGGAACGAACCAGCTTGTGGGGAGGGTTTGGCAGGGGCAGGGAGAGCAAATAAGATGGCTTCATTTTATTATGCTTAGGAGTCCCCTTGTTCAAACTATTAGCTTTAATTGTCTCTTACAAAGTGTATGATTTCCAACCTCTGATGTTACTTTAAAGCAGCTACCCAATGTGTTTCTTGTAAAGCTTCCCTTTGGTACATATTTTATCCAGCTTTAAATATGCCTGTGCTGAGAATATTCAAAATCAGAGACTATTTTTCAAAATCGGAGATCATCAGAGCACCTCCAGACATGGCCAAGCCGTGTTTCGGATGTGGACACATGGTGGGACAGTGTGCGCTGCCGGGCAGAGCCCGGAGACACTCTGGGTTTCACACCACCCTCTCCCCTATCCTGCGCTGACCCTCCTGGCGAGAACGATGGCGGGCTCGGGAGGGAGGCCACCACACCCAGGAGCCCAGGGCAGCTCAGGGGGACCAGCGCAGTCACAGGGCTTGCATTTTGACTTCAAGGGCAACAATGACCCACTGCCTCAGGTTCTGAAACATCAGCTCTGAGACAGGACAGGCATCTAACTCCTTGGGCAAGAATGGGAATTCTGCTGTTCGTGTTTGTGTGTTTACAAGAGACACAAAAGGTCTTGCATCCTCTCTCCTCTGTGTTGGGAGAAAATGCGGTCGTGTCCACCACGAAAAAACGGAAACAACGACAGTTAGAAAACAGGGGCAGGAGAGTCACATTTCACCGAGTAAACTGACAAAAGGTCAAAAAGCTTGATCTTTGCCACTGACACTCGCAGTCTGAAAGCTGAACCACCACTTAAACATTTATCAGCAGGAGCTGGAGCAGCAGCTGATGGCTGGGGAGCACGTGGGGCCAGCGGGGCCCATTTCCCAGGCAGTGACCCAACTCCCCCCTCTCTGAGGGGCTCACACGAGGCCGGGGCTGCCCCCGTGACTGGACCCGGTCCTCTCCTGCAGGGCCAGCAGCAGTGAGGTGACTTTGCTAAGTCCTGGGCACCCTGTAGGTCGCATCAAACCAATCAGAGCACCTGCTGGGCAGGGCTGTTTATGGAACAAGAAGCGGTTTTCCATCAGCGAGACTGAGGGTGGCTGCAGGCTGGCAGGGGGGTGTTCTCAGTCACATGATGCGCGGGAAGGCGCCCCCCCATCCTAGGAGCCCCCTTCTCCTTGTTGTGCCCTTTCGGAGCTCTCAAGTCCCTGCCCCTGCCCCAGAAGCTCAGAGCTGCACGCCCAATCGAGCGAGAACCCCCAGCTGGCATTTTCACAGCGTGCCCTAGCCAAGGCAGGTCACAGGGACGCGGGAAGCAGGAGTGGGGACAGGGGTGCAGAACTAAAGAGCTGACTGAGGCTGCGTGGAAACATAGAGGGTGATGCCTCTGGTTGGTTGGTTGGTTGAAGAAAACTGTCAGGCATTTGCACTCCAGTTTTGAACACTGGCAACAAAAAAAACCCTGAAAACCTGCATCTGTAGGCCTCATCAGGGCATCCAGATCGAGCTCTGGGGCGGCCTTCTCCCTTCTTCTTCCCGTCCGAGGCATGTCCGTGCCTCACTTAGGGAGATGTTCTGCCCTCAGCAGAGCAAAGAAGTCCCCAGCATCAGGACAGTCTCTGTCAGAGGAGGAACAGAGGACCCCCTCCCAGGAGCAGCACCCTCCTGGGAATCTAAGAGACTCCAGTGTGCCTTCTCCCGATCTTCCTAGAGGGACATAATTTGGGCTAAATTGTTCAATCAGGCACGAAACTGCTCCCTGTTGGTGTGCCCAATAAAACTACAGAAACTGCTGTGAGCAGAGGAGGTGGGGACCCAACCTGGAAAAGCCCACCTGCCTCCCAAATTCTCTGGGAGCAGGCACCCCTCTTAGGATACAGTACGGTGCACACTCCATAAAATTTACCATTTTAAAGTTGCAACATTGTAACGTTAGGTACAGTCACAATGTTGTGCAAACATCACAAGTATCTAGTTTCAAAATGTTTGTCCTGTGAGCAGTTGCTCTCCCCCTTGCCCCCTGCCCCCAGCCCCCAGCAGCCACCAGTCTCTGTGGACTTGCTGTTCCATTTCCTAGACATGGAATCGCACTCTGTGTGGCCTCCGTGTCCAGCATCTCTTACTCAGCATCACGTTTTCAAGGTTCGTCCACTTGCAGCAGGTGTAGGGGCCTCGTTCCTGCCTGTGGCTGAGTCGTGGTCCAGTGTGTGGCAGAACCACAGCTCATTCCCCTGCATCCACTGCTGAGTGGGCACCCACTAGGCTGCTCACACGTGTTCTCCCTCAGTTGTCTCAGCGGGCTGAGACCACCATGTTACAGACTCCATGGTGAAGGGTCCAAGTCCTGAGAGACATCATTGCTCCACAGACACAGGCTACAGGGGGCAGAGCTCGGCCCCCAGCCTTCCCGAGGCTCCGCCCTGCTCTCACCTAGCAGCTACCTCTGCCCTGGCCCAGGAAGTTGTGCTCAGGCTGGCCAGAGGAACGAGGCTGAGCTCATCCTCACCTTGGGGCCAGGCCCAGAGGCTCCCCTGGCCCCAGGATCACCATGCCCACAACACCGGCCCCCAGGATCAGCCTTCACGCCTCAGTGTGTGGCCAACCTCTGACCTCTGTGCCACCAGCCATCAGCTGAGCTTGGATCTGCGGGGCCCAGCCGCTCCTTGGCCAAACTACTTGCTTCACCCTGAGACTTCCCCAATGCTGCCTCCCACCCCTCACCAACAGCCCTCCCACCCCCACGCCTTTTACCCCTCACTGTACTCTGGTTGTCTGCCCTGAGCCCTCACACTCTTCCTGAGACCTCCCGGTGAGAGTTGTAGCCGTCAGGTTGGTTTCAGCCAAATCAGATAATAGCTGGGTCTTGCCAATGGTTAGCTGATCCACAGGACACTGGCCATCCATACCTGTCAGCTTCTCTCCCTCCCCAGCCCCTAAGCTGTGGCCCGCCACCCCCCATGTCACAGCAGACACCCTCTAGGGCACAGGCCAGCCCCAGGTGAATATTCCCAGATCTTCTACCTGGTTCACCCCTTCCCATGAAAGAAACCTGGCCCTGGCCGGGTGAGTCAGTCAGTTGGAGCATCATCCCAAGACACCAAGGTTGTGGGTTCAATCCCCAGTCAGGGCACATATAAGAAGCAACGAATGAATGCACAGATGAGTAGAACAAATCAGTGTCTCTTCTCCCTCCCTGCCCTCTTTCTGTCTCTTCCAAATTAATAAATAAAATGTTTTTTAAAAAGGAGAGAAACCCATACCTCAGAGATATCTGAGTGCCTGCCCACTCATGGTGGCCTCCGGCCGTTCTCCAGGACAAGAACCCCGCCCCTACCACCACGAAGCCTCTCCTTACAAGGCCCGGGTCCTTTTTTATGTGACACTCATAACACATTCTCACATTCTCGTGTCACTCGGATTGAGACAGGGGTCAGCGAACGTCTCTGATGCTCACTGTCCCCATCTGCTGCGGGCTGGTCAGAGCACAGAGCGCGGCCCACATGGCACCAGCAGGACCTTGAGGCCACTGCCACCTCATCCCCCACAAGCCAGCAAGGCAGAAAAGGGCCCCGAGTGTGGCAGGCAGGTAGCTGCGCTGGCCGCAAGTGGGCGGGGGCCACCAGTGATGACCGCACAATAAATCACTGCTCGGATTAAATGCGATCATGGGGCCCCAAGAGAGGCTGCGCCTGCCAAGCTGACGATCTATCAGGGAAGCAGGCCGCCCCCACCCACAGTGCCTGCAGCCAGCGTTTAGCACGCAGCCTTGCACCTTGGAGGGCAGCGGGCGTTCGGAGCCAGCGGAGCTAGGACCTGTCGTCCAATGCCATCCAAGGAGCCAGAACTGCCTGCCAGCTGGCAGGATGCCACTGAGGGGCCTCGGCAGCCAGGGCTGGGGAACAGATGGCTGCGAGCTTTGGGTGTGAACTGGAACGGGTGGGGAGGAGGGAGGGTGCTGCAGGCGGCAAGGTGGGATGGGGTGCAGGGGAGGAGGTGCAAGAAGCACAGCAGATAAGTGACAGAGAGAGACAAAGAGAGAGAGGAAAGAGAACTCTGTGTGGCCCCTTCCCCTCCCCGCTGGACCTCAAAGCTGTCCCCTGAGCTTCTGGCTCCTCCCAGCGAGAACCACTGCGTGTGGATTCAGAGTAGGGGCTCTGGACGCAGGGCGTCCACACTGGAGTCCTAGTCTCCCTGTCACACACTGCAGGACTTTGGGCAACTGACTCAGGTTCTCAGAACCTGTAGTTTCTCACCCACAAACCAGCGCAAACAACTAGGCTGCGTGGAAACTAAGTGGAATGAAGACTCAGGAGAGCTTGGTAAGGTCTGGCCCCGAGATGGAGTGGCTGCCCACCTCCCATTCTGGGCAATGAGACTGGGGTCTCCAGCCCCTCAGTCCTTTCGGGAAAGGTTGCTGCACTTAGACACCTGGACAAGTTCACCAAACAGGATGGCCCCAGGAGTGCACAGGTGCAGGCTGGCCGCTTGCCTAAAAGCCCAGGGAACCAGGAACAGAAGGCCCATCATTTACGCCCCGTGTCACCTGCCTTTGGCAACCAGCAGTCACGGCCGTGCCGGGGTCCCTCGCCACCCTGTACATGTTTGGCTCCCTTCGCTGACTATGAACGCTGCCCAAGAATCTGACAGCACGATCGGCAACGCCTATGTTTGCAAATCCCCTTCAGAAGGCCAGCACGAATGGTAGTTTGAAATGGTTGGTAAGTCTGGAGTGGACGTTCCTTGTGCCATCCGGCACCCTGTCCTGGAGCCACACCCCACCTTGGTCCCAGTGGTTTGGACAGTGAGGACCATCCCTGCTTGGCCTGGGTTCTGTAGGCCTGGCTCTGGGCAGGCTGCCAAGTGAGGTCCCCGACCCAGATTTGAGGAACACTGACCCTCACATGACCCGCTGTCCCCTCCTGACCCTGATCAGCATTCTGCCAACGAGCTGCCCCCACAAACTCAGGGGCATGGTGGGTTCTCACATCCTGAGTGACATTCAACAACTCGAATGTGTGGAGTGTTCTGGAGATTTGTGCATTGTTGTTTTGAAATGGAGTTTCCTAGAAGCGAAGAAACAAAAATAAAACATCACCCAGTAACTGAAAAGCTTGGGAAGTGCAGAGAGAGGAGAGAGACACACAGACACACAGAGAGGAACCGAGATAGAATGATCTAGAAGCAACCAAACCCCACAGCTGATTCGGGGCCCCCGGCCAACCCAGAGGAGGAGGAGGCAGGCACCCCCCTCCCCCGCCCCCACCGTGGTGCTTCGGGGAGCTTTGCAAAGCATGTCCCTTCTGAAAGGGCAGCGCCCTGGGCCCCCATCACCCTGAAACTGGGCAGGGCACAGCCTCACCCTGCAGGTTCTCCCGCAGCCCCAGGACCACAGAGGAGGCAGCAGTCAGAGGGACCCCTGCTGTGCCCTAAACAAAGCACCGCTCTCTCCCTCAGGAAAGTCCAAGCCCCTTCCTACCTGGGCTTTCAGAAAGGGGACCTTACAGCCTCCAGTTTGAAAAAGAAACAAATGTGCCCTAAATGGCAGCTTCTTAGTCCTGATGTCATTTCTGTCCCAAGGTTCCCCATTTCTGATATGCTCTCTAAGAGTCCCAGGCAAGTTGGATCCACCTCTCCTTCTGCCCTCCAGCTGAGAGGCCACTTGCCCCTCATGTGGAATCCCTCCCAAGTGTTTGCAAGCCAGCCCTGGGCCCACAGCCAGGAGCATTGGAGATTCCCAAATGCTGGGTCCAACACCTGGGTCGAGCTCCAGGCTGGCCCTTCCCGACTGCACCTCTCAGGCTGACTGCTCCACTCTGTGTCTCGGCCTCTTCACCCACACTAGCTGCCATGCAGCGCGCAGCAAACTGAGTGGTTTACAGCCACAGACATCCACTTGCCCCAGATCTGGAGGCCGCAGTGTGAGAGCAAGGTCCGGGGCTCCCAGGGAAGAGCCTTCCTGCCTCTTTCATGCTTCTGGGCATCCCAGGAGGTCCTCTGTCCTCCACTGGTGGCCCTGTCCCTCCAGCCTCTGCCCCTATCTCTGTGAGTCTGCCGCAAAGCTCTCTGTCCCGTTCACACAGGGTTACATGTAGAGCCCGCTGGACAGTCCAGGACGGGTGCAGCCTCCCAAGGTCCTTAACTTCATCCTGTCTTTCGCCACGGAGGTGAAGTTGTTGCATCACACAGGGTTAATGTCACACACAGTCCCAGGGGCTGGGACATGAATGTATCCACACTCTGCTCAGTACACCTATGTGTAGGGTTCCAGGAAGATGTGACAAGGTGAGCCTCATGGTGTTGTCGCTGCTGTCATGAGGAATGACTGTTGTCTGCTCTCATCCTGGGGTCTGAGCCCGGCTGGTGTCATCACTGCCCTCCAGCTGCCCTGAGAGCAGCGGGGCAGCCCCGCCGAGCCCAGCAGGCATGATCGGGGGCAGAAAGGGTGAGCTGGCTCTCCCCTTCACTGCCTTCACTTTTAAGCTTCCGTCATCTGAGATGACACAAAGATTCCAGGTAATCACATAAAACCACATTTCGCATTGGCCCACACGGGTGTCTCTTCACAGAGACACAAGACGGAGTCAGTGACAACACGGCTCCAACACCGGGCAACACGGACCAGTTGTTGGGGGCAGGGCATCTGGCCAGCTGGAGGCCAAGCACAGAAGGCGAGCACTGGGACCACCCCACTCGATGCACACACGCACACACACAGAGGCACACACACACACAGAGGCACTCGTGGGGAGGGTGCCTACAGAACCCAGGTTTGGGAAATGCTGATCTGATATGAACTCCCGCCCCTTAAGGAGCACGGAGACCAAACCTAGAGAGGTGAAGCAACGTGCCCCAAGCCCCAAGGCCTGTTAATGACAGAAAGGAGACCTGGACCCAGGGCTCCTGGGGAGAGGAGTTCTGTGCATCCCTATTGTCTCTAGGACTGTGAACCCCAGGCCTACGGTGGGGGAGAGGCAGCTGGCCCGGTTCTGCCTGGCCCTGGCTGAGGGCAGACATGTCGCAGGCCTTTGCTGCATTCTCTGTGCATCTGTGTGTGTGATGGGCGGCCACAGGCTGCTTCCCCTCCCTTTGCTTCAGCGACATGCCTCGAGCTCATTTTGCATGGCTCCTCCAACTGGTGACCAGCACAGCCACAGAGGCTCGGGCACTGCCCCACCCCCCAACCCTGTGCAAGTGCCTGGAAAGGTCGAGCAGCCTTAGCTCAGATAAAGGGAAGCCAGAGCTGGGCCGGGCCTCTCGCCTCTCCGGCTCCTCACCCAGTGCAGGGTCACGTGATGTGCACAGCCCCTCCCTTCCTCACACACACCTGGAGCAGCTCTGCTCAGAGAGGAAAGCTAACAAACTCCAGAAGCATCCACAAAGCATGGGGCTGCAGGGCCCAGACACGACAGCCAGAGCAGACTTCAGGGACCAGTGGGAGGGGCCCCTTCTCACAGCGGCTCAGCCAGACCAGGGGTTGGAGAGGCCTTAGTGCTAAGCCTGACTCTGACCCAAGGGAAGCCCAGGGGTCCCGGTTTTTAAAGGAGCTGTTCCACCACCAGGCCAAGGCAGCAGCCAGCATTTCATAAAGCCACTCGTGGGCCAAGCCACGGACCACAAGGCTATCACTGTGGATCCCCTGGCGGCTTGAACAATCAAGGCCCTGAAAGCCAGGCACAGGCAACCGCAGAGCTACAGAGCCTGTAGGAGCCCCCCACAGGGGCAGGGCGTGGGGAGGTCTGCATCAATACAACGTATGGGATCTGTACCCTGCGGACCACTGGCCAGCCTCCTAATTCCATCGCCATCTCAACGAGTAGTCTGCGTCCAAGAACCACAGCGGCAATAACAACAGCTGGCAGGTGCTGAGCCCTCTCTGCACACCAGGCCCCGCTCAATCATCTCACCGCAGTTAATCCCTGTCCTCATCAAACGCCCAGTCTGAGTGAGAACAAGAGTGACAGGTAGCAGTCGCTGTGTGCTTCCTGTGTCCTGAGCGCCTGCCTGTGTCGGCTCCTTGGGAAGCAGGCCTTTGAGGAGGAGACAAGCACCCCTGCCCTCCCGCTTTCCAGCCGGGAAGATGGAGGCGCCGGGAGGTGGAGAAGCACACCTGTGGCCACACAGCCGTGTGAGGACCAGCCGACTGGTTCAAGACGCTGCCCTCTCAGCAGGGCCAGCGCCACCTGCCGGAGGCCAGCCGCTGGAACTGACTTCCCTCACAGTGCTGGATGGGACCAGAGAAGGGAGCAAGTGGATGGTCCGTCCGCTCCCCTGGCCATGTGGCCTAGCGTCAGGGCCGGGTGCCCACTCCCCAGCTGCACCACTCCCCAGCCACGTGGACTCAGGCAGGTGACTCACCTCCCTCGGTTTCCTCCACCTGGAAGATGAGGAAAATGACGGCACCTGCCTGGCATGGTCCCTCTGAGGACAAATGAGGTGACCAGTATGTCACTTTGAGAGCAGGGCCTTGCACATGGGTGCCACTGTTACTGCCGTGCTCCAAGCAGACCAACCGTTAAAATTCTAGTGGAACGGTTCAGAAAACCCCAAAGGCCACCCCCTCCCCGCACCGTGGCAAGACCACTGGTACTCTGACATACTCGGTCCCCTGCCCTGAGCAACCCAGTCAGCTACACCCCACTGCACACACCCCTCCTCTTCTAGGGAATAGAAATTCAGTGTGTGAAACCCCGAAATGACCAAGAAAACACTGAGTAACTGAATTTACCCTCAACTGACAAGACTCACCTCTCTGCTCCTGAGGAAAAGCAGCGCTCACCCCGGCTGGGCTGCAGAGACAATAAGGCACCTCGGGTCCTGCTGACAGAGCCACCTGCCCACAGCTGACACCCTGGCACTTGCCCAGTCCCCCCGCTCAACCAAAGTCTGCACACTTGTTACCCAGAGAAACAGAGATTGGACACAGAGGCTGCCCATCATCACAATAATGAGAAACAAGGACACAGCTGAACAGTCACTGTGAGGTCAGTAACGGAAGTCAGCCTTGTGGGAATATTCCACAGCCACGCCGGAGCACGTTTTTGCAATTCTTTGTGCCATAGAAAAATGCCATTGTCATGTAAACTTTTTTTTACAAAAACAACTTAAACTATTAACTTTATGCATAAATCCCCATGAAGAAAAATCTGAGGGGAAAATGCCAACGTCAACAACAGTTGTGTCTGGGTGATAGGATTGTGAGTCACATATATTTTCTCCTGCACGTGTTTCTATGTTCCAACTTTGCCACAATGAACATTCATTACTTTCATAACAAAAATTAAAAGCTGACATTAAAAAAAAAAACAGGTTCCAGAGGCGCACTCCATGCTGCGCACTGGGGCAGGACTGTCTGTGGGATTTTCATGTCAGCTGCCCCTGCCCCAAGCATGATGGAAGCGGGGTGCCCAGGCTCCAAGTTCACCTGTTGTCCCCACCCCCATATGGGTCCCAGCTTAGAGCCTCAAGTGGGTTTGGGGGCGCGGGGCAGGGAAACTCAACTCTTTAAAGACCTGGAACTCTCCAACAGTGCAAATGTCTCCTCCTCCTCCTCCTCCTCCTCCTGGGGTAGTGTTAGGGGTAGGGACAGAAACAAAGAAGCAGATACATCTGAGGCCCTATTGCATCTCCTACCTAAGGTAACGATGTAGCCACATGGTGAGAGGTTCCTCAGGCTTGGAAACAATGAGTAATAATACCCATTAGCAACCCAGGACAGAAACGGCTCCGGGAGCCAGCTGCAGCAGCCAGTGCTGAATACTGTCATCGCCACACACATGCAGGGTTTTGGCACCAGGCATGTCTCATCAGATCAGAGGGAATCTTTCCGAAGTCCCACCACCAAAGCGCTAGATGAGGCAACATCTCCAAGTCCCACGCAAAAGGCCTCTATTCCAAAAGCAGAATGGTGGGGTTTTCCCAATGGTGGTCCTGGGCTGGGGTGGCGATCCAGGTGGGGGCTGATAGAGGAAGCGGGGAACCTGGGCACCTCAGATAGAGGAACCCCATGGCCTACCCCTGAAGATATAGCTGACAAAGGGCACCTACTCATTGGTGTCCAGACGCTCCTGGGGGCTCACAGCTGAGACTGAGGGTCCAGGTGTGAAGGGTTGGGGACTCCAGCCCCTTGTCATGCTCCAAAAACTCCCACCAGCACTTCTGCACATCAATCTATGAGAATTAAAGCCGTGAGAGCAGCTTCCTTCCTTCAAACAGTCAGGACCTTTGCACTGGCACCTACACACCTGACCTTTGTCATTATTCATGGTGCAACTTAAATGTTGCCTCCTCTAGGGGGCCTTCCAGGATGTCAGAGTCCCTTGCATCAGGCTGCTCTAACCCTAGGCATGGCACTACCTCAGTCTGTTATTTATTCACTTGCTTGCCATCTAACAAACACACATGGCAGTCATCGCCATGAGAGCAGGGACCTCATCTGTCTTGTCTGCCATTCAGTGCCAGCACCTGAAATGCACTCAGCGTTCCACCGTGCTCAGGTGTGGGCTGAGTGAGTGAGTGAGGCATGGACGTTATCACCAGGCTGACAGGGAACAAGCCACAGCCACGCCTTCCAGGAGCTCTCCTCTAGCGGGAGAACTGACCATAACAGCTAATTATATGAGAAATGTCTTCTTCTTCAAGTCTTCTCCATGATCCTCAGTGACCGATCACACAGCTTCACAAATCAAGGTTAATTTGAGACTCTGTCACTGTAAGGCTGGGCCAAACTGTCCCCAGATGACCCCCAAAGTCAGGCTTCATTCTCAAAGGCAAGGACCCATTTACCCATAGACCCTGCACATGGGCAGGCAATGCCCCTGAGCAGTGACTGAGGACCACGCATGCCCCTCCCTGGTCCCTGCCTCCTGGGCTCTCACCCATCCCCGCCGTGCCACCCACAGAGCCACAGGTTCAGAATAGCTGGGGCTTCCAGGCCCCAGTCTCCACCGTCCTCAGAAGGGGTTGGGGGGACCGCAGGCCTGCACAGCTCAGGCAAGGTATGCAGACATTAGAAAGGTGGGCAAGGTGAGCACTGGCGAGAGTATGGGCAAGACGAGCCCTCTGGAGAGCCCTCGGGAAGGCCCTACATAGAGGAAGCAGCCTCACCCCCACAACCCCGTCACCCCCACACGAGGTGCACCCAGCTCAATCCTGCACAGAACCAAGGAATGCGTGCTAGCGCGTGTGGTAGCATTTGTGTGGCTGGCCGGGGCCTCACTGGGATCGACAGCCAGAGCGTGGCCATGGACACATTGGGACACTGCGCAGCAGCAAGAGTCACTCCCAGAAGCACACGCCGCCACAAGGCTGGACCGTGAGAACCAGGCCTGCATGAGAACGGAGCAATCATAGCGAGGGCTACAGCAGGACAGGCTTCCTGCTCCTCAGACAGTGGCAGCTTTGACAGCACTGGTGTCAGACAAAGATGCAAGTTCAAGACCACACAGTGAACACGTTTGAAGGGGCTGCCAGTGACAGAGAAGGCACATGGGGCGGGGATGGGGGTAAAAGAGAAGACACAGAAATAACAAGGCCAGGGGAGTGGGGAGGAAGAAGAGAGGAAGGAAGGAGGGAAGAAGGAAGGGAGAGAAGGAGCAAGGGAGGAAGGAAAGAATGAAGGAAGAAAGGAAGGAGAAGGAAAGGAAGGCTGGGTGGGCGGGCAGACTGAAGGATAAATGGATAGATAGCTAGATGATGGATGGATGGAAGGAAGGAAGGAAGGAAGGAAGGAAGGGGAGAGGAAAGAGGGAGAGAGACATGAAAGGTGAGACAAGGGAGGGCAGCGGGTAGGATTGCAGAATGGCTAAACCCCACTGCAGCTCAGGCAGCGCCAGGCGGCCCCACCGGACCAGGACAGGGCCTGTGTGCTGGGGAGCAGGCTCCCTAATGAGACTGGACAGCTTCTCCAATGGGCAGAGCAAAAAGCAAAACTGCAGAAGCACAGGTTATGGGATATAAGTACCTAATTCTAAAGGATCCAGAGAAATGCAGAACAGAATTTTCTAGAAGTTGGTGTCAGCCACTCCACTTCATCCACAACAGACAAGGACAGCCAGACCAGTCCTTCTGCGGCTCCAAGAGCCTCCCACAGATGTGGAAGACAGGAGAGAGCGCAGTGGGAAAGTCCTCGTTCGGCCCAGGAGCTACAGGGGCTGGCGGGGCTCCCAGGGAAGGCTCCCGGCACAGGGGCAGTTGGGACTTGCCTGGGATGGACCATGCTTCGCCCACCACCCTCAACCAAACACTGAGAGAAGAGGAAACACCTCCCAGAGATGCTTAGCCACTAACACAGTGGTTCTCAAGGTGGGTCCCCAAATCAGCAGCATTGGTACCCCCAAGAACTGAGCGGGATGAACCCTCGGCCCCCCAAACTGCTCAGACTGTTGTGTTCACCCGAGGACCCAGACAGAGAACAACTGCTCAAAAAAAAAAACACCAAGGAGGGATCCGAGGCAGCTCAGGACAGCCACTCTGACTGTCCCTTTCCTCACCCCAATCAGCACAAGTTGTCCTCTCCCCATCATCAAACACGCAGGAGCAAAGCACGGAGAAAGTCGCCTGTGGGAGATGGACTGAATTGGTTTGCTGCCCGTTCTCTTAATTGCTAGGAGTTCTCAGCCAATCTGCACCCCACCCCCTCACCTGGGAAGGTGTGCCACCGTCCAGGCCCACACCTGGTTCGCTGTGGCTGAGTGCCCACATGCTCTGGGGTGAGCCAGACACGAAGGCCTCTGGCCAGGGTCAGGGAACACCCATCCAGCTCAGACACCTCCCCGGGCATGTGGGCAGCGCCAGCCTCCCCTGACCCAGTTTGTCATTTTCTCAGAGGCGGGTGGGGGTGGTAAAATCGCTGCCAGCCACTTCCCTGAATAACCTCAACATGTTCTGCTCTGTGTCCCAAGTCCAGGGCTCAATGGCAGCCCTGGACCCTGGGGCACAGCCCATCACTCCATGCCGCAGGTGCCCCCCACCTGCCTTCCTCCCACACCCTGGCGCCACGCTGAAGCTGCGAGCCTGCATCATACCCATCACCTCCCCTGGAGGCTCCTGATTCACATCACAGGAGCCCACATAACACTCTGAGAAAAGAAACCCAAACCTCAGGCGCCAGCGGCCAGGCCAGGAGATTCCCGCAGGACCATACCTTGGGGCAGGGGTAGGCCCCCAACTGCTCACTGTGCAGCTGGAAGTATGTCCCTCCTGTTGGTGCCCCACTCACCCAGGTTCAGAACCTGGGCACAGAGAGAGGGGCTCCACGCTCCACCCTCCCCCACACCACCCCAGCCACAGCAGCTGCTGGGCCCACCAGCCTCCCCTTCCATCTGGTCTCCCATTCTCAGGGAGAGCTCACTCCACCCCCACTGCTCCCATCTGCACCCTTGGTCTTCCCTCAGCGTGGTGGGGTCTCCTCCAGGAAAGGGGGTGATAAAGGACAGGCCAGGTTGGGCCTGGCACCCTGCCCTTCCCTCCCGCCACCCACCTCCACACTCACCCCGACATCCTAAGCACCTGCTGGAGGCCAGCAGAAGGGGGGGGGCCTGCCTGGGGAGCCTCTGCTGTCCACCCTGAGGGGGCCCCTGCGGCCTCTCCTCCCCTCTGCCCAGTGACAAGGCAGTGAGCCCCCTCTACCCAGACCTCAGCCCCCCGACAGTGACCATGGCGCTAGGACAGCCAGGGTGGGCTCCCTGGGGACAGGAGCAAACCTGCCTCTACAGAGGCCTCAGGCTCACCCTTGCCCCCACCCCAGGCTCCCCCAAACTCAACTTCCCTCTGGGCAGGTGGTCCTACAAACACCACATTTCCAGGTGAAAGCACAGCCTGCAGGGGAGAGGCTGCTGCGTGCACACAGGCACACACGCACACTCTGCCGGGAACATCTGTTTTGAAAAACAAATCATTCGAGTCAGTCTAGGAGACGTGAACTGACACATCTTAATGTGCCAGTCGCTTGTCCATGCCTTCCACATCTGAGCCATGCTGGGGATGCAGCAGCCAACTCTCAGATTTGGGGGGCCACATCCCCTTCCCCACTCCAGCCTGCAGGAAGATCCAGTCCAAAGCCCCCAGGCTTAGATCAGACACAATCAGACATCCCATCCTGGGGTCCAGAAGGCATTGCCTGGCCTGGTGTGAAAGCTGGCCCCGAGGGGCTCTTCTGCAAACCTGGGGGCTGGAGCAAAGAGGCCCCCCCCCCCCCCCCCCCCCCCCCCCCCCCCCCCCCCCCCCCGCACAGATAGAGGAACTGGTCAACCTTGCCCTTCGGCAAGGGATCCATCCATTGATGGGGGACCAGACAGCCCCATCCAGCCAGGCAGGAGGCTGGTCTGGAGACGCCCCCTTCCATCTCTCCTGCACCCTCCCACACCCACAGGCTTCCCAGACCCCTGCTGAAGGGCATTCTGAAGCCGCTGGAGAAGAACTTTGTCAGGGTGCAGTTTCTGCCACAGCCCTGCCATCACCGCGGCCCTGCAGCTTGGTGGGGAAGGTGAGGGAACCAGAGGCTATTTTTAGGAGAAAAACAAATCTCAGCCTACCTTCCAAGCAGCAGGGCCAGACTCCGAGCTTCACTGCGAAGGCGAAGGCAAGGACTGCAGTCTACTGTGTCGGATTACAAACCGGAGGCGGAGGAAGCAGCGGCAGGGAAGGGAGGCGGAGGGAAGGAGGGGGCAGGAGGAGAGAGGGAGGGAGGGGGAGAGAAAGGAGAGGATCATCCGCCATGCGGCGGTACCCAGTGCCCATGGAACAGCAGTGTTTAAACACGCGCACACGCTCACGCGCACACACACACTCCAAGATGGCTTTCCCCTCACTGCCGGCTTCCTTTTCGCCAAGCTGTGGTCAAAGCTGGTAGAGAACCAGAGGGGAACCTACTGTCTGGCCACACGGCTCGGTGGTGACTCCCCCTACATGGGATAAGAGCCCCCCATCTCCCTGCTGTTGGGCAGGGGACTCCTGCCACCACCAGCCCATGTGCGTAGGCAGCAGGGGGGAGAGAAAACCCGCCTGTGCTCAGCCCCAGGGAGCTACGAGCCAGGGCTGCCAGGAACTAGGCAACCCTGCAAAGACCCGAGCTGCTGGGGCCTTCACCCTCCGATCTGGCTCCCTGTCCTGCAAACCTCCAGGGTGAAACAGACATGTAACATGCACCTTCCCCTCCCCCAGAAGTTCAGGTGGCTGCATAAATGGACCAGCCACCTAGCAATGCAAGTGAGCAACAGTCCAAGGCTAGGAAACTGCACCCGGACTCCCTCCCCAGGACTGAAATCACATCATTTAAAGATGCTAACGACCTAGTCCCCGCATCAGAAAGCCCTGTGTTGGGCCCTCCTGCTTCCCACCTATACAGGACACGGGAACTGAAAGCATGCAGGCACTGTGAAGCACAGCGACCTCAAACTCAACACCTTCCCACCGCGGCTTCTCTAGAGCATATGGGTCCAGCAGGGTTTCCCAATCAGGACCCTGCTGCTGCCGAAACATGGGAGTAGTACCCAAAGGTGCCTGCAGGTGGGAGGCGCCTTCCAGCCCCACATTCACAGTACCACCTGGTTCATCGGTCGCAGATGGTTCATCGGTCGCAGAGCTCTGGGTGACAGCAGCAGTGGGTGCCGACCCCCCTTTCCTGTTTCGTTCTGCAGGCGGAGCTGTTGGTCCCGTAACTGCGACCAGCAGAGAGAGGAGAGGCATGAGACAGTGGGAAGAACGGTGCTCAGGGACACGCATGCTCATACTTCACGACAGCCACAAGGTGGGCCAGGCAGCATCCACGGACGGGTGTGGCCCAGCCATGCAGGGGAACACTATTCAGCTGTGAAAAGGAACAGAGCACTGATGTGCTACAATGTGGCGGAACCTTGGAAGTGTATTGCTGAGTGAGAGACACCAAGCTCAGGACACACCACCCCGTGACTCCCCCTACAGGGCACAGCTGGAACAGGCCAGTCCACAGCCCCTAGAGCAAGGTGGTATTCTGGGGGGGCTGGGGGCTGGTGGGGGGAACGGTGGTGCTTACACAACATCGTGCATGTGCCCAGTGCCACTGAGTGGTGCACTGTGAAGTGGTTAATTTTGTTATACGAACCCCCTCGATCAAAAAAGAAGAGAAAGCAAAGGCTGGTGAACAAAGCCTGAACTGAGTGTCCCATTCAGCCCTGACTGCATGTGGGCCTGAGCAGGTCAGTCTGTCCCCTCATCCACAGAAAGGGTCTCATGTGCTTCTAACAGAACCCCCTTCTTGGGCTGCTGGAGGAGACAGGGTTGACAGAGGAAGATGAAACTGTGCCCCACGTAGGAAGATGCGCTGCGGCAACAGGCCAGTCCCGGGCAGGCCGAGGCCCAGAGAGGAAGCCGCCCTGCCAAGAGCCACATCAGGTACCAAAGGCAGGAGGAGATTCCATCTCTTAGTGCCAGGTTCTAATCTCATGAAGCCCAGTGAGGTTTGTGCATAAGGTAGTGGACAATGTAAGCAAGCAGAGACATTCGTGGGCCTGCTCGGAAGTGACCGGTGACACAAAGGAAGCCATCTACCTCGGCCAGGAGTGGGGACCTGGCTGACACTGCAGAGGAATCACCCAGTTCTGAAAACCGCTGCCTGTCTGAGACCCGCTGCTGTGAAGAAATCAAAGAAGCGAACTACCAACCCCCGCCCTGCTCCCCGCCCCAGGCTCTGGTGGGGAAACAGACCACACAGAAGCCCTGCTATTCCCTGGGCCCACCAGGCCGCTAGAGGCTCCTAGAAGTGTGGACGTGTTTGCCAGATGCAGGGTTGCTAACAGCCACTCGGAGTTTTCCGGCTGTCATGCAGCAGCCCAGCCAGACTGCTCCCGTTCAGAAGGGATGACCAAGAAAGCACAGTCCAGAGGCTGGCACCGGGGTTCTGAAGGCGCAGACCTCAGGCTGCGGAAGTCAGCTGTGGCCAGAGAGCTAATGCTGGGGCTGCAGTGCTAAGGACAGGGCCACAAGGCACTGAGATTGGAGCCGCACGGCTGAACAGCCGCACAGGCAGCCGGCTCTCTCCAAGGTCTGTGGTGCAGTGTGGGCACCTGCACCTTCCTGGGGAGCACGTGCAGAAAGTGCACATGCGGAGCACTTTCCAGCTCCACACTGGGCTCGGAGCTTCCTCATGGGCACGTGGACACAGCGCCCCATCCACACAGAGCAGGGGCACCGGCAGGGAGGGGGGGAGAAGGCAGGCAGTACTGGAGATGGTCTGATGGTCGCATGGGAAAACCTGGGCAAATCACAAAACTGCTACAAGTAAGACTGGAACAGAATGGGATGGACTGCAATGAGAATTCTATACATGTTCCAGAATAGAGTAGAAAAGAATAGAATAGAATAATACATTGGTTTTGTCCCTAGCAAAAATAATTTGTATGTTACTGTCAATGATAATATATAAGAATCCATAGCTTTCCTCTACAAGAACAGCCAGTCAGAAACTGCAAAGGAAAGGGGTAAAGCCCCATTTATAATAGCATAAAAAAAGAAAAATATCTCTAAGAATGATTTGAAATAGAAATGTATACAATGTATATGAAGAACACTGAGGAGCAAAGGGAAAATTGAATCGAGAGAAAAGCACACCAACACTCGGGTGTGATGCCCAGATCTCACAGAACTGTCCCCAAACCAGCTGCACAGTCGGATGTGATCGTAGCAAAAACAAGGGCAGGACTTTTCAGACATGGGCACCAGTTCTGACCTTTGTATGAATATACAAGCACAAAAGTATAACCTGGAAATTGTTTAGGGTAAAAACAAGTGAAGAAAGGATACTAATCTCACCAGACATAAAAATGCATTGTAAGTATATAAATAAAATTGTTTGGTCATGGTGTATGAACAAATAGAGCAATAGAACAGACATGGATAAATAGATCAAATTACTATGAGAATTTAATATATGATAAGATGGCACTTCTAATCAATAGAAAAGGTTGATTATTCTATAAATGACAGTCAGAAAACTGGGGAAGTTTTATAATATTCTTATACAAAAATCAGTTCAAGATGAATCAAGTATTTAAACATACAAAGGAAAAATTGGACGTTCTAAAAGAAATCAAGGACTTTCTTAGCAAGACAGAAAAAACCCAGAGATATTGAAAGGAAGATATGATTACATTAGACTACATGAAATTTAAAACTTCTGCACAGTGAAAAAAAAAGCCATATAGAAAATTGAAAGACAAGTTACAAACTGGAATAAAATATTTGCAACACAAGTTTCAGACTCAGATGTGGGTCCAGGTTTGGTGGGACCTGGAATTTATTCAATTTGAAAAGACTTGTTTAAGAAAAGAATTGTTTAAAGACTTCCGGCCAAGATGGAGGCCTAGGTAGATATACTGTGTCTCCTCGCACAATCAGAACAAATACAACAACAAATCTAAAAATAGAAAACCACCAGAACTGGCAGAAAATTGAACTGTATGGACATCCAACAACCAAGGAGTTAAAGAAGAAATACTCACCCAGATGGGTAGGAGGGGTGGAGATGGGCAGCTGGGCGGAGAGGACTCATGGCAAGGCAGTGACTGGTGATTTGGTGAGGCAGCAGCTGGTGGACCAGGAGGTACCACATTCACATGCAGATAAATCAGGAAGAACAACTAGGGAGCGAGACAGACCTCGTAACCCCAGGCAGGGAAATAAAGCCTCAAACCACTGATGGAAAACACCTGTGGGGGGTGAGGTGGCAGTGGGAGAGACTCCCAGCCCCACAGGAGAGTTTGCTGGAGAGACCCACAGGGTGTTAGAACGTACACAAGCCCACCCACCTGTGGGAATCAGCACCAGAAGGGCCCACTTTGCTTGTGAGTAGTGGGGCAAGTGACTGAAAGCCAGCAGAGAGCAGAACAAGCGGCACTGTTCCCTCTCGGACCCTTCCTCAACATACAGCCTCACAACGCAGCAAAATGGGTTGCCCCGCCTGGGTGAACACCTAAGGCTCAGCCCCTTATATGTAGCAGGTGTACTGAGACAAAAAAAAAAAAAAAAAATGGCCCAAATGAAAGAACAGATATAAGCTCCAGAAAAAAATACAACTAAGCGACAAATATATAGCCACCCATCAGATGCACAGTTCAAAACACTGGTAATCAGGATGCTCACAGAATTAGTTGATATGGTAGCAAAATAGATGAAAAAATGAAGGCTATGCTAAGTGAAATAAAGAAAAATGTACAGGAAACCAACAGTGATGGGAAGGAAACTGGGACTCAAATCAATGGTATGGACCAGAAGGAAGAAAGAAACATTCATCCAGAACAGAATGAAGAAGCAAGAATTTGAAAAAATGAGGAGAGGCTTAGGAACCTCCGGGACAACTTAAATGTTCTAACATCCGAATCATAGGGGTGTCAGAAGGAAAAGAGGAAGAGCAAGAAATTGAAAACTTATTTGAACAAATAATGAAAGAGACCTTCCCTAATCTGGCAAAGGAAATAGACTTCCAGGAAGTCCGGGAAGCCCAGAGAGTCCCAAAGAAGTTGGACCCAAGGAGGAACAAACCAAGGCACATCGTCATTAACTTACCCAAGATTAAAGAGGAGAGAATCTTAAAAGCAGCAAGACAAAAGGAGATGGTTACCTACAAAGGAGTTCCCATCAGACTATCAGCTGATTTCTCAAAAGAGACCTTACAGGCAAGAAGGGGATGGAAAGAAGTATTCTAAGTCATGAAAGTCGAGGACCTACATCCAAGATTGCTCTATCCAGTGAAGCTGTCATTTAGAATGGAAGGGAAGATAAAGTGCTTCTCAGATAAGGTCAAGTTAAAGGAGTTCATCATCACCAAGCCCTTATTCTATGAAATTAAAGGGACTTATCTAAGAAAAAGAAAATAAAAAATATGAACAGTAAAATGACAGCAAACTCACAGATATTAACAACCATACTAAAACAAAGCAAACTAAGCAAACAAGTAGAACAGAAACAGAATCACAGAAATGGAGATCACATGGAGGGTTATCATTGGGGAGGGGGAGTGGGAAGGGGAGAGTGGGGGAAAAGGTACAGGGAATAAGTACCATAAATGTTAGGCAGAAAATAGACAGGGGGAGGTTAAGAATAATATAGGAAATATAGAAGCCAAAGAACTTATATGTATGACACATGGACATGAACTAAAGGGGGGGAATGTGAGTGGGAGGGGGTGTGCAGGGCAGAGGGGAATAAAGGGGGGGAATGGGACAATCATAATAGCATAATCAATAAAAATATATTTTTTTAAAATTCCTTTGGAACAAACTGACAGTAACCAGAGTGAGGTAGGAGGGGATAAAAAAATAAAAGAGAGACTAATGCAGGTGGAAAGCTGTTATTCCAAAATTGAATAGCTTTTCAATAAAGACCTCTTTCATCACCAAAAAAAAGAATTTTTAAAAACCCACCCATACAAAATGGTACAAATATGGTTATATATAAGGAATGACAATATAAATCGCAATAAATTCCAGACTTTAAAAAGCTGATTAATCCCACAAATATCACGAAATCCAGGAGAAACAGCATTCTATCTGTTCCAGAGTCTGCCTGACACACTCCTACAACAATTTGTATCCGCACAGTCTTTGATCCCCTGCTCACGGGACCGTGGTTTTGTGACACTGTTCTCTTCTGTGAAAAGAGAAAGAAAAGTTCTTTCCCTTAGCATAACTGACCAAACTTTCTTTTCCAGTTATTAGTAGTTTAGAGGTTTTCTTTCACAAGTCTATTTCATGTGTAATTGTAATGTGTGAACTTGCTGTTTGCACTACCGCGCCAGGGTGTGCCCAACATGCACTGCCTTCTGGTGAACACTGTCTGGTTCATGACCATTGAAGAAGACGGCGAAGTACATGGAGGGCCATGTCCGGACTTGCTGCATGGCCAGGCTCTTCCGGGCGGAGCATCCAATTGGCCGTGCATTGGTGAGAACGGCTTCGTCCACTCACCGGTCCCAGGTCCAGTAAGGACTGGCTTTTGCTCCCAGACATTTCCCAGCTCCCTTCTCACCCATCACTGAAGTGCCTCCAGGGCTGAATGAGTCAGCTGTGACCATCTCCTGCTCTTTGGCCGCTTAGGGTCACAAGGGTTAATTCGGAACAGATGGCAGTGGCAGGGTTACAGGACGACACCCCACACTAGGATGGCTGTGACAGTTCACCCCCAGGGGTGATAGGATATCTCAGAGATGCCACCGCGTGCTGGACGAGCCTGAGGGAAAGCCTCACCAGAAGGATACAGTCACCGTAAAGGACCACAGCCCAAGGCACTTCGGTGACTCCTGCGAAGCATGGCTGAGACCCTCCCAGGGTCAGGAGGGTTCGTACGGCAAGGGGCAGGGATGTCCGGCCACACTGGCTTCATGATAATCTGCCATGTGACACACAAAGGACTGAGTCGCTTAATATGCAAAGAGTTCTTGCAAATGAAGAGACCAACAGCCGATCAAAATGGATACACAGACATTTCGGAAGAAGGTTTGACTTTGGGTGGTAGGCACCCGATGCAGCGTACAGAAGATGCATCGCAGAACTGTACACTCGAAACCTATATAGTCTTATTAACCAATGTCACCCCAATACATTTAATTTTTTAAAAATCATATGAAAAGAAAAGAAATGCACAGGCTTTCAGGAAGCTCACTCCCAGTAGTAGGAGTGGCCACCTCTGGAGAGAAGGGCTGGGGACCAAGTTTGAGAGTGAAAGTCCCTTTTACTCTGGCACAGCAGGAATTTTCTGCCCTGTGCGGAGATACTGTTTCTTTTCTCCTCAAAGCACTAGTATTTACTAAAACCCACTGACCTGTAGAGAGAAGCAGCTACGATGAAACATGACCCCTGACAACCCACCGACACAACAGTGTGCCTGTGACTTAACAGATGGTGGGGACCACACTGGGGCCAGGACAGCCCCCTCCCCCCAGCCTGTGCGTCCAGAAGGTGGGGCTCCCCTCCGAGAAGGCCCAACCCTGTCTGCAGCCATACCAGCTTGTCCTGGGGCAGAAACAGCATAGTCCTTCAGGGCAGCCGCAGGGCCACAGCCTTCTGCTAGAGAAACACTGTCCTCCACCCGCAGCAGCAGGTGGGATGGGGGAGAGGAAGAGAGAGAGGGGTGGCAGGCAGGGAGGGAGGGAGGGAGGGAGGGGAGAGGTCCTGACTGAAACTCAGCCCTCTAGTCATTGTTGGGTGTCAGAGTGCAGGCTGTTCTGAGATGCAGAGCGAGCAGAGCGAACCCCCAGCAAGGAGTCTTGCATGCCCTCAGGATTTATCTAGGATCCTCTGGTTTCTCTATTTAAATTTATTCACTCAAGGAACTCACTCAATCAAGAAACATTTCCCAGCACCCACTCTATGCCTGGAGCTGCTCTAGGGGTTCGGAACACAGTTAAGAAGGAGCCTCAGGCCTGCCCCATGTGCTCAGGTGGGGCAGGCACTTCCCTGCCATGAAGGCATGGAAGGCAGGTGAGGCAGATGGAGAGGTGGGCTTGGGTGGTCAGGAAGTCCCCTCTGAGAAGGAGACGAGGAGCAGAGAGCTAAGGCAAGTGGGGGAGCAAGATGCTTAAGAAGAAAGTACACCAGGTGAGAGAACAGCTAGGAAGACCTAGGGTGAGAACTCGCCCAGTGGGGTGGGAGGGGCCGCTCAGGCACCAGGAGAAAGGAGGGGAGGCAAACGGGGAGCCCTGCAGGTGGGCTTCTATTCGAGGGGGCAAGAACTCTGTTGTTTTTTTCTCTGAGTGAGAGAAGAGCCATTGGAGGTTCAGAGGGCACGACCTGATGTCTTGTTTGCACAGGGCAACTCCAACAGACCTGGGTGGGGAAGCCACGCCCTGGGGGTGCAGGGGAGTCGAGCACCTTGCGTGTCCCATGACTCAAGGTCACTAGTTTAGTAGCAGCCAACAAGAGAGAAGCTGTCCTAGAGAGAACAAGTCTGGAGAAGATTCTGGAATGGCTGCTTGGGTGGTCTCATATCAGAAGTGATGGTGGTAGGAGGGGGAGCTGCCTCACCTGGCCGGCCAGCATTTCCCAGACCTGTGGTCACACCTCTCCAGAGGAGCAAAGGCGATCAGAGCCCGCTGGGTTCGGCCTGTTTTCACACCCAATGAGATATTCGAGCCCCAAGGCCCAGAGACGCAGTGTTGTTCAGTTTCTCTTCCTCCTGCTCAGAGTGTGGTTTCTCATGAATCCCTTTCAGAACAAGTCGAGAGCTGTTTTCAACAAGTGGCCATCCTCCAAAAGTGTGTGCCCAGGACGGGGCCGGCTTGGGGCATTTCAGGCCATCTGGGGCGGCGATGAATCGTCTCCCCCTCTCCTGTTTGCTCTCACACATGGGCACACACATACACAAATGAGACTATGTCACCTGCCAGCTCCTGGACCAGCAGCAGGAGAGAGACTTTGTGAGTTTTTTTCAGTCGGCGGGGAGACTCCCGTCGGGAATTTCAAGACTGCAGGTGTCTTGCCAAGCACAGAGCCAGCTCCCGCCGTGAGACCCACGCCTCATCACCCACTTGAGAAGCCCAACACGCCAAGCTAAAATGTGCTCGTCTCTCACAGACTCGGCTTCCACTCGGCTTCCATGCCACCACTTCCATCAGAGCTTGCACAGGCAGAGCCTGCGGGGAGCTTAATCAAAGGGAAAAAGGGACTGAAGGGGATGTATTTGATGCCAAGGCTTAAAACCCGGGAGCCTGCATGCATAGCTCCACCTTTCTGAGTCCAGTTGAAAAGGTGGGTGTGCGGGCAGGGCCTCCTGCCCTTAGGCCCCTCGCCAACAGAGTCCGAGGGCTGACGCTCACCTCCCAAGCCCACGTGTGGCCTGCTCACCCCAACCCCACCTCAACGGTGTGACTCACTCATTTCCCCTGCCTGCCAGAGAGTGAGTCTGCAGGCTCTGGGTCACATGATCTAGCTAGCTCCAGCGACTCCTGCCAAACCCATGGCAGACCGTCCCTACTGCGTGTCACACAATGGGGAGAGAAAAAAAGCTAGATGCTCCCCTGGAGGAGAGAGAGGAACCAGGTTACCCCCTTCCCCAGAGAAGAGGCTGCAGCAGGAACCGCGGGCCCCTCCGACTCCAGCCTGCCTCTGCCATGCTGGTTCCAACTTGACCCTTTGCCTAAGATTCTCCATCTTTTCTGGGCGCCCCCAGCCCCCTTGTGAGAGGAACAGCCCCTGGCCCTGGGGATGAGAGCATCTGTGGTTAAGTTTTTCATGGAACCAAGTCCACCTTTTTCTGGATTATTCCAATAACTCATAAATCAAGGCCACAGAGGACGAAGTATAACATCCAACTTCTAAAAGTTTCAGTCATGGGCTGGCCGCCACTGCGCTTCTCCTCACTTCCGCTGCGTGAACACCTGCTGGACGGATGCAGAGCACATCCCAGCCCATCCCACACATAGGTGCTGAGCCTCCTCACAGAACGAGTTCCGTCTGGCTGACACCGACTTCCTCTGCAGCGGCCCCACGGGCAGGACACCACTCTGAGAAGAACCTTCTGGAGTGATCACCACCGAGGGGTGATAAGCTCGGACTAGACCCACAATGGGGGTCTTCCATAGCCCCCTCCCAGAGAAATAAAACAGAATGTCCCCACCACCACCAGAGTTCACTGTTCTCAAGACCGAGCTCGCACACATCCCCTCTGCTGCCCATCCCCACGCAGCAGGCACTGCAGTCCTGTGGCTCTCGAACCCCAGAACCACCGCTGCCGGGGCAGGCCAGTGTCAGGTCAGAGCACCCAAGCTGCGGTGGAGCGGAGGGAGCTGAGCCCCTTACGCAAGTGACCACACCCCTCCAAGCCATCAGGTCCCCTGGGGGGAGCCTCACCACAGGGAGGCTCCTCTTAGACTCCAGCTAACAAAGTACAAGCATCTGATGTGGTTAATTTTCCATCTGGGATTTGGTATTCCATGGCTACGAGAGACAGGAATTCTAGAAGGTGACCCCTGATTGTCAAGATTTCACGAAGGGGGGAAAGGCAAACATGCTTCCGGGGGCAGAGCAGAACCCATCAACGTGGGAGGGGGCAGGCCTGGGGTAACTGGGAGAACGCAAGCCCCACCCAAAGTAATTCAGATTCATTCCAGACTGCGCAAGCCTGACCGAACACACATGTGCTCCCTGGTGGGGGCCCTTCTTCAGGACAGTTTCCAGGCTGAAGGGGACCTGGCCCTCCAAACTTAGTGGCTGTCACTGCGCCTTTGAGATTGTGCACCAGGCTGCTGTAGAATTTGATTCACCCTTTGAAAATTTACACACCAAGAACTAAAACCCTAAAGCTTCTAGGTCAGACCCTAGAGAGCAGGCAAATCACCCATGAGGGAAAATTCCTGGTTTTAAAGGGTAGACCAGGTGACAGGGGTATAAGGTACAGGTTCATGGGCAAAGCCCCACCCACCGTGTGTCTTTGCACATCCAGTTCCATCGAACAGAGTCACATCCGTCCATTTACAAGTGCCCATGGCCACCCACCGCACTCCACTGTCAGAGTCGAGGAATGTCAGCAGAGGCCACGTGCCTGACAGGCCTGGAAAGCTTGCTGCCAACTCTGCAGGAAAGCCATGCCATTCCTCAGTCACAGGTTCCCGGAAGCTTTGGTCAGGCAGCCAGCCGATAGATGATTTCAGGGCATGCAACCCTAACACAGGGATTAGCTACACAGCCTCAAGGTGTCACCCCACAAACTGCTAATTCCAAAGGGAAAACAGTGGCCTCAGAGTGGACACTCTGACAGACACTGCCTTAGCCAGGTACCCATAGCAACGTCACCAGGAACAGGACAAGCCAAACCACGTGGGTCTTGGAGGGCGGCGCTGAGAACTCGGCATCACGTCAGCAGTCACCATGCCAAAAACACACGGCTAAGTCCGTCACAGGGAAACGCCAGGCAAACCCAAACCAAGGGGCAGTCCTCTCCACATGCCAAGGTCACAGTCGACAGGGCGGGGCTGGAGGGCTCTTCCCGATTAAAACAGACTGAAGGGATACGAGGGCAAAGTGCAGCGTGCAAGCCCGGGTTGGACGCTGGACCAGGTGAAAAAGTAGCCATGTAGGATGTTATTGGGGCAATTGACAAACTTTGAATAGGGGCTATCCATTAGATAACAGTATTTTATCAGTGTTACATTTTCCAGTTTTGATCATTGTACTGTGATTGTATAAGAGAATGTTCTTATTCTTAGGAAAAAAACACACTGAAATACTTAGGGATACAGGGGGAGTATATCTTTAACTTACTTTCAAATAGATGATTCTAGGGGAAAACCTCTCTTCCTTTCCCTCTCTCTGTGGAGAGGTAGGTAGGTAGATAGATAGATAGATAGAGATAGATGATAGGCTAGATAGATAGATAAGATAGATAATCAGATAGATAGATGATTAGATAGAAAGACATAGAAAAAGGAAATTGGGGTAAATATAAAGAATGGATGAATATGGGTAAAAGGTATGAGTTCTTTATGCTATTCTTCCTACTTTTCAGTCAAATTATAGCACAAGGTTCTTTTTCGATGCTAAAATAGAACAGTAGGACACATAGTAGACAAATCTAGAACAGAAGAGTAGAAAAATCCCCAAAGAACTGCCCAGCCTTCGAGTCATTCCTGGTAGCTCTCCAGGTTCACTTATCGACAGGCCACTAATGCAAAGAGGATTTACCCTAAGACCCCGGAGCTGGTCCCTGGGGCTCTCACTCTTCATCACCAGTGCTCCAGTCTCCAGGTGCCGGTCCAGCCTGGCAGCCCTGGGCACCTGCCACAGGGCCTGCGTGTCTCCATCGAACTGGGGACTCCAGGACGTGGTGGGAAGCCGCCTCACAAGCGTGCTGTCCTTCTCTCAGGTGAGGCTTAGCATGAGCATGAGTAGCCCTCCTGAAACAGAAAAGGGGTGGTTCTGAATGCCTCGTGAAGCCTGGTTTGGCTGGTGTGGCATACACTGCCAATCCTTTCCAATACCCATTCGTCCCTTCTTTCTATGTAAACAGGATGTTGATTAATTTAGAGTGGCAATGTATCAGACTCTGTTGGAGCTAGAGGGAGCCATGTCACACTGTTTTGGCCAATGAGCTACAAGCAAAAATCTGATGGGGATTGGGAGAGAAGAGTCCAGGAATCATGTTTTCTTTCTTCCTAAAAGGGAATACATGAGGTCAGTGTTATTCCTCATTCTCTTATTCCCTATCCTGAATGCAGATGTGATGGATGGAGCTGTGGCAGCCACATTGCAATCATGAGGGAAAGACCAAGAGACTCATAATAACAGTCCTGACAAGCTTGAGCCATGGAATCAGTGCCTGAAGCTGACTATATTCAAGTTTCCCCTCATGTAAGAAAAATTTAAGTACTATATGTTTAAGATGCTGTTAGTTGTAGATTCTACTTTTTGTCAAAACCATTTTTAAATGATGTAAGAATAATTTTCTTCTTTGTTTAAGCTCAGCTTCCAGAGAATAGTTGTGATCAAATATTCTCCCTTACATTCTCTTAGGATTCCTTCCTGTTCTCCCTCCCACAAGAAGCCAATTTTCAGTTAAACTATGGATGTAATTCTTAAGTCCTGATTCAGGCAAAACTCCCATTGGGAGGATTCCTTGCATAAAGCTCATGATTCCTACTTGCCTTCCCCAAACTAAACATTTCCCAATTCTGTTTAATTATTAATATGCTGCAGATGTATTTAAGATACAACGCTAGTATCAACTATATTTAAAACTCTAGCAAGGATTCCATTACATGGATAAATAAAGGATGAGCTGCTCCAGCCTGCCTTCCCTAGCCTGCTCAGCAGCTCCTACACGATTCTCACTTTGCTGGTGGCTCTTCCGACCAATCTGTTTGTCCAGCCAGCTGGTAGGCTCGAAATAAGGATCACACCGAGAAAAGTTATGAGCCCAGAACTCTACGGGAAATAGCAAACGTGAATGCCTGCCAAGACACTGTGTGTGTGGATCACTTGTCAAGACAGACCCCAAAATTCCAGAATCTCTGCAAGCTGGCACAGAAAATGGCCAACGCAGTGCTTACTGCTCACCCTAGAGCCCAGCGCATGATGCAGAAACCAGAGCGACCCAGATGCTCATGCCCAGCATAGGTGAAGCCAACAGACTCCACAGTAGAACGGAGGAGGGAGGCGGATGCCAGGGAGAGCACCAGGAAGAAACATGTACATGGCTCAGTTCACAATTCATTTCTTGCAGGTCAGAAATTCTACCACCAAAAGGTATTCATTTGGGTTAAGATATTATGACTCCCAAAAGCCCAAACTATTGAAAATTTTTCTAGATAGACTATGAGGGTTGGGGGAGACTTCAGACCCTTCCAGGTACGTTTGTCAGAGACTGCACAGGGATGGCCATACAGGAATGGAGTACAGAATGGGTCAGTTCTGGTCAAAGTGTGCGTATACATACAGTCCCCTGTATGGACTCAGCCTCGTTGTGGCCAGTGCACTGTGAGCAGCGCTGGAGGTATGTGTCATTTCAGATAACACGCTTCACGAGCCCACATCTGCCATCATCTCTTTCCTTGTGTCTACAACCATGGAAGCATCTGTGGAGATGGAGTTCCCTTCAGCCTGGGTCCCTCACAACTGCAGTGGTAACTTGCCATGGACATTTAGCAGGATAGAAGAATTAACTTTTTTTTAAAGATTTTATTTATTTTTGGAGATAGGGAAGAGAGGGAGAAAAAGAGGGAGAAACATCCCATGCGTGACTCACATACTCCCAACCAGGGAACTGGCCCACAACCCAGGGGTGTGCCCTGTCCGGGAATCGAACCAGCAGGCTTCCAGTTGACAGGCCGGTGCTCAATCTACTAAGCCAGACCAGCCATGACTAAACTATTTTTAAGCCACTGAGACTGTTACAGCCACATATGCTAGCCTGTCCTGACTGCTTCTATGAGGCTCATACTAAGTATGCACTAAATTCTGGCTTTGGGTGACCTTGGGGAAGTTGGCCCACCTCTTCAAACTTCAGCACCCTTGTCTGTAATACAGGTGAGAACGCCATACCTGCTGCAAGGACCACTGTAGGACTGAAGCGTAACCACATGCGACACACTGGCACCAATAGGGCTTGAGAAACAAAGGGAGTTAATTGGAATTCCTGTTATCATCATCATTATCATTCCAAAGGTATTTAATGAACACTTTGGGAATTTAGCTGGAATAGATTTATCTATTCTCATTAATGGGGAGAGAATCTATTTCATTTCTTCTGAGAAGACCAACGCATAAATCTAAGTCCCAAGTCAAGGTGCTTCAATGGACTGTATTGCGTTCATGTCCTTCGCCTTATTGTTACATTATTATTATTATTATTATTATTATTATTACTATTACTATTACCATTCATGATTACAGGGAGGGATTTAGACTGACATCTGACTTTAGTTCTCCCTCATTACTCTTTCCCCTAGGAAAATAAAGGTGCACAAAATTCCTGGCAAGACTTCCGCCTGCTGACGTCTCTCTCCAGCTTCTCCAGCAGTCTTGCATTTCCCTCTGTCACTCCTTCCCACGTGCCTGAGATGATTTGATTTTTGCCCCTTTATAAAGGGCAGGTGTTGGTAAAGCCTTGGTGTACCAGCTGGAGGTAACTTGGCGTTGCCCAGCTTGGCATTCCCCCGTCACAGCCACAAGCAGCTGAGCCCTGTGCAGAGGTAAAAACACAGAAACATGACCACACCCAGGACACTGTGGACCTGGGATGTCACCTGGTGGGTGGCTCACCCAGCAACAGGGTCCAACGCCTGAGAAAAATTGCTACCCTCTGGCGCCACCTACTGGCTCTCCACTTCGTCCTCCCCAGGCCTCTGTTTCCCAAAATAGAGCGAGGGTGAAGACCTTGAACAGGCTGTGTTCAGAAGAGTTTACCTGTTTCACCAAGGGGAGTGGAAGAGACTTTAGGATACTAACGTGAGTCTATAATTGCCAACTATGTGACCTGTTAGAATTTGAAAAGCTGCTTTTGATTTAAAAGTATTAAGATGACTTCATAGATGGATGTGACCAATAGATGGGTAAATTTTTGCATAACAAATACAGCCAAACACTAATTGTAGAATCTAGATAGTAGGCATCATCTTTGTTCCTGATGAAATTCGTTCACATTTCTGTATGCTTGAAAATTGTCATAAAACTTGTTGACAAGGAGAGGCTGCTTTTCACACATGATTTCATGTCTTCACTCTCTGACCGCGCAAGTTTCTCTCTTCAGCATATCTGCCTGCATACCCTGTTCCTGGGTGCTGATGTCACGGGGTCTTGCCCTTGATTGTCTCCCGTCACAAACTACATCCTCCTGCAAGACTTCAACATTCTCAGCTCTCTAGCCATCTCTTCTCCCCTGACTGCCCCACACCCCCATCTCCAGCACTCACCCCTTTAACAGTGAGACCACCCTGACTGACACAACCATGCACAGCTCTCCCCCCGACAGTCTGGGTGGCACCTTCAATTCAACCGGATCAGAACTGGTGACATCATTATCATCACAAGCCTCAAGTCCTCCCCAGTGGCCCTACCACAACCCTCTCCTGCCAGCTCAGAGCCCAGGGCAGGCCTCACTTCCACTGTAGCCCTGAACAACCTCTTCCTTGGTGGCTTATGGAAGCACTGAGCCTGACCTTTAGGGACACCACTGAGGGGTCCAGTCTAAACTCTTTCCCCATGTGGCCGACCTCAGCTCAGGGAGGGCTGCCAGAACTAGACGACTGTCAGGGACTTGAGCACAGTTATATGGCAGGAGCGGGAGGGCAGGGGTTGTTCTTATTTTTTAATCTCAGGAATTCCAAAGTGGCTCCAACTCCCACAGGGCTTCTGGGCAAGCTGACCACAAAATCACTTGTTCCTGCCCTGGTCATCTCTGCATCCCTTCCTCTGAGTACTTTGTCCCCATTTCCAGGGGGGATTACTGGAAGCCACTAAGCATTGTGGGAAACTCCCTGGAGTGGCCTTCTCAGGAGGCCTTGCTTATTAAAGCTCAGGCTCACCATTTATCCCACCTATTGACCAAAGAGTCCCCTGCTGGCTTGGGATTCCTCACGGGGCCTGAATGGTTGGTTTTACAAAAGCAATCACCACAGGGATCCCTGAGGCTGTGAGGTCCTGCAGGTAACCATTGTTCCTGGATTATCTGTGTGCTGCTGGCTCTGAGGCCTGAAGTGAGGCCCCCCTTCAGAAGCAATGATAAACAGCTCTTCAAGGGTCGCACAGGTCAGTGAGAAAATGGGATCTGATTGACATACATTCTACCCACCCGAGGTCTGTAAGAAAACAGTTGCCAAGGAGAAAAAGAAGCCGCGTTCTTTCCACAGCTGGGCAGGCAGCCCGGACTCAGGGCCTGGGACAGGGCGCCCTCTGCTGCTCATCCCCTGCTCTGCAGGCCACTGGAGCAGAAGCCAGAACACCCCAGAGACAGCGACAAGCTGGGTCCAGCCAGCTGTCCTTGGGACCACCGTGTACTTCCAAGTCCTGCGTGGAAGTACTTTTTTAAATGGCTTTACTGAGGTATAACACACACCATAAAATACACCTATTGCAAAAGCTAAGTTGGATGGTTTTAGTGCATTTACGGTTGTACAACCATCACCACAGTCCAGTCCTAAAACACCTCCATCACTACAGAAAGTTCCCAGCCTTGGGCAACCACAGATCCGCTTCCTGCCTCCATGGGCCTGCCTGTCCTGGAGATCACATAGCCATGCATTCTTGCAGTAAGCAGCCCAGGGCGTTGGCTTCTTCCCTTTCGTGGAGTGTCCATCCCACTCACCACCAGGTCTACTTCACAGTGTGGGTGTGTCTCAGGTTTACACATGGCCTATGGGTGCATGTTCCTGCAGCTCCAGCTTTGGAAACACTATTATGAATAGTGCTGCTATGAGTATCTGCCTACAAGTCCTTGTGTGAACGTTTATTTTCCTTTCTCTTGAGTAAATACAAGGAGTAGAATTGCTGGGTCATGTAAGATTCTGTTGAGCTTTTGAAGAAATTGCCAATTGTTTTCCAAAATAGCTGCACTACCTAGGATTCCACCAGCCATGCAGGAGGCCTCAGGTTTCTCCCACGCCCTCGCCCACACGGCCAGCACCCCCCCTGCCCCCCACCTACCATCTCTTAATGCTGCTGGTGGAAGTGGGGTCATTGGGATGTACCAAGGAAAGCGTTCCAGAAGGCCCACAAGGGAGAATGAGGTCTGGTGCGGATTTGTTTGTGGCGCCAGATACAAAATCAAAGGAGTTTCCCTGGGTCTCCATCTGTCCCTCTAAAGTTAACAGATTAGCCCTGTCCCTGCCCCGCGCTCACCAACGTAACAAAGGGTTCCTTATTATTAAACAAGCGGCAACATGGCACCACAAGGGAGGCTCACGTTGAGGTCCAGGTTGCAGCTTCTCCTGAAAACCCAGTGGAGCTGGTGGCCCTGCCCCACACCCTGGCTGGTAGCAGGCAGCAGTGCGGATGGGGGGTGGGCTGCCTCTTCAGACAGGGCTGTACGGCGGTCCCCGCACAACCCGCACACTCACAATTGCCTCTCCATCACTGAGGTCAGCACAATCGCCATTTGCCCAACTGCTTTATTGACCATTAGTTTGGAATTAAATGAAATATTTCCTATACTTACACATCTTTTAACAGTGGAAGCAAAACAGTCCCAGAAAGCCATTACTGGAAGAAAACACAATTCCCTGATAATTAAGGCTCATCTGCTTAGTCTGCCTGCTCCAGCTGACTTATTCAGGTTCTGTGACACCTGCAGGCCCATGGGCTGGTGGCTCCTGGCTCTAAGATGTGATTATTTCATTCTTCTAACAGATATGGACTGAGTTTAATAAAGTCCAGTATGTGGCACAAAAAAATACATGTGATAGCTCATTAAATGCAGCCAGATTCTTTCATCTGAGTGTGAATTCTCCACTTGGATATCAGGCCCAACCAATGGTTAGTCCCAGGGGGTCTGCCTGCTGGTACCCAGCCCACAGCACGGTCCACAGGGCTCAATCCCACCTCTTTACTCTCCGTTTATTAATGAGGCCAGACTAAGAGTGTTCTTCAGCCAAAGGTAATTTAAAAATCACACAGCAACTCCAACAGTTTTGCTTTTAATAATTTATGCCTTATTTTCCAGCCACAGTACTCATTCCATGGACAAAAGTGAATTCCAACCTTGGTGTGTAAACCAACACACCCAAAGCAGGTTC
The DNA here is from genome assembly GCA_004027475.1 of Anoura caudifer. Taxonomy (NCBI): domain Eukaryota; kingdom Metazoa; phylum Chordata; class Mammalia; order Chiroptera; family Phyllostomidae; genus Anoura; species Anoura caudifer. The sequence goes on from PVKU01000115.1 coordinate 709,043, forward strand.
AGGGTCTGGTCTACAGCAAACCCTGGCCTTCCTTCCATGGAAGGGCTGAGTTTTGAAACAACTCCTGCAAAGGCCGGTATGTGATGGAACTGTTCCCAGCAGGCCTTGGAGTTGACCTCCAACAATCCACTCATTATTTGTGAGAAAATTCAATTTCCCTCTCACTAAGAAAGTTCATTTTTTCATGAATGAACAAAGGCAAGAAAATGGGATCAACCTAAAATGTGTTTCATTTGCCCAAACTAAGAACATTTATCAGCAGAGGTCGGAAGGCAGCATGACTTGAAGTACATAGTGACGATGCTGCCCCACAGCTCCTGAACGCCTTCTTCCAATGAACCTTCCAGAAGGATAATGGTCACCAGGTATTTAACCATACTGACCTCTTTGAGTGTTTAGGGCCACAGAAACTGCTGTTTGACAGCCCTAGCATGTGAGCACTTCTTGCTTTTCCCAGGACAGGCAAATGGGCCCACGACTAGAGAGTGGCTGGTTTGGAAATCCCAGCAGGTCTTTGAAGTGAACTGCGTGATCAACAAGTACAATTTCCACATGTCACACTGAGGTCCCAAAGCATTGCACTTCCGAGGACAAGGCTACACACTGGGAGTGCAGCATGTCCTACTCCGGGGCACCCTGCTGCACAGGCCCATCACAGCACCCTAGAATGTCAACCTGAATACTAGGACCTCGGGCACCAGCTAATCTAATATTCTTCCTACATATGGGGAGACTGAGGCCCAGAGGAAAAAGCTAAGAAAAGCTACACCCTACGTCATCCACGTTAAAATGATCGGATGAACCACAGGGCTTCAGTGTCCCAGCACAAGACAGACGGCACAGAACTCATGACTGCAACTGGCCACAGACTATGAAACTCCACTCAATTTCAGAGACTGCATTATGCGAGGGGGAAAATGTGTCTTAGAATCTATGAAACCTGGTCATTTAAATGATCTCAACCTTATTCATAGATGGAACAGGCATAGCACATGAAATGTATTGTTTAATTTCATAAAACCTAGCACCTCACTGATCAGATGAACATATACCCTAACCAGAATTTTCAGCTCACCAATGCCCATCCTCCCACCCCAGCTTCTCCCTCAATGGAGACAACTGAACATGGACCCCCAAATGGTCTTTGGTTCCAGCCAGTGCTTCACCTGCAGTATCCAGCTGGTCACCTGATCCTGCCAATGAGCCTTTGTAGAAACACCCGTGTCTGCCCTTCCCTCCCCAAGCCCGTACCTCCACCCTGGCCCTTCTAGAGACCCCACCCCCCCATTCCCACATACAATTCCACAGACATGCAACCTCTAAAGAAAACCATCACTAACGAGACCTGCGGCACTCACGTCTTCACAGATCGAGCTCCATCTAAACAGCCCAGGTCGGTGCTAGCAGCCAGGGGGACTGTCCCAGTTCCACACTGTCACTGTCCCAGGGACCAGCCAAGGAAGTTGTGCATTCAAGTCAGAATCCGCAGGACAATCTCCCAGGAGGAGAGGACGTCTGCCCAGCTGGTGTTACCTCTGCTGAGAGGCTGCCCAAAATACCCTGCTCACGACTCCGCTTCCCATCTGACTGCCGAGGCAGAGTTCTGGCGGGCGGCAAGTGGGAGTGCATGCAGCATGAGTCACGGCGTTTCAAATACAGCAGCTGTGGCTGCACTCAGATGTCCGCAGTGGGCACCGGCCTCCCAACTCTAGAGAGAAGCCTCTCAGCAAGCTGCCCATGAGCCAGAGCCTCGGTGCTGCCCCCGGTCTCCTCAGTCCCACGACAAGCTCAGTGTTTATCCGTGAAGCTTCATCATGGTTTAGATTAGAGACGGCTTTCCTATAAAGCAGCATATGGATCTCGAAGGTGTTTCTGTTGTGGTCTGTGAAAGACCCCAGTCACCTGCTAACTGGTCTTCCTCCTTCTATCCTTGTCCTCCTCCAGATGTCCCAACACGGGGAGGCCGGGCAATGCCACTAAGACAAGGAAGTCAGATGAGTTATCTGTGCACATGCTCCAGGGGCTCCCATTTTTGTCCGTAAGATAGTCAAAGTCCTAATGCCATCCCACAAGACACACACACACATACACACACACACACACACACACTTAGCCTCAGATCTCACTTCCGGCCACTTCCTGCCACCAGCTTCCAACAGACCCCGGGACCTTCGCACATGCTGCCTCCTCTGCTGAGAAACTCTTCCCCCAGAAATCCAAGTGGATCATACTCTCTCACCTGTTTCATGTCACCACTCCAATGTCATCTTTCAGTCTGACCTTCCCTGACCACCCTGCGTACTGAAGCACAAGCTCCATGCCCCAGAACTCTTCATTCTCTGGAGACACATTTTCCTCTAACTTTATCACAACTGGCACGCTCTACATCTTAGTCATTGTGTGTGCTGCCCATGTCCCTCTCCTAGATGATGAGCCCTGTGGGTGCAGGGACTACAGCGAGCTGTCCTCAGCGGTCTCCCCAGCCCAGGGAATATTGCCTGGCATACAGGCAGTCTATATTTACTAAGTGACAGAGCTGCATGTTCCATGAAATAAAAGGGGGAACCCGCACACATCCTTGCTGGAGGGCAGAATATGGCTACACGTTTCCCACGTCAAAGGGATACAACCCAAGATGCGCAAAAAAGCAAACCGCACTCAGAGGAAGAATGCGAGCTTGTGGCCCCTGTATCAGAGACACAGACCCGCACCAGACTGCAGCGGTGGGCAGAGGGCCCCGACCGTTCTGAGCAGGCTCCGCCCACTTCCCTTTTTTTCAGACAACTGCCCCGACACCCACTGCGGTGGCACAGACGTCCTGCAATCTTCTCTCTAGAAAAGTGGCCCTAAGGCTGCACAAACTCTGGGCAGCGGGAGGGGGGTGCCCAGATTTGTCCTCACGGGACGCTGCTGCCCACCTTGCACTCCCAGCTCCACATCACCCAAGACGTCTCAGCCACCAGCCGCCTGCACCGGGCACACCCCAAGTACCAGTTCACAGGCCTGACACTGCCTCTCGGCAGCGACACAGAAAAATCTGCCACTGTCGCCTCCCCCCGAATGGCGGTGCTGCCACGACGGACCCTTCTGCTCACCGACAAATGCAGGCAGACAACGAACAGCTCCACCAGCATGGAGGGCAGCAGAACCTCCGCACTGCCACGTGAAAGCAGCCACAGTGTCCACTGGGCCGCCCAGACAGGCAGGACCCGCGGAGGTACCGCCAGGGCAGGCTGCGCCCACAACAGCAGCCCCGCGCGGGCACCCCGTCAGAACACAGGTGCAGGCCTGCCATCCTGCTGGGTGGTGGTGGTGCGCTCTGACTCAGCAGCAGCGCCGGGGGCCACCGGGGCGGGGACGCCCGCACTGGCGCCGCCCTGCCCTCAGGACTCTTCCCCCAGGTACTGAGGGCATCTCAAGGACGGCAGACAGGCACTCCCACGAGGACTCTGAGGAACCATGGGTGCCCACGCAGGAAACATGGGAAGTGACCCTGAGGGACCCGGAGGCCCGAACTGAGGAACCAGGAGGAGCGACCCTGAGGGACCGGGAGGATAAACTCTGAGGAACCGAGAAACTGACCTGGAGGAACCGAGAGACAGGAACCTTGAGAACCGGAAGTGGTGACAGCCAAGGGCGCTCCCAGCATTTTCGTTCCTGACTGAGTTCCGCCCGCGAGGCCCTCTGCTGGGACAGTGAGCCGTGTCGGGGCGGCGGCCTGGCCACCCTGCGGCCCTGACCCACTGCGTTCCCACGCTGCCGCCACTCGCCGTCCAGCCTGGACACGGCGCCATTTCCTTCCCCGCAAACCCGGGCAAGGCCGTGATTTCCCACGTGGTGACGCAAGCCCTAGACACGCGCGGGAAGAGGCCACGGAGAGGACATGACCCGGGACCCTCGAGCTGGCCGGGTTCTGGGGTGTGCCGTGGGAGCCGGTGTTAAGGACTCGGCGACAGAGCAACGCGTGGGGACCGTGAGGACCTAGGGGACGGCGACCTGAGCCCGCGGAGGCCTCCCGCGGCGCGTGGGGGTGGGGGGCCGGGCGGCCGGAGAGCGGTTTCCGCCTGTGATGCCGCGCCCCTGCAGGGTCACCGGTCTCCGCAGAGGGTGAGGAGGGACGGCGGTCACTGAGGGGACGAGCTTCACTCCCCCCACCCCAGTCGCCGCGCCCACAGGGCGGCCCGCGGGCGATCCCGGAAGGGCCCCCGGGACAGGGCTGCGGTTACCGTGCGGGCCAGTGCCGCCCGGGCTTGCTCCTCTGTCCCTGATGGAGGCCGCTGCACGTGTTTCCCACGCGGCCGGAACCCAGCCAGTTGGGAAGGAAGATGGCCCGAAAGGACGAAGAGCAGCGGAGAACGGAGGGCCCGCGGGCCGGAGCCCCAGCCACAGACGGTAGACAGTCAGTCACACCAGCCCCCGCCGCCCTGGCTCTTGGGACCCGCAGCTGCGGCGAACTGCGGGAATTCGGGCGGGTTCCCAAACACGCAGGCGCCGCCGCTGTCAGAGACTCGGGCCTCAGAAGCGCATGACAACGGAAAAGTCGTCGAAGAGTTTACGCCAGAAGCGGTAATGACCGCAGGCAAGAGTGATTTCTTAGTGCAACGATTTATTAGTTGATATGCAATGAAATGTCTCCCCAGATATCTCCCCAGAAATGACAACACAGAAAGTAAATGGTTGGTTTTTCCTTTTTCTTTTAATGTAAACACAGAATACCTGAATAATAAAAAGGTAACAAATGAACCTGTATAGTTTTAAAAATCCAATTTCAAACAGGTACATGAGGCTTACACATACAAACATGTTATTTGATAAATGACTTAAATATTTAAATAGAAATCAAAAAGCATAAATTCCGTGAGTACTTCGAACCTAGGAAGAGTGGAAAATGCAGTGAGAATCCTACAAGAGGCACGGACAAACAGAATGCGAAGAGGAAAGGGGACAGCAGAGGCAGGTCCTCAGCACTGAGCTGCACCTGTGGGCACAATCTCAGCCAACAGGTGTGCAAAAGGTGCATGCACACAAGCATGATCTCTAGTCAAACATCCTTCAGGACAGTCGCATGTTCGTGTCAGCACGGACCAGTGAGTGCACCCCACTGAAGTCTACTTAAGGACTTGATAACATGCTGGAGCCAGAAGGCTCCTAGAGTAATTCTGAGTATACAGCGATGATCAGCAAGTAAATAAAATGCATAAATACAGATCTGACTCTTATCTAAGCAGTTAGATGTAGAAATTATAACTGAGTTCCCTACTATATTCAGTAAGGAGCACAGCTTCTAAACTGTTCAATATAATTCACACTTATAGTTTGGAATCAAGGGTATCTACATAAGTTTTCACACCAAGCAATGATAAAATACAGTCACATGCTCATATAGTCAGATACAGAAATAACAAAAGTTAACTATTTTGGATATCCTTCATTTAAAATTTTGACTAGTTGCTACCTTATTAGATTCACTAATAAGATTTCATACATTTTATAAGTCTAAAGCTTATTATAATAAAAACATTCATGAGCAATAAAAATGTTTAATTACTGTAGAGTCCTATAAACTTGGGGAATTAACTTTAAAGTTCAGCAGAATAGTAGGTACTTAACAAGAACATTGAAGTGACCTATACAACAGTTTAAATTTAAGAGAATTTCTTAATGTCTTGGAATAATTTCCTTGAGTTAGAAAGTAGTAAATCTTGGTTTTTATCACCATCTTAACTTCAGACTTTATTAATAAACAGGGAAAACAAACATTTTTAATGAACAGAGAAGAGACCATTGTCTTTACAGTGCAGTAACTAATTTATTATCTGGGTAATGGAACAAGTGAAAGTGGAGCTGAGTATAATAACTGAGACTTTCCTGGAGGGCCTCAGGCACATTTAAACCAATATTAACAGAAGGCACTTGAAAGGCTTTTTAGGGTGCTTTGCAACCAATGTTTTCGATGCCAATGGCAAACTTTGTAAACAACTGTGCAAAGATGGCTCTAACATCATGAAGTTACTTATTTCTTTAAAAGGCAATATTTAATATATAAAAATGGAGTAAAGATGTTAATATATTAATTTATAAACACTGAAAATATACAGATATCTTACAAAACAGCTCTGAGATAAAAATTCTTTTTGCTAACAGTAAACACAAATTAAACATAATACAAAAAAGTCTCTTAATTAGCTTGTTAGCTGGGAGAAGGAAAGGGAAAAAAGTTTTAGACCTCAATTTCAATGGCTTCAGAATGTAAAATATTCCAAATTATTAAAATTCACATAACATGTATTTTTAACACTGAAATATTTTAAAAAATGAAAATTTTAATAATTCCTTATTTTAAGGCCATTGAAACAAGTTTCACATTGTTAGTTTTGTGATGTGTTATGTAGAGTCCAAGGATGTTTGGGCTGACTCATCACATCCATTCTTCTCATGGCTTTTTCACTGAACAATACATTCTGTTGTGGGTTCTCTTTCAATCCACTAATAAAGTCAGCACTCAGTGCCACATGTCACAATGTCTAGGATTCATTCATGAAATGGGAGGATGCTGATTTGCTGCAGATGTGGTCTGACTCCAAGGATAAATGATTCTTGGGCTATGGTTGCTATGACAATGTTGTTGCTAGGATAATTCCAAGGATCACAAGCAAAATAATTACACAAATAATAATGAACATCATTTTCTGCAAGATAAAGAGAAACATTAATTTGCAAGATATCAAAGGAAAGAAATAACTCATCATTTCCTTAACAAAGTTCTCCTGGAATTTGAGATAGTTTAAAATACAAGCCCATCATCAAGGAAGAACAGGTCACAGAAAAGGGAGGTAGAGAAGGAAAGTTCCAAAGGCAAAACACTAAGTTACAGACACATGTACATTAAATTAATACATTAAAATGTGTTATCAAAATAGTTATTTGCCCCTGAAGGGAAAAGGCAAATCTACTTGGCACCATGTGGGTTCTTTAAGGACACTCTCTATTGATAATAAAATTCCAAACTGCTATTTCTCAGATGTACTGTACATCTTTTTAAAACCTTAAATGACTAGTTCTCATTTGTTGAAAAAATCTTATTATGCATTTTTTACACTAGGTATGATGCATGGGTGTCAGAAATCAACAGCCCATTCACTCAATCTTCCATTGCATCCACAGCCCAGAAGCAGGGCCACATAGCATTTAACTTTTTTTTAAATTAACAAGCATGCTTGCATAACTGAAAGCTAAACAACCTGTGGCTTAAGAAACCTAATGTCCTCCAGGAAAATTGTCTGCAGGAAGAAGGGAAGGAAGTCCCAAAGATGAAAGGTACAACCACACTGTATGGCTCCGAGTTCTCTTCATAAAGCAGAGATTCATCATTTTAAATTACAGTTACCAAATTGAGGCTGCACTTTCATCTAAGAAATCCTATCTGCTGAAACTGCACAGCTCTAAATTAGCATTAGCACTCTGAGAGCCTCATTAATTACTGCAAGATTTATGAAAACACTATGGCCAGGTGCCTCGGTAACTCTGAAGTCAGTTACTCAGAACCCAGGGAGCACTACCTTCAGGATATCGCCTCTGCTTCAAATTTCATGTTACTTGTTACTATTATGTGTACCCTGGAAAGTGGGACTTTAGTCCCAACCAACCAGCCTCCTCTTCACATGTTTTCCTATGAACTTCTCTCAGTAGAAGAATAGGTATTTCCTTTGTCCTATCATACCTCCTTCCCATCAGTACCCAGCCTTCAGCTCCAGCACCTACACAGGTGCCTGTTAATTTCACTCCACCTGTAACCACCTTTGAGAGCCAGCTGCCCTGGACATGTGCTCTGCTTTTCGCTGCTCCTGGTATTTGCCAAGTGTCCAGTACTTCAGATGTGTACTTCCCTCTACACCTGGCTTCAGTGATGCTCTGAATTCCTGCCCGAAGTGCCATATATTTACAATTATTCTTGTCTAAAATCCTGCTAACAGCTCCAGCCAAATGCTGTGACATCTCCATAGTGGACAGAGCACACCCTTGAGAGTCACTCATGTTCCGAGTTGAAGTCATGGCTCTCTCACCAACTGTATATAAATCCTGGGCAAGGTGCTCCCCAGCCTGTCTCCTCATAGATAATCGAGCATCCCACCCATGCTGTGGAGAGATCTGGGTCACCTCCACAAAGTGCTACAGTATGCCTGGTCCATAGGGAGGCTTTGCTGAACTATTTGCTGAAAGAATAAATTAATTTTTCAAAAAGTATAATTAAAGACATCAACCACTGCATTTATATAAAAAAAAATTGTTGGTACACACTTTCATGTGTTTTTATCAATAAAGGACTGTTTTGTGTTCATTCGTGTTAAGGGCTCCAGGGTACAGAACAATCCACTGCTCCCCAACAGTCACGCTGAGAGGAACCTTTTATTCATCAGCATTGCCAAAGAGTACCCATGAAAAAGCAGCCCATTCACTGGGTCCAATCTAAAAATTAATTCTTATCTTAGTATAACCACATTCAACTGACCATAGGATGGCCACAAGCAAAAAAATAAGAAACTACCATTATATTAGGAAAGAAAAATCACACACACCATTTTTTGAGCAGAGCTAATAGGAAAGCAGTAAGAGTAATACATATACTTCCTGCCTAATAAAAGCAGTGTGCTCTGCGTCCCTTCTGCCCGCTAAAGAATGGACCGTTAACAGACTCAACATCCTAGAGCTCACTGCTGAAGAGATGTCAAGGGCAATTTTGTGGCTTTATGAATGTGTGAACACTGGGAGGTCTCATCTACTGACCATGCGTGCCAAGTGCAACACGTCACATTGAGAAAAAACTCAAAAATAACAGCAGCAGTGAAATCTGGCCATACCAGTGATCCCTTTCTGCTATAATATCTTATTTTTTAAAATAAAGTGCCAAGTGTTCATCAAGCTGGTAGTCACCTTCATGACAAAACAGTGAATTCATCAAGGGCTGCTTGTCACAATCTTAGATACCCTGGGACCTTTCACAATTTTAATCACAATGATTATGCAAAAAAAAAATTCAAAGAGAAATAACCAACTGTTATATTCTAATTTAATACACCAGAGAACATTCTAATTTAAGGGTTAATGCAAGAAAGAGGACGCCAAATGCATAAGGAAACCAGAGGAAAACACAAAACCTACTGAAGTTTGAGAAAAGGTGATACACAGTGAAAAAGACAGACACTTTAAATAACTGAATGCCTTTTACAGGTCAGAACTGTTTAAGAATTAAAAGGCATGCTAACTAAAAAACAGTGTGCCTTCATTTAATAAGGGAATATTTTTAAACAAACTAGATGGATGAGGTTAGATGGGAAGTTTTATTTTCACTGGATGTTTTTCCTAGTTTTAGTTCCAATCCCTGTAATCCCACAGTAAAACAATGAGTAAATGTATACACAAAGCAAGTTTCAGTTGTCGCAATTATTCAAAAAGTTAAAAATTAAGATGGAAATTAAAATATTAAGTGTTAGTTTTTTAACTGAGAATTAACCTTCACTGCTATGATTATTACACTTAATGAAGGAGTGAAACTGTCTTCCCAAATGGAAAACAAAAGGTGGGAGAAACCTAGGTGCTGTTACCTGCCATACTCTCACGTCCAAGTAATATAAGTAAACCTAGATACTTAAAAAAGAAGTATGTGCCTAGCTGGTGTAGCTCAGTGGATTGAGTGCGGGCCTGCAAACCAAAGGATCGCGGTTCGATTCCCAGTCAGGGCACATGACTGGGTTGCAGGCCAGTTCCCAGCAGGGGACGCACAAGAGGCAACCCCACACTGATATTTGTCTCCCTCTCTCCTTCCCTTCCCCTCTAAAGATAAATAAATAAAATCTTAAAAAAAAAAAAAAAAAAAAAGAAGTATGTGAGAAGAAGTCCTGGGCTTAAATGAGTGACCGTGCAGCCTGGTTCTTCTTGTACAATGGCTGGAGACTGAAACTCAGCAAGCGGCACATGCACCTAGAGGATGTTAGTGCATGCACTCTGCTGCAGGCTTGTACCACTTTTAAGCATATTAAAATTGGGCAAGCACTACTGTTAGCTAATTGAAAAAGTTAATAAGTATATTAGTTGATTACTTACTGCTGCGCTAGCAGAGATGCACACACACTGACGTTATCCACATCATTATTTGCCAACTGATAAACCAATAATTAGAGCAATTACAGCAACCAGAACCACTGACACAGCAACAATTATCCACTTTTTCTGTCAAAGAAAAGCAAGCTGATTATATTATGGTTCGCTTTCTATCGGCACATTAGAAGACATCAGTCATTTAAAATAAAACTTGCCATCAGAACTCATTTTAAAATCCAAGTTATAGGATATCTGACTAATTCTGTTTAACAATTTTTAGTTGTCAAAAAAGTGATTTTTAATTTAAGGTCTGAGTTTCTGGAGTGAACTGCTACAGAACTTTTAGAATATTGGGTTCCATGTGCGAGAGACCTGCATGATCACAGTACTTTGGTCAATTTCTGATGGACGGAGATACACATCTGATTTTTTTCACATCTACAAAGCTATGCAGCCAGCCCTGTCAGCTAAGAAATCAGTGCTGTACTGAGAACACCTCATACTCTTTTGTTTCTTGTCATTTGTTTGCTGTTGGCAATAAGAACACTCCCTGCTCCTGCCACACCATGTAACATCAGGCACTCCACTACAGCCACCTGGTCTCTCAGGGGCCACACCACGCTGCCCTGGGAATAAAAATAAGACACCGGGAGAGGGGACAGCCATCGTCTGAAAAGAGACACTAGCAAAGCACCTGAGGAGCAGAATGACAAGTCAAACAAGCCATATGGTTTCAGGTGTCAGGCAGCTGACAGGAAAAAAAAGTGACCATTTTGAACCAGGCATCACATTTTCAGCCAGCTAGCAACTGGGAGATGCACAGACCCCATGACCTCCTCAAGCGAGGCTCACTCAGCAGGTTTAGAATAATGATGTACCTCTCCACCATTGTTTACCTTTGCAAAACCAACACTTTCTATTTAAATGTTCACTAGACTGATGCAATGCTGAGATCATGAAAAAGAGGAAGGGACTGCCCCTTTTTAATTTTTTTTTTTTTTTAAGTAAAAGTCCACTTTTTGCTGGGAATGAGGCTAAGCGCTATATCTATGAACCTCATTGCCTTGTTCTACTTTAAGGGTGAGCACTTGCCAAGCAATAAAAAAGAGTAATATGAGAAACCATGCCTGACATTTCATAGGTAAAGAACACATAAGACAAGCTCAGAAAAAGCACAGAAGGTGCTCTGCAGGAAGCACAGACCTGTGCCCTGTTAGGGAAGGTCCACGTACAGTCATTGCAGGTGAATCTGCACATGAAACCTGACTCCTCATTTCTCCCAAATACTTGAAAATTCTCTCTCTTCAAGGCCTTTGTTGACATGGCACTGGACCCTCCCCAGCCCGACACTGAGCAAGTGGCTCTGCAGCCCTGCAGACCCAAGCGGCCAACTTCCGGGAAGCGGGAGGCAACCAGAGAGCAGCAGTTTAATGCTTCGTCGAAGAAAATAGCCAAGAGCTGGTGGGCAAAGACACAATGACACACGTACACAGCTTTCCAGTCCCCAATCAGAACTTAATGCTGTAGTTTCACTGTTCTCCTAGAAGAGATTTGGCTCACACAGACAACACATTTAAGATTCAGATAAAAAATATTCAGCCATTTATAAAGCTTAAATGTGGATGCTATGTAACATCTTAGGTCCAGTCTCAAATAATTCCTCCAAACCAAAGAATCAGCAAATAATCTAAATAGAGAATAAAATGTTCTTTGCCTAAAATGTGTAATCAGTGAATTTGAGGAGAATTTTTAATCCCATTAGTTTCTCTCCTTCCAAATAATGACCCAAGAAACAGAGAACTTTAGAATTTAAACCCATCCAACCTAGAAAAGGAAAATGGCTCACTTCTAGTTGTAAAGGGTCATAATTACTTAGAACACAGAAGGGTTCATACCAACATAATTTGTCAACAGACTTCAAAACTTTTTAGCAAAAAGAATTACTTTAATTTTAAAATAAAACATTAAGAAATTATGTTTCTTAGAATACCTTTTAAGTCACCTTACATTAACATATTACAATTTGAAACTAAAAAGGAAAACCCACTTTAATTCTTAAAAACCAAACTCACCCTTCTTGCTTTGCTCTGATATTTAATAGCTTTTTTTGTTTCTTCCTTGGCATGTTCTACATAGTCTGCAGCATTCATAACATTTTTTTCTATGTTGTTGATCATTTCACCCTTAAAACAAAAAGTTTCAAACTTAGAAGACATTTTCAAATGACTTAATTATGTATCTTAAGACAGCCACATAGCATCAACAAAGGTTTCACATGAACATAATGTGCATGGATGGAATGGATACTGAATTTCTTTTTGACATTTATGGAAAGATGAGACCATTATAAATGTAGCAATACAAAATAATCAAAATCAATTTTTATTTCAAAAAGAACTAAAAGGGATGGACAACAATACAGATAATTAAACACGTATCAGGTAAGTTGTGAGATATGCTTTAATATGTGAACAATCTTTAAAGGTGAAAACAGTTGTCTGAGGTTGAACTAATATTTTACTACCATGGACACAAATGCAACATACAAGGAATGACATCTTTTCTAATGGTTATAAAATTGTTGCAATTTCTTTAAAATATCAGTAAACTTAAGAATAGCTTACATTTGCCACTAAGTCAACTAAATTAATGAGCGAGAATGTAAAATGAGATGAAGGCAGTGGCATGTTTGGGGCAGGGAACCCATTACCTGGTTTTCTGTCCGCCAGCAGACATAACTGCAGCAGCGAGCAGTAGGGCATTGAAGAAGGATGCACAATTAACTCACTCATTCACAAAATGAAACTCACTGATATGTTGATTCTACATGTATTTTGAATTGGATGAGTCAATATAATGCAATACTAATAGATTTCAAAAAGGAAACAATGAAACGGCTAAGAATACAGCCATTTTTCTAATGGAGCTTCATACATTTGGCATACAGCAATTAGAATTAAACTCTAAAGTAGTAAATTCTTTAGTAATTACAAAAATAACATAGTGCTCTTGTTGTCTACTTGGTTTCCTTCAGGACACTTCCTGAAAATAAGAAGCTGCTAGACCAGACTCCCAACTCTCCATTTCTTGTTTCATGAATGGCAACTGGTCCATCCAAGTCAAACCCCACATGGTTGTTGGTTTCTTCTAGCAAAGGCAGACTTCAGTTTTACACACGTTTCCATGACAATGTTCCTCAAAATAAACTGTTCTTCAAAAGATCAGTGAGGCCTGTGAAGAATGACATCTACTTGACTATGTCCTCTCCCTACTGGCCCAAGCAATCACAGCAAATGAGCCACTCACATCAGGGCCTTCTGAGGGGACTGTTCCCGCCAAGACAGATGCTGCCAGCAGTCTCCATGGGAGTGAGGTCCCGATTTACCCACCGTGGTCTCATAGGAATATGCTCCCTTCCTGGTGCTCAGCTGAATTCTAACGGGCCCTCAAACCGCTGAATGGCAGGGCCCCTTAGCACCACGAGAGTCAGGGCAAACATCCACATACCTAACAGTACACAGCAGCTTGTACTTTAGCCCGAATTTTACACAGTTTTTAAAAACTGCATCAAATTCTTCAGTCCTCTCACAGGGGTCTCTTCATACCCCCTTCACTCCCTGCCTGTTACTGAATGAAATGAGAACACCGTGTATAAGTACAAGCATTCATTTGCATCATGGATTATATCCCCTTTGGGGCTTATTCTTTCAAACATGTCTTCTAATTATTACTCTAATATGTGATTCTTTATAGAAAAACTTGAAAATATATACATATTTTACAAAAGAAAATTTAAACTCTCCTAGTCCCACGGTTATCATACTGTTTGGTATATTTCTTTCCCTCTCTGAATACTATTTTATGTAGTCAAGTTCATGCCACATGTGTGTGTGATGTGCACGTATGGCATGTGTTATAGGTTATATATGTAACATGTTTGTACATGCATGTGTATACACATACGATTTCATAGCTCCCTCTTAAAATTCCAGCACAATGTTTGTATATTTCATTAAAAATCCTCCATGAACAAAAGTTTGTGTTCCCTCTGGCTGCCTAACAGGCTTCCTCCGGACATATCATAATTAAATAAATTGAGCCAGTCCCATATTACTGAAAGTTTAAGCTCTTTCTAGCATTTCAGTCTTACGTTACAATAACATTATTATTAACTTTTGAATTTTGAGACTGCATCCAAACTAATGGCTTTCCCAGGAATACTGGAGTCAACCAATGGGTGTTAGAAATGCATATTCTCCATTTCAGAGAAGGAAAGATGTCTGCAGTTGTACCTGAGTCTCCACAAACATGGCCATGTCCATAAACATCTCATGCAGCTCTCGGATGCTGGTCTCCAGTTTCATGATGTCTTTGTGACGTGACTCAATTTCATTGAGAGCTTGTCTAGTAACTTGGGAATCTGATATAATCTTTGAAAAACAAAAGCAGAAGAGAACTACTGATGAACTTAAAAGTGCTTTGGCAGCTAAGGAAAGGCATGCGTGCACATGAACGCTGCAGCCACAGCCCGTGGGGCACTCACGTCAGATGTGAAGATGGATGGGTTCCCACTCTCCAGCATCGCTTCCAGCTCGTCATCAGTTGTGGTCTTCCCAGCTGAAAGGTGAACAATTAAAATTCCACTCACAATGTGACAATGTATAAAAATGACTTTTCCACCCTAAGTCAGCAACCAAAAGCTGAGTTGTTAACATTTTTAAGCAATGTTTTTCTAACCTCTTGAATATATATTTTCTTAGGCAAGTGTTAATGATAAGAGAAACTAACGTAAGACTGAGAAGTAGGAAGGGCTAGAAAACACTCATGAAAAACCTCCTAATGGAATTGCAATGAATAATGAAATCTAATTTTAGTATGAATGAGAAACTACTATAAAAAGGAAATAGATAACATAATTTTTCAGCACATCAATTTTCCAGAAAGTTTAACTCTGGCTTATAGAAAAAGGGGGTAAGCTGAATTCAGCATACTTCAAATGGACATAAATAAAGATGGCATATTTAGAATCAGATGCTTTAATACTTTCTGTGTTTTGGTTGTTAATATTTTACCTTGAGTTTCATGTATTAATACTCTCTGAAAAAACAAATTGATAATTACTATTTTTCACAATTTGTGCCACAAAAGACAAAATTAAGTGAATGAACATCATAATAATTAAAATGTCATTGATGTGAATATTGACTGCAGCATTACTCATAATCACCAAACAGTGGAAACAACCCAAAGGTCCATCACCTGGTGATGAATGATAAACGAAACATGGTCCATCCACCTAACGGAACATGAGTCAGCCACAGAAAGAGATCAAGTACTGACACCTGCTACAATGGGGCTGAACCTTGAAAAAACTGAAGTGAAAGAGGCCAGTCACAAAGAACCTATGTTGTAGGATCCAGTTTTTACAAAATGTCCAAAATGGGCAGATTTACAGAGACAGAAAAATAGGTGGGTGGTTGGTCGCCTGGAGCTCAGAGCAGGGAAACAGGGAGGGATTGATAATGGGTGGGTATGGCCTTTTGTTTGGGCTGATGAAAATGTTCTAAAATTGACTGTGCTAATATATGGGGTGGGGCATAGTAGGCTTACAGTTGTAAGTACGTGAAACACTTTATCATATTATTTATTAATTATTGTATTGTCTTCCATGTGAACAACTGTAAACCTACTTTTGCCCCGCCCTACACTAAAAACCACTGGGCACTGAGTATCATCCTCATGGTATGTTAGTTATGTCCCCACAAAGTTTTTAAAAGAGCATTCAATAAAGTTTACCTTCGTGGATGTTCCCCTCTCCCCAAGTCCCTGGATGCTGCCCCCCCAGTGGATGTGTCACAGCTGAGGAAACTGAACTTTGATAATGGGCGTGAGCAAACTGCTGTCTGTCCAGGGAGATGCAAGCTCCGTCTAGCAAGACTGACTGCTATGCAGACACCCTCTAAAGACAGTCTGGAGCCAAAGGGCAGTTATTGTCTGCTCCCCAGACAAGCAGAGCCCTGAAACCCACTGGGAGTCATCTCCCAAGATGAGGCAGGAGGGGTTGGGGAACACAGAAAAGTGCTTGAAGAAATAATGGCTGAAAGTTTTCCAAATGTGATCAACACTCTAAAAGTAATGGAAATTAGAAATCATTTAAAGCCCACTCATCTAGAATTTTCTGAAGGACATAAAGAGGTAACAGGCAGGCCCACAAGGCAGAGGTTACCAAGTGAAGGGAGACAACAAACAGACCAAGCGAAGTGCACAAGACAGCTGACTGCAGTCACATATTCGCCCACAGATAAACCAGGCAAAAATGGGCAGCAACACAGACTGCGCAATGCAGGGCCCTAGTGCCAGGAAATAAAGCCTAAAAGCACTGATTGAAAACACTTGTGGAGGTTGAGGTGCTGGGAAAGAATCCCAGCCTCACAGGAGAGTTTGTTGGAGAGACCCAAAGGGTCCTGGAACGTACACAAGCCCACCCACATGGAAATCAGCACCACAAGGGCCCAATTTGCTTAGGGAAAGCCACAGAAGAAACTGGAATCCGAGAGAGAGCAGAGCAAGTGCCATTGTTCCCTCTCAGACCCCGCCCCCACATGCAGCATCACAACACAGCGACTGGGCTGTCCTGCCCTGGTGAACACCTAAGGCTCCACCCTTCACTATGTAACAGCCATGACCAGACCCCCCCCCCAAAAAAAACAAAACCAAAAATGGCTCACATGGAAGAACACATCAAAGCCCCAGAGCTAATTCATTTAAGTGACCAAGAGATAGCCAACCTACCAGATACACAGCTCAAAGCACTGGTGATTAGGAAGCTCACAGAATTGGTTGATTTAGGTCACAAATTAGATGAACAAATGAAGGCTACAATAAGTGAAATAAAGAAAATTGCACAGGGAACCAATAGTGATGGGAAGAAAACTGGGACTCAAATCAATAGAGTGGACCAGAAGGAAAAAAGAAACAACCAAACAGAAAAAAATAAAGACACAAGAATTCAAAAAAATGAGGAGAGGCTTAGGAACTTCCAGGACATCTTTAAACATCCCAACATCCAAATTATAGGGGTACCAGAAGGGGAAGAGGAAGAGCAACAAGTGGAAAACTTATTTGAATAAATAATAAAGGAGAACTTCCCCAATCTGGCAAAGGAAATAGACTTCCAGGAAGTCCAGGAAGCTCAAAGAGTCCCAAAGAAGGTGGACCCAAGGAGGAACACACCAAGGCACATCATAATTACATTAGCCAAGATTAAAATGATGGAGAGAATTCTAGAAGCAGCAAGGGATAAGGGGACAGTCACCTACAAAGGAGTTCCCAACAGACTGTCAGCTGATTTCTCTTTTAAAAGAGACCTTACAGGCAAGAAGGGTCTGGAAAGAAGTATTCCAAGTCATGAAAGGCAAGGACCTACATCCAAGATTGCTCTATCCAGTGAAGCTTTCATTTAGAATGGAAGGGAAGATAAAACAATTCTCAGATAAGGTCAAGTTAAAGGAGTTCATTATCACCAAGCCCTTATTCTATGAAATGTTAAAGGGACTTATCTAAGAAGAAGACAAAAAATATGACAGTAAAAAGATAGCAAACTCACAGATATTAACAACCACACCTAAAATGAAAGCAAAATAAGCAAACAGGTAGAACAGGAACAGAAACACAGAAATGGAGATCACATGGAGGGTTAGCAACAGGGGAGTGGGAGGAGGAGAGAGGGGGAAAAGGTACAGAGACTAAGTAGCATAGACGGCAGGTAGAAAATAGACGGGGGAGGGCAAGAATAGTGTGGGAAATGTAGAAGCTAAAGAACTAATGAAACATGGACATGAACTAAAGGGGGGAATGTGGGTGGGAGGGGGTGTGCAGGGTGGAGGGGAATGATGGGGGAGAAATGGGACAATTGTAATAGCATAATGAATAAAATATAATAATTTTTTTAAAAAAAAAACAAGTAACAGGCTTGGGATTCAATGAGCAAGAAGCTATGAAAGGGCTTTAGGTTTTATAAGATTGGCAAAAACAGATGGAATGACTTTTTTGAAGTTACAGTACTTTGATATCAGACTTTAAGATGGAAAAATGTTTTTAACAAGGTGGCATTTTCATGTACTCACTTATTTCTAGCTGACGCTGTATACGCCCTTTGCTTCGCTCCCGAAAGAGAGTCTGTGCTTCATTATATTCTGTCATAACTTCCACAAACTTTCGAGATAGAACTGAATGCTATTAACATATGAAAAATTAGATTAATATATAACGGTCATTTCTTCTATTGAAAATGATATATAAAACCTCACATTATGAAAATTCAAACTATTATGCTACTCCTTCAAATGGAAAATAAGAATGGTAGCAATTTCCTATATAACAGAACCTATGCTAAGAACTCCCCATGCATTGTCTTACTTAATTTCACAATAACTGTCCTATACTCTTATTACCTGCCACTTCACAAAAGTGCAAGCCAGGATTAAGAGAGGTCAATTAGCCTATGGTGACAGGCTGACCAACTGTCCCCAGGGCCTGAATGCTTAATCACCACTTGTCGAGCAGAGTTAAGCAGTCTGAACCCCACACTGCCGCGGCATACACCTCTGAGAGGTGAGGCCTCAAACACTAAAAACAAATCAGATAATTCTCTGCTTTTCCACATAGAATTCTGTTGATGAGCTAAATAGATTTTTTGTCTTCATAATAAAAAGATACTGTATCTTTTTATGCAAAAATCTGAGGATTAATATGACAGTAAAGATGAAATTATTTGGCAATTGAAAGAAGAAAGTGAGAAGACTTATCACTTCAGCCTAGGTGAGGGTGGGAAGCAAACCTGGGTTCTCCGTATGCGAACATCCACGGACGTCCGGTGCCCACTCTCATCCTGATCAAAACTTTGTTCAATAGCTGGACACAAACAGGGAAGAATGTTTCGTGTAAACTACCTTTTACACGAAAACATGGACTTTTTCAAGCCAAACCTCAAAGTGCTCTTCCTTCTTTTCAACACCTAATAAATGTATGGATTTTGGTAATAATCATTAATTATTGATAATATCACAAAATAAAACCAGATGTTATATGTAACCATGTAAAAGAAAAAAATACCTGAATCTGATCAAGCCTGCACAACTTAACTATCAATCTACAGGAGGTACAGAGGACACTGGAGCCTGTTAAATGACATTATAAGGGTGAAATCAGTGAACCCCCGAAGCATGGCAAATTATGATGGACAAATGTCCTGGTTTCTCCAACCAAAAGAAAAAGTGCTATGGGGACACAGATGGCAGCAGAATCTGATTTTTAAAAACCTTAAGTGACACACCAACCAATCACAGTGTATGGTCCTTATTCTGAAATCCTTAAGTTTTAGAAATACACACTGAACTATATACTGATGGAGTCATCGATGTCTGGGACTGGCCTGGAAACCGTCAGTGTGCGGTGGGAGCCACTGAGAGGGGCAGCACTACAGGGTATGGACACTGGGCTGTGACAGTCATCACCCTGCTTCGAGATAGATCGGAAATTTCCCATAATGCAAAGTCCTTTTTTAATGCTCAGAGATTTTCTTGACTTGAATGCCAGTTTGCAAAAAATAAATACAATGTCTTTCTACTACATCAAGAAAACACCACCTGTCTGCATCCTACAGGAAAGCCGTAAGCCTCTCAGGACCCATTGCTGCTGGAATGAGCGTGGAGCACTGTAAACCCAGCTGAACAGCACCAAATGTTCAAAAGAACTTGCTGACTGAAAGGTCCATTCAAGCACCAGGCAGTGCATTTTAAAGGCTATTCACCTTCTCAGGGATCTGCAAGTTATCCAAGAGTCAGAAAACACACCACTATAAGAGATGAACAGTTTGTAAGCAAGTGCTTAACCTTGTTGACTGTGAACGGGTGCTCCTCTAAATTTAAGGGCTAACAAACATCTGCTTTAGCTCATGTGCAGTCTGTACAGCTAGCAGTTTAAAAATTCTAGGAAAATGAATGGCTTAAAGGAAAGGTTTACTATCCCAAGTGCATATGTACAAATTAATTTTAAAGTGCTCACAATTTTAACTTTTGCAAATATAAAATTAGTTTAAAATTATAAAGGAAAAATTATAATTACCCATAGTCCCACCATCAATGATTAAACATAACCAAAACTTTAAACTCACACTTTAACTTCGTACGAATTTTATTAGCTGTTTTCTTGATTTCTTTGTTCAGATCTTCAAGCTCCTCTTTTATTTCTTTAAAATTAAAAAAAAAAAAAAAGCCATCTGAGCTATAATATCCAACATCAGTAATGTCCAAAAAACTTAAGTGGAATATTTGGTAAATGCTCAAATGGGTTTGTTTCTTTAGAAAAACCATGGATTGTGCCAGTGGTTCACAGTGTGGTTCCTGAGCCAGCAGCCTTAGCACCAGTTGGGAGCTCAGGAGAAATGCATATTCTTTGGCCCCCCACCAGACCCACTCCACAGAACCTGCTAGGTGGGGGCCAGACCTGAGCTAAACCCTCCAAGCGATTCTGGCGCACACCTAAACCTGAGACTAGCTGGTTTACCCCAATTAATGCATGAAACCACGCACTGAATCCACCACTAATGTCCAGACTCAGAAAAAGAAAGCAGAACTTTAACCACGTTCTAGAAAAAGAAAAGTCTCCCATGTGTTTGATCCCTCTTCCACCCTCCACCAAGTAATCAAGACAGGCCGGTTCCTGTATTGTGGGGGCCAAAGCTAATGCCCTCTCCAAGACCCAGCTATGCTGGGGGAGGGAGAGCCAAGCTTGGGCATCTAAGCGAGAGCACACACAGAGCAGGAGAAATGGTGCTGGGACCTGGCCCGGAGAGCACCTAATGCTGGTCAAGGACATGACACACCAGACTATGCACGTAGGTGTGAACTACTAAGAGCTGCAGAAGCAAGGACAGTGGAGGACGGAGCCCCGCTCTTCAGCTGGCATTCTGATGTACAGCAGCACTTGCCTCTCTGGATAAGAAAGGAAACAGGTTGGGGCACACTCAGATGAGATACAGGACTTCCTAATGAGGGCACCTGGAGCTCTCAGGGAACCACCAAGGCATTACCACACTTGATCCTTTAAGGTACAGAAGCAGGTCTTAAGGTATATTTGATAAGGGTGGTATTTCAAGTCACTGAGAAAAGAACAGGACATTGGGAACTTCCCCTTCCATCAGACTAGGTAATTCTGATCAATCTTCCAGCTGAGAACAATCAGAAAAGCTGGACAAAATATCCGTTTAATCGGCTTAATCCTGGAGAGGGAAACCCAGGGAGGTAAGCCAAGCATGGCAGCTGAATTGGCAGGAGAGAGGAGGGCCCTGGCAGGCTGAGTCAAGCTCTTAAGTCACTGTGGGAACTGGAGTCAGAACTGCTGGTGTCCCGATACCCATCAAGATGTTTACGGTCATTGCTGAAAAAAGAAAACACTGGACTTCCGGCCAAGATGGAGGCATAGGCAGACCCACTGTGCCTCTTCTCACAACCAAATTAAGGACAACAAAGATTTAGAAACAAGAAAACAACCAGATCTCAGAAAATCAAACTGTTTGGAAGTCCAACGATTCATCCAGACCGGTAAGAGAGGCGGAGTCACGGCAGGAAAAAGCGGTGCAGACCGGGCGCGCAGGCAGCAGCTGCTGGCAGCGCCCAGGTGCACAGGCGGTGGCTAGCAGACCCCGGACTCAGGGCAGCAACTGTGCAGAACCAGTGAGGCCGCACAAGGCAGCTGGCTGACCGGGGGTCCCACATTCACGTGCGGATAATCCAGGCAAAGGGGAAGCGGTGAAAGGAACTGGAATCTGAGAGTGAGTAAAGCAACCGCCATTATCTCCTCTCAGACCCCGCCCCCACATACAGCGTCACTACCCAGCGACCAGGCTGTCCCGCCCTGGGGAACACCTGAGGCTCCACCCCTCACTACCTAACAGCCACGACTAGATAAAACAAACAAACAAACAACAACAACAAAAAAACAGAAATGGAAATGGCTCAAACCGGAGAACAAATCAAAGCCCCAGAGCCAATTTATCTAAGCGATGAAGAGATTGCCAACCTATCAGATGCACAATTCAAAACCCTGGTAA
>PVKU01000116.1:0-120685 GCA_004027475.1 Anoura caudifer
TTTTGCTTCCTTATGTTCCAAATCATTGATTTGATTCTCGGCTTCATCCACTCTACTGTTGTTTCCCTGTAAATTGTTCTTTATTTCAAGTAGTGAATCCTTTGTTTCTGACTGGATCTTTTTATACTGCTGAAGTCCTCGCTAAGTCCCTTGAGCTTCCTTATAACCAGTGTTTTGAACTCTGCATTGATTGATTGCTATCGCCATCTTATTTAGCTCTTTTTCTGGAATTTTGATCTGTTCTTTCATTTGGGCCATGATTCTTTGTCTCCTCATTTTGGCAACATCCCTGTGTTTGTTTCTATGAATTAAGTAGAGCTGCTTTGACTCCTTGTCTTGGTAGTGTGGTCTAAAATAGTAAGTGTCCAGCAGGGTCCAATGGCACAGCCTCCCCTATCACCCAAGCTGGGTACTTGAGGTGTGCCCTTCATGTGGGCTGAGTACACCCTCCTCTTGTAGTTGAGCATTGGTTGCTGCTGGCAGAACAATGGGAGGGATTTACCCAGGCCAGTCAGTTGCAAGAATTGGTTGTGACCACTTACCACCAACCTCCACCCTCTGCAGAAGATCAGCTGTGCAGGGGCAGGTTGGGGTGCTTGAAGTGGTCTGTAGCTGACCACTGGGTGGGCAGGCTCTGGGGTTTCCTGGGTGCCCCTACCTGTGTTTTGTCCAGGGCTGCCCTTCCTGAGCTATAAAGCAATTTTAGAAGGCTGTTACTTGTGCTCGGATTGGAGATTCCCAGGAGAAACCAAGCTATGAAACTAATCTGGCTGCTGCTAGTGCCAGGCCTGGAGCTCACTGAGGCCAGCTGTTGCTTGTTTGATAGAATTTAGGAAGTTGTAAAGCAGGAGCCAAGACCAGCCATTCATATGGGAAAAACCACTTGGGTGGGCCTGTAAATTGGGTGTGCCAGTGTCTCTGGGGATCTCCAAGGTGGGTTAAACAGTGTCTCAAATATGGCACCAGCCTACAGACTCTGTGCCTCTGCGGGGGGCAGGCTCAGAAAAGGGATAATGGCCTCTGCTCGCCTTGATGCCAGATACTTCAGTTTCTCCCCATATGCCACTGGTGCTCTTCAGACTGCCACCCCAGTGCTGGAGCTCAAAGGGGGTGAGTCTGAGTAGGTAAATCCACGTGTGGGTTCTTTAAGAAGAACTGCTTAGAGCTCCAGCAGTTTCTTCCGCCAACTCAATCCCCATTGGTTTTTGTAGCCAGAAAATGTGGGAACTTCCTGGCACTGGAACCGTGGGCTGGTGGCCTGGTATGGAGCTGAGCCTGCTCGCTCCTGAGATATCCCTCACAAATTTTTATCCACCACACATGGGTGAGAGACCAGCCCGTTCTGCTTCTGCACTGCTCCTACCAGCCAGAATAGATGTGGTTTCTTTAATTCTGTAGTTGTCAGGCCTCCATTCAACTTGATTTCTGATGGTTCCGAGTAATGGTTGTTATATATTTTAGTTATAATTTTGATGTGGTTGTGAGAAGAGATGAGCCATGTCTGCCTACGCCGTGATCTTGACCAGAACCAACCTTTTAAAAATATATACACATCACCCCCCCCAAAAAAGTATTGCTACAAGTCAACTTAAATAGTAACAGAAACCTGCAAAGCAAAACAATAGTGACACATACCAATGCACTTTTCTGTAGAAAAAAATAAATGTGCATGTCCATAATATACTATTAAGTGAAGAAAGAAAGTTACTTTAAAACCTATGTAAAAACATGGCTCCTTTTGCAGGGAAAATGTGTTTGAGCACGCTGAAGAGAAGTCTGCAAGGATATGCACCGAAACTAACACTAAGTGAAAGCTCTGGAAAAGAGATTAGTTCATGTGACAGAGACTAAAAATTCAATACATCTGTATATTGTTCTCCTTTTTTTGCCTTGAGCATGTCTTATTTTTATAATTTAAAAAAGATACTTTTTAAAGGAGGTTGGAGCCTGGAATAGAAAAGGGATGTTAGTGGAAAAACTGGGGAAATCCACATAAAGTCTGGAGTTGAGTTCAAAGTCATGTACCAAAGTTGGTTTCTTAGCTGTGACAAAAGTACCAGGGAAATATAAAATGTCAACAACGGAAGAAAAGGTGAGGGGTCTATAGGCATTCTCCGTGTTATCCTTGCAACCTTTATGTAAGTCTAAAATTATTCTAAAATACAAACTGATTAGAAGAGAGAGAGCCACACAGGCTCATAACCAAGGCAGCTTTGGCAGTCAGAACCACTTTGTTCTGGAAGGTTTCCTGTTCCTGCTGAGCTCTGTGGCCCGTGGGCACCCTGCCCACAGAGAGCCCTGCCTCCTCCGTTGTTAGGCATTAGCTGGGGCAAGCCGGTGCACAGCTAATATCCCAAGTTCTGCTCTGGGGAAACCAAAGGGGAGGCTCACCCTTGCCCCCACCACAGCTGGGTCAGACTGTGTTTTAGAGTAGACATAGGTTCACAGCTAAGTGGAGAGGAAGATGCAGAGATTTCCCAGATGCCCCCTGCCCTCACACCTGTACAGCCTCCCCCCATCAACATCCCCACAATAGTGGGACATTCAGTATGGCTGACGAGCCTGCCCTGACATGTCATTAGCACCCGAAGTCCATAGTTTACATGCAGGTTTGCTCTTGATGTTGTAGATTCTATAGATTTGGACAAACGTATAATAACATGTATTCACCATTATGGTATTATAAGAGTATTTCCACTCCGTAAAAATCCTTCCTGTTCTACCTATTCATCCCTCCCCCTCATGCAGGCCCTGGATCACCCAGGCTGATCTTTTTACTCTCTCCATAGTTTTGCCTTTTCCGAATGCCACGTGGTTGGAATCGCGCAGTATGTAGCCCTTTCAGAGCGCCTTCTTTCACTTGGCAGTATGCACTGACGTGTCCTCTATGTCTTTTCATGGCTTGACAGCTTATTTCTTTTTAGAGCCAAATAATATTCCATTTGGATGTACCACAGTGTATTCATTCATTTATTTACCAGAGGGTGTCTTGGTTGTTTCCAAGTTTTGCAATTAGGAATAAAACCTTCTAAATATCTAAGTGCAGCTTTTTGTGTGGACATAGTTTTTGACTCATTTGACTAATACCAAGGAATGTTATTACTAAATGTATGTTAAAAGCATGTTTAGTTTGTAACGAACTGCCAAACCATCTTCCAAAGTGGAGGTACCATTTCACATCCCCACCAGCGTGAATAAGAGCCCTCATCAGCATTTGGTGCCCGTGTTTCTGATTTGGGTTTTTCTAATAAGCATGTCGTGGTAGCTCATTGCTGTTTTAATTGGCATCTCCTGGTAACATATGATGTGGAGCATCTTTTTATAAGTTTATTTGCTATTTGCATATCTTCTTTGGTGACATGTCTGGTAAAGCTTTTGTCCCATTTTTTTTTAATTGGGTTGTTTGTTTTCTTATTGTTGAGTTTGAAGAGTTCTTTTTATATTTTGGATAACCGCCCCTTATCAGATGTGTCCTTTGCAGATGTTTTCTCCCAGTCTGCGGCTTGCCTCTTTATTCCCTTGACGTTATCTTTGCAGAGCAGAGATTCTTAATTTTAATGCCTTCCAGCTTATCAGTTGTTTTCTCGGAGATCATGTATTTGGTGTCCTATCTACCAAGGCACACCGTACCCGAGGTCATCTAGGTTTTCCCGTGTTATCGTCTGGGAGTTCTAGTTAGAGGTTTACATTTAGGTCTGTGATCCGTTTTAGTTAATTGAGGGTGTAAGGTCTGTATCTAGATTCAGTTTTTTGCATGTTGTTCCAGCACTACTTGTTGAAGAAATTATTTTGGCTCCATGGTACTGCCTCTGCTCCTTTGTCAAAGATCAATTGGCTGTATTTCTGTGCGTCTATTTCTGCGCTCCCTACTCTGTCGCAGTGACCTGCATGTCTGTCATTTCACCGATACCACATGGCTTGATTACTGTAGCTTTCTAGCGAGTCCGCCCATCACGGAGTGTCAGTCTTCCACCTTTGTTTCCCTTCAGTGTTGTGTTGGCAGTTCCAGGTCTTCTGCCTGTCCGTTTACACTTCAGAATCAGTTCGTCAATATCCACAAAACAACTTGCTGGGATTTTGATTTTGTGGTTTTTATCTACATCCTTTATCCCACCGAGACCTTACCTTCCCAGCATCCCCCTCTCAATCTAGAATGTCATGGGCAGGAACTCCGGAGTGGGGACGGGGGGGCTGCCGTGTAGCACTGAGGAGAGAGGTGGGGTTTGACAGTGGCCATGTGAAGCTCATAGGAACAAACGAGATGCAGCAAACCTACACCCCTCACCCTTGCCCCGTTGCTAGTGACTCCGTGGGAGGGGCAAGCTCCATGGGAACTGTGAGCATGCTGCCAGACCCTGCCTTGTCTTTTTTCCTGCAAGTCTTCAGTGAATGGCCTTCCCGAACCAGAAGCCCCGGACAGCGCAGCTGAGCCCCCTCTGACTGCTGCCTCCTCTCTCCGTGCAGGCTGCACTTCCTGGTGTTCGACACGGAGGAGGTCCACGACGTGCTACGCATCTGGGACGGGCCTGTGGAGAGCGGGGTCCTGCTGAAGGAGCTCAGCGGCCCGGCCCTGCCCAGAGATCTGCACAGCACCTTCAACTCGGTCGTCTTGCAGTTCAGCACCGACTTCTTCACCAGCAAGCAGGGTTTTGCCATTCAGTTCTCAGGTCTGTGCCTGCCTTCCACCAGCCCCTCTGCATTGGTCCTGCTGCCCGACGCCAGCCTCCTTTCCTCCACCCTGGAGCCCCGCCTTCCCCCTCATCTTTCCACTCATGTAATGGTATTTATTAAGCATCTGCTATGTGCCTGGTGCAAGGTTAGCTCTTGGTCAAATATACATGCTGTGCTTACTCAGTGCAGAGAGTTGGGGAGACAGGCAGGTTAACAGACACTCACGTGCAAATTGCTAAGTATCTGGAGGAGAAACATAAGCTCTGATGCTCACCTTGGGGCGTCCAGGAGGCGCTCCAGGAAAGATAATGCCCAGGCTCAGACCTGAAGACGAATTACAGGAGAAAAGGCAGCATTTCAGCCAGGGAGTAGTCAGCTGTGACATGTGGTTGGTCTTGCCACTGAGCTGGGCTTGGGAGCATGGTGAAGCCCCACGAGATGAAAAGGAGAGAAAGGTATCCTACGTGTGAAAGCACGTGAACCAGTGCAGAGGCAGGCTAGCAGGCTCCACAGTGGAGGCTCGTCCGCTGTGGCCGAAACATGGGAGCATGGAGGGACGCAGAGGAGGTGGAGGCACCGGTGGTTTGGGGTGTGGCTTTGGAAGAACTGATCTGACATGGCACACGTTCTGGTTCTTAGTTTAGTAAAGGTCTGGAAGCCAACTGCAAATAATCTACATTCAATTAATTATGTACTGCCATAGCCAATTATGGAGGAGCATGACAAAGAGCTACCAAAAATGGGCAATGCTCGAACATCAAGTCTCAATATTAGATCATTTATATGGTTGGCCCTGCCTCTCCCTGTGATGCATCATCTCATCTCCTCTGAAGTGCCGCTCTCATCACTCATCTCCCTGCACAAGTGACTCTACCTCAGTTGGTGCTTATGTTTATTATACAGCAGCTGTCTTCATTACCATCTCCTTACTCCACTGTCTGTCTGTGGGAGGGGGGTTGCCATGGTGACTCCGGAGCGAGTCTGTGCGGCACCTGTGCTGTGGCCTTGCCTCCACGTTCTCACTTGGTTGGTGTATCAGCTGAGGGTGGTTGGATGTATCTCTGGTCCCCATGCAGCTGTAATGGGGTTACAGACCCTGCTCCTAGCTCTTTCATGACCCATCTTCTCCGAAGAGATGGCATTTAGCTGTGTGGGGGACAGATGAGAGTCTCCAGCGTCAAATTCCTTTGTACTCATTAATCTGCCCACTTAACACTAATGCAGGCTTCCAGCCTAGTGAGGAACAGCTCCTTGCAGGGTTCATTGGGGGTCTTCTTTGAAATCATGACACCCATTCACCCATGGAGAGAGTCCCTGGGGGCCACTGAGTAACACTGAACTTGTCTAAGATGAGGGTCCCAGCATGGGACAACAAGGGAGTCCTTTAGATAAGCATTTCCCAACATCTGTTCCCTGGAGTTCCAGGGACTATTCATTGGTATTGTGGGAAAAAGAAGTTTGCACGGTCAAGTCATGTTGGGAAGAGGCTTCGGTGGAGGCAGACCTGAGGAGGTTATCTGTAATTTGGGACCTCCCAGAACTTGGCAGTTTGCTAATGCAGATAAATTCAGAAGGTGCTGGTAAGCCACAATCCCCAAATATATTTGGCCATGGATGACTTTTTTCTAAGTTATTGCAAGTGACTAGCATTTTCTGAAACAAACTTTGGAAATTGCTGGAAGAAGCAATAGAAGGATCTCGCAGCAGCAAGGAGGGTAGAATGCTAAAGAGACGGCTCAGTGCCCTCTCTGGGAAAAGGGGTGCTATGAATAATTAAACAAGTCATGTATTTTCTCTGACTCTGCCCAAGCCGATGAGTTTGGCTTAAAAAAAAAAAAAAAAAGCCCATAATTGTACAGACAAATTCCCCCGTGGATCTGCAGTATCTGACCTCCACTCCGTCCCCAGCGTTACCACGTGGGACGGAGTCCCTGGGCGCGCTGATGAGCCGTGCCTTCCCCCTGCCGAGACGGCTGCATTCTCATGCATTGCCCAGCTTGTGGAAATACTGTTCTTCCTTCAAGGTTCATCTCAGAGACCACTTCTTTCTAATCTCCCTGCTCTGGATCAGTCGCTGCAGACTAGGGCACTTTCAGCACTTCACTTCGTTTTCATCAGCACAGTGTCAGTTCCAGACACTGCTTTGTGTTGGAGCTGCCCACCTACTTGCCATCCCACAGAAAGCCCTCAGAGCAGGGGTGTCAACCTCATTTTCACGGGGGACCACATCAGCCTCGAGGTTGCCTTCAAAGGGCCCAAATAATTTTAGGACTGTATAAATGTAACTACTCCTTAACTGTTCAGGAGATGAAATTACATTTGGCCCTCTGAAGGGCCGAATTACATCACCCCCAGTGAAAATGAGTTTGAAACCCCTGCCTTAGAGGCTGGGGGCACATCCTGCCAATCAGACTCCTCCAAAGGGAGCGCAGACGGCAGGTGCCCGCCCATTCGCTGCTTGCTGAACAGTTGGCACGTGAAGACGTAAACAAATAAATGGATCATTTTCTCACATTGCAAGGGTTTCCTTGGTAGGGCGAGCCACCCTGGGCAAAGCTACCTAGCCCGGACTCCAGGAAGGCAGTGACAACCTGGGCCCATGTTCTGGGTGTAACCGAGGTTCAGGAAAGGTCACCTTCCCTGTTGCTGTCATTGGTTAGCAAATACCAGGATGACCCTAGGGAAGAGAGGACTGCTCGCCCCATGTTAACTTCATAGTGTGTGTTTGACAGGGGATTTACAGAAATGCCAGGGAGGACTAGTGCCGGCTTGGCTTTATTAAGTAAACACGACTGTGTAACATCTAACATCCTGTCTGGACCACGTGATCCAGTCTCTCCCTGGGGGCTGGGCCAAGCAGCTCAAATTCAGGAGCAGTAAAGAGAAAGAGGGAGAACAAAAAAACGTGAGGGGGAGCACTGACGGAGAGGGAAGCGTAATCTCTGCCATCTATAGAGCGGACACCATGCTGAGCTCTCTCCTACACTCCCTCTCGTAATGCTCACAGGAACCTTAAGGTTGGGGCACCGTTATTAATCCAAGGTGCAGATGTGGCTCTGAGGCCCAGACGAGTTTCTCATGCAAGGTCATCTAGCCTGGATCAATACCCTGGTGTCTGACTCCCAGAGCCAGGCTCTTAATCATTGCATTCTGTCGCTTCCCACATAAATAATCTTTCTGAGTATGGCCAGAACAGTAAGGGTTTTTTCTCCCCTCCCCCCTCCCAAGGAATCATTTACATGTGTTCAGTGCACTGGAAAGCTGGAGATGAAAGCCAAGTCTGTTTTTACTGAGCACTACTTGGTGCTGGGTGCTGTTCTAGGCCCTGGGGATACAGTCGGAAACGAGACAGCCAAGGTCTCTGTTTCCATGGGGATGTATGCGTGATAGACAAAAAAGAGACCAACAAATAAATTAGCAAGATGACTACAAACCATGCTATAAAATGAACAAAATGGGAGAATGTAGTAAAATTGATGGAAGGGGGTTTAAGGATGAGCCCAGAGAAAGGTGACCAACGAGGCCTGTCTGCAGAGGTGAGGTTGGAGCTGACACCTGAGTGACAGGTTGGAGCTGGCATAAGAAAGGTCTATGGCAGAGTCATTCCAGGCGGGAGGAGCAGCCGGTGCAAGGGCCCTGGGGGCAGTAGGGGAGGGGACTGAGCCTGCAGCATTGCAAGAAGATTTTACAACTATGGCTGGAGCTCTGTGGAAGCAGATCGTGGATGGTATTAACAGTGAAAACTGGGTAAAAGCAAAGGATGGTTTTAAAGTCCAAAAGGGGAGGACTTGAGATAGGGTACCATCTTCCAGGAGTCAGCAAGCTTTTTCTGTGTAAAAAAAAAAAAAAGCAGATGGTAAATACTTCGGGCTCTGTGGGCCGTATGACACAACAACTCAGCTCCGCTGCAGCACAGGAGCAGCCATGGACCAGATCAGGCTGTGGGGCAGTTGCTTACTGTCTTAGGTATTGTTGGGTATAAGGGATTAGAGTCTGGAACCCCAGGCTCATCCCCACAATCCTAGGTCTTAATAATTAGTGATCTGAGAGTGTGCGGTGCCCTAGGCTGGTGCTTCTTGAACTTTTCCACCGAAGTCCCAGTAGCCAAAGAGAGTGAATGCCTACATCCGGAAGATTTGGAGGGTGTAGGAAGCATAAAATCTCCTTGAGACTTCCAGTTTTTGCTTAAGAATTAATACAAATTTTACCATCCACTCCATGATAACTTCACTTGTTTGAGTGTAAAAGTTATTTTCCCCAAAGTTTTAAAGAAAAACCGACCCTCCCAGCAGACGAATGTTACTGGCCCTGTGGCCTCCAGAACCTCCTGCCTCTGGGGCCTGCCAACCAGTCCGTGAACGATGATGGCACTGGTGGGAGCTGGGCAGGCGGCGGGGTCGTCACAGCCGCCTCGGGAGCCCCTCTCTCTCTGGGCTTCCCCTCTCATGCCGCTTCCTTCAGTGCATCTTCCCACGCTTCATCCATCCTCTCTCCTTCATGCATTTATTCCTTCTTTCCGCCATTTATTTGGTGTTCACCTTGAAAACATCTGCTTTGTACTGCACCGTGTAGGTATTAGACTGCACCCAGCTCCCAAATTTCTGAGTTTCTTGAATTTTTAATACTTCTCGGTTACTTACACTTGTTTTGAATCTCTACTTCATCGCAAACATCAGATTTTTCTTTGGTTCCACTCCGATGAGCCTTTGGTTATTTGCCGTGCAAGAGAGAATAGCTTTCAGCGGACTCCATAATTCCAGGCAACTTCACAGCCGCTGCTCAGAGCTCAGGCAGCCAGCCCCCAAACTCCTCAGCACCCCCTTCTGATTGAATGTGGAGTTTAAATTGAATTATCCTGTCACTCCCTCATACTGATCACGTTACCTACATTAGGCAAAATTGCAAAGCTTATCTGTGTAACAGTCTTGTATCATTAAATCCAACTGAACTCAGTTCTGCAATCATAGCAGTGTGAGCACACCACCGATTCTCATGGTGGAGATGATGGGGATGGTGAAGATGCTGGGAAAATGGGTGGTGGTCCCAGCGGTGATGGAGGGAGTGACAAAAACAGGGGTGAGAACGGAGATGGTGGCACCATTGCCACAGTGGACAATGCTGTTGGGAGGTGATGGAGATGACGGCAGTGGCGCTGCTGGTGGCCGTGGTGATGTCCGTGAGGGTGATGCGCTGGGAGCTTCCATGTCTAGCTGACGGCAAGGCAACCACACTTTCTCTTCTGTGTTCTTGTCCCAGTGTCCACAGCAACGTCCTGCAATGACCCTGGGGTCCCACAGAACGGGAGCCGGAGCGGTGACAGTTGGGAAGCTGGCGACTCCACGGTGTTCCAGTGTGACCCTGGCTACGCACTGCAGGGGAGCGCAGAGATCAGCTGTGTGAAGATTGAGAACAGGTTCTTCTGGCAGCCCAGCCCACCCACGTGCATCGGTACGAACCCTGCCCTCTGGTCCCGGCACTGGGGTGCTCCAGACTCCCCCCCTCTTTCCACATAAGTGGCAGCTGCATTTTGAGCCTGACCAGGAGACTTGGAACACGGAAAAGTTGCAGAAAATGCAGTTTGCTTTGTGTGTACATGTGCATGCATGTGAGCATACACACACATGTTCACACAGTCATGCCCTACATGCTACCAATTCTTCACTCTCCAAAATGGTCCACAGGTTTGTAAGCCAGGCATGTCTGTTCCTTTTCTCCTGACTCAGGATGTATAGGTTGGAAGTGGACAGTGGATCATGTCAGGTAGTAGGGTCAGCAGGTTCCACAGTGACCCTTCCATTATCCAAAGCACTAGAAGGACACCCACAGGCTTGGCGTATAAAGGAAAGAACCCTGCTCTTCCTCTTCCCAAGGAAACTATAGGTCACCTGGGTTTTGGTTCTATAGATCTACCCTTTAGTCTTAAAAATCTCTCCATGTGACAGATGAAGAACTAGAGGTTCTGAGACATGTCCAAGGTATATAGCTTGCAGGGGTTGGGCCAGAATAATCCTGCTGCCTAGTAACTCGAGACTGGGAGGAGGGGGGAAATTGAAGGGCAAGGAGCACAAGGAGGAAAGAAAGATGTAAGCAAACATTCCAGGTGTTCACTTCCGCTTGGCTCTTTTTCTCAGGCCAGATACTGAATGTATTCCTATTCCCCGTGTCAACATGGGTGTTAGAAGGGACCCAGTAGTCACTGAGTCCTCACTGTGGGCTGGCCACACACTGGACGGTTATTTATGCAGCCCCATTTCACTGTCCCTCTAGCGCTCGGTAACGAACACCATTCCCTGGTTTTACAGTCGAGGAACCTGAAACGTGGGTAGGTTTGGGTGTCTGACCCCAAATCACAGAGCAAGGATAGGACAGACCAGCACTGAAACCCCGATCAGTCTGAAGGCAGAGCCTTTCTTTTCCTCCCGTCCACACGGGCCCCTGTTGGAGACGGGTGCGGGGGAACTTCCGGAGACCTGCAGGCCCCAGCAGGGCCTGCCCGGCCGCGCACTGCGCCTCCTTCCACGCAGGCTCCCTCCACCTCTGCTGGTCATGCGCTGAGGCCTGGCGTTGAGGATGGGCCCCAAACCCTGTCCCTCAGCGGTTATTAGGAGTCTCCTGGGTGTGTGTGTCAGGGACATGGTGCCTGGACAGTGAACAGGGTGGTGAGATCTGTGTTCCAGAGTCAGCTCAGTTCTCACTTACATGGTGTGACATGTCGGAAGGAGTATGGGTAGTAAAGGACACATCCAAGCTAAGTTCCCAGCTCTGTCAATTACTAGTTCGGTGGCTGTGGGAAAATTGCTTCAACTCTCTGAGCCTCATTTTCCTCATCTGTACAGTGAAGGTAAATATGCTTCCTCATAGCCTTGTGGGGTGAGCACACAACTAACCCCAATCTCAAGAAGTACTCATTTCCTTCCCTCCCTCCTTCCTTCCTCTGTCCTTCCTTCTTTCCCAGTTTCCCTCTTTCGAGCTTTTCGATTCACTTCCCCTCCCTGACTCAGAACTCCTCTGGTCAAGGGGGTTCTGGGAAGGCTCTGGAAGAAATCAGATGATCTCTGGATTCCCTTCCGAATTCAGCGTCCTAGACAGCAGCGATTCCGTAGGCTTACCTTGCAGAAACGCAGGTCCTGGGGCAAGGCCATCCCAGGTGGAGAAGGAAGGCTGCCCTGTGTTAAGCTGGTGAGCAGTAGATGTGCAGCGAGCAGGGCAAAGAGTTAAATTCAGCTTTCACGACCCATTCTTCTGCACCCTGAGGCCTGGGGCGTGTTCCTCAGGCAACAAAGTGAGTGTCTTTACCTTTTCTCTGATAGTCTGGCAAGCGCAGTGACAAGCCCATAATTTCCAGCTCCCTTGGCCAGCTGCCAGCCCTGGCCTGGCTGGCTTTGGCATCCCTTCATTATGGGAAGGAAGCAAAGGAAGAAAACAAGTGTTTACTGAGAGTCATCCCCATGATAGGCCCTGAGCTGGACATTGCAGCTACGCGATCGCAAACAGAATCACCCACCGTGTGGCAAATTGAGAGCCCGGATTCTGGATTGCAGCCACCTGGGCTCCAATCTGGCTCTACCACAACGAGCTGTGTGGCCTTAGACAAATTACTTCCTCTCCCTGTGCCTTGTTTCCCTCCCCTGTGCAATGGGGAAATGAAAGTACCTGCCTCGTAGGGTTAATGAGATAATACTGTGAAGCTCGTCAATTTATGCCCTGGTTCACAGTAAACACTGCATGCATTAGAAGCCATTATCATCATCATTCTTTGTTGTTTATTTCATAGGTGAGGAAATGCAGGCTCAGAGAGGTGGGGTAACTTGCCCAAACTCACAGCTAGTAAGTGGCGTAGTCAAAATTTGAACCCAGGACCTCATACCTTCCAAATTGATGGTCTTTTTCACAACTCTCACTCCTTAGTACATACAGCCTGTCCACTTCTCAGCCATCTTGGAACAATCAGCCAACATTGGGGGTTAGCAGGGGAATAAAAGGCAGTTTCAGGAACCCCCAGGATCGCCCCACCTATGGCAAACATAAGGGAAAGCACCCCTGAGCTGCGAAGGAAGGCCAGGCCTGGTAGCCCTTGCCCAAATGGAGGCATCACTGTGCCCCCAAGGGAAGACCCCCCAGGGAGCGGGGCAGCCAACATGCCAAGGGTTTCCCCCTCTCACTGACAGTGTCACACTGTGTTTCTGGGCAGAGCCAGTCTCTGCTCTCTGGGCAGCACGGTCTGGCTTTGGTGAGGGCTGTGTCACTGGTCGTGCAGGCCTCCAGTCTGTCCCACTCGCCCAGCCACCTTCTCTAGGGA
Organism: Anoura caudifer; assembly: GCA_004027475.1. NCBI lineage: Eukaryota > Metazoa > Chordata > Mammalia > Chiroptera > Phyllostomidae > Anoura > Anoura caudifer. Next base: position 12,971 of record PVKU01000116.1, read on the forward strand.
AGGCTCAGTGGAGAAGAAGCAAGTGAGATGCAGGGCAGACCTGACTCAGGGAACCAGCCTCACTCACAGAAGCTCTTGTACGCAGGGCTGTCCGCCGCTGGTCTGTGGGGAGGGACACTCCTCTCTGCTCCCACTGCCATCACCGGTTCCGAGGGGGTAGAGAAGAATGGGGGAAGGACAGGCTTCGGAGCAGGACACATGTGGGTTTGGGTCTCGGAGTGATTCTGGGCAAGTGAGTAACCTCTCTGAGCCTCAGTGCCTCCCTTCTAAATCAGCAAGGATAACCCCTAGCTCACCAAGTTGCTAGGAGACCGACAGGAGATAAGGTATCTAAAATGCTGCAGCTCACACGTCTGACATTTAACGGGAGCCCACTTGAGTGTTCCTGGTACTCAAGTCGGTATTTGAGATATATTTTCCACAGGAAAAAAAAAAAACCCACACTACTTATGACCACTCAGGTTTTATGTTCAACCATGTCGGGACTTTTATGGCCTAGCTTGAAGACCTACCATTTTTTAAAGAAACCCTGCTGGGGGTTGGTCCAGCCCTGTAAGCACCACTCTGCCGCACTGCTCGGCAATAAAGCTCAGCTCTGTGACAAGCAAGCGGCTGCTGTTTGCTTCAGTCTTCTAGGATGTACCCTTGGCTCCTACCCCATGTCCAGTTTTGGATTGTCTGGCCCTCTTGAACGGCTCTCTGTGCTCCTGTGGGCTCACTGTTTGCCTGCTTCACTGCCATTCGCCGACGGTGCACTGTGGTTTTCAAACCAAGCCGTATTTATAGTCTTGGCCGTCTTTTCCTCCACTTTATCAAACCTTCATGCTACAGTGCAATAACCAGCCAATTACTGCAGAACCTGATTCAGGATCTGGGGGCCCTGGGGGACTCTGAGTGAGCAGCCTGCTGTATCCCTGGCCATCTTCCCTCTCCCCGCCAGCTGGGAAGGCCTATCATCTCAGGGGAGGGAGGCCACCATGGACCAATTGGGTATTTGTAGTACCTCCTTACCACTAAGGCATCCATGCACTTGGACAAAGTCTTTGGGAAAATTGGGAGGTACCTGCAGCCCCCATGCAGATGCCAAGAGCACCAGCAGTATAGGGGGCCGGCATGCTTGACTGGTGACCTTGATAATGACTGCCACTCCTCCTGACCTTGACTGCACCAGAACTCTTGGTAAATACCCACAATGCTCCCCAGGAAAGTGGATGTGAGGGAGTGGGAGGAGACCAGGTTCCCCATGTGTCTGAAAGACGCATGATGTCTCCAGGTGTTGACTGCTTACAGCGTGCCAAGTGCGGTAACGGACGTCTCCAAAACCTTTGCAGCCACCCCGTGAAGAAGGTATTGTCTCCTTTTGCAGTAGAAGGACACTGAGGTCCAGAGGGGTTAGGTCAGCTCTCTAAGGTCACACAGCCAGGAACTGGCAGAGCCAGGGATTTGGGGTTTGAACAATTCTTTGAGGTGAAATTCACGCAACATAAAATTAGTCATTTCAAAATGAACGATTCAGTGGTGGTCAGTACAGTCCAGTGTTGTACGACCTCTGCCTCCAGTGCCAAAACACAGCTGTCACTTCAGGGTAAAACCGAGTACCCGCCACACTCCACCCCTCGGCCTCCAGAGCCAGGTGTTAACTCAGGTGTGTCAGACTCAATCCTTCCTACGGTGCCTACGAATGCCCGTTCAACTATGACCTGGTAAGGGGACAGTCTTACCCTTGTCGTCTTCTCTCCTCAGCTCCCTGCGGGGGAGACCTGACGGGACCATCAGGAGTCATCCTGTCCCCAAATTACCCAGAACCCTACCCACCAGGCAAGGAGTGTGACTGGAAAGTGACCGTCTCACCAGACTACGTCATCGCCCTGGTATTTAACATGTATGTACCTTTCCCCCGGGTGGGAGACCAAGGGGTCAGAGCAGCTGCGGGGTTCAGACATGGGTCCCTAGGTGAGTATGCCCAGGTCTGCTGGGAGCGGGGTTCTCCCTCCATGGGAGGTGTCAGAGTCCCAAAAAGGACAGATGCTGGTGTTTGCAGAATGTCTAATATGTGCTCACTCCACTGCTCAGTGGTTTCACATATATTCTTATTTAATCTTACCATAATTTATGAACTAGCTATCATAATTTCTTTTTGTTTTTTAACCTCTGAAGCTGTTGAGATTCAAGAGTAGGGCCTTTCTGGATTCGTGTCTTCTGCCTTCCTGCTTTTCCTCCTCTGCTTTCACTTGGCCCCTTCCAGCAGGCTCACCAGTCTATGAACAGGCTCTGGTTTTTCTCAGGAGCTCTCCCACTATCTCCTTTATTCCTTTTAATTTTTTTATTTATGGATTTTTAGAGAGAGGGAGAGAAACATCGATTTGTGGGTCTACTTATCTATGCATTCATTGGCTGCTTCTTGTGTGTGCCCTGCCCTGGGATAAGCCCGCTACCTTGGTGTATCCAGACGACGCTCTAATCAACTTGGCTACCCGGCAGGGCTCTCCTTTATTTCTTCTAGAGGCAAGCTCTTCCCAGGAATTGTCTCTGCTTTCTCTCCTTCCTCTCCTCTGCTCACTCCAAAACCATTGACAGCTGGTCTCTGCTTCCACAGTATAAATGTACCCATTAACTCCTCTGATAAAAGACACTGTCAAACTGGTTGATAAATAGAACAGGACTTCCCATGTTTTATCCTCTTGCTCCCCTTGATCACTCCCTGCACCCCTACTCTGCTTCTTCCCCTTGGGTTTTATGAAGCTCCACCCACCACCACCCCCAGCCCACTCTGCTTCTCCACCTTCTGTGATTGGCTACTTCCATGCCACGCCCCTTTTCCTTGGCTGACAATAACTAGGCGTTTTCTCTTCTCATCCACACCTCCTTCCTGGACAAGCTCATCCACTCCCATGGCTTTCCTCTGGTAAACCGCGAACTGCCTTCCACCACCCGCCCAGACTCCCTCCTGAGCTGCAGGCTCCCGTCTCCAACAGCTGGGTGTCTCTGTCTGGTGCTGCAGGAGCCTCAGCTGCAACACATCGGCCTATTCTCCCCAGACGAGCTCTATTCTGAACACTGGGGACTGGCACCATCATCTGCCTTCACTGCTTCTTCTAGGAGTGACCACGGCACGGAACTTTTGCTGCCTTAACACTCCTCGTATCTTCTCCTTTTGTCCGTCCTCCCAGCCACCATCTTGGTTGCAGCCCTGTTATTTCCCGTCTCAACAACTACCACAGTCTCCTAACCGGTTCCTCTGCCCCAATCTGCCTTTCATGCCGATCTCTTCTTTAGCTAGCTGGCAGAGTGATCTTGTCCCATGAAAAAAATGCTGCGGTAACCACCCTATTTTCCATTTCAATGTATGATAATACTTCTCAGCAATCAGGAATAAACTACTGATACATGCAATGCGGAGGAATCTCAAAAATATCACACTGAACCAAGGAAGACAGACACACAAAAAAGTACATAATGTATGATTCTGCTTATATAAAGTTTTGGGATCGGCAAAATTCATAAATGGTGATTAAAACAAATCTGTTCGGTGGTGGTTTCTGGGGGTGAGGAAGACTGACTGGGAAGGGACACCTGGGAACTTGGGATTGTAGAAGTATTCTGGGTCTTGCTCAGCATATGGCAAAATCGGTAAAGTGTTAACCAATGTCACCCTGATAAATTTAATACATTACATAAATAAAATGGCAGAGTGATACACTTAAGAGATGATCCTTTCATGGTGTATAAATTACATTTACTTTAAAAACAAAGAAACAACAAACAGATCCTTTATTTTATTTTATTTTCCTTTTTTAAAAATGTTAATTGTTGTTCTTGTACAGTTTTCCGTCTTCTACTCCCATCCCAGCCCACCACCCCAGCCCTTCCCAGCTCCCTCCCATTTATACCCCCTCTAGCTTTTGTCCATGTGTCTTTCATACTTGTTGCTCTAAACCCTTCCCCTTTTCCCTTGAAATTCCTATCCCTCTCCTCTCTTATTCTCAATTTCAGTGTCTTTGGTTATATTATGCTTGTTTGTTTGTTCTGTTAATTAGGTTCCTGTTAAAGGTGAGATCATATGGTATTTGTCTTTTACCTCCTGGCTTATTTCGCTTAGCATCATGCTCTCCAGTTCCATCCATGATCCTTTATTTTAAAATCCTAAGTGACTCCTTCATCCCTATAAAGTCCAAACTTTTGAGTTTCATTCTAAGATCTGGCCCCTCCCTACTCTACATTCGGTCCCCACACCACATTCCAACCCCACAGGTCCTAATCCCCAAGCTCCAGCCAGACTGAAGCCCTAGCAGTTTCCAAGACGATTCCTCGCCCTTGTGACTTTGCCTCTGCTGCTCCCTTCACAGTGACTCCCTTTCTCTTCTTTGTCCCATTGCTGAGGCTTTTTCATCTCCCTAGACCCAACTCCTGCTTGGCCCCCACAAAAGCTTCATCTTCTCCTCCTCTAGGAACTTTGTGTTGTGTGACCCCGTACACCTGTACAGACTTGGCTGTGTCATCTTCACGTCCATCACCTCCTTCACTGCCTTGAAGAAGGGGTGGTGTCTGACACACCCCATGCCCTGGGCACCGTGCACAGTGCCTGGCATATTGAGGGTACTCAGACAAGATCCAATGATTGGAGGAAGGCAGTGAGGGAGTGGTGGAGCCATATCCAAACTGACCCACTCCAAATCCCTTCCCTGGTAGCTTTTAGGAGAGCAGATGGGTAGAAGCTGAGTTATGGGACAAGAACACCATCCCTCCCGGCAATGATGGGGTGAGCCTGCAGCCGACACCAGTGTGAGAAGGTGCCATATGGGAAGGAGGCCAGTGCACGTCTGGCTCTGCCCCTCATCCCACGTCTCTGCCGCTCCTACCCCTTTGTCCCAGAGATGCCATGGCCCCCTGGCTCCACCGCATGTCTTAGTTAAAGGGTGGAACTGCACTATACTCTCAGTCCAGACAAATGGGGTATCTGGGTATCTCAGCTCATGGCTGGACTGTAAGTGAGTTTGCATCAGAAGTTTGTTCTCTGAAAACTCAGTTCCTCTCATTCTGTTGCTTTCACCTTTACATGCTTGATTAGTACCAGTTGCCTTTGCTGAACAGATACCTGAGAGTGGAATCATAGCATCATAGGGCACGTGTTCAGACCAAGTAGATATTGTGAAACAGTTTTCCAGAGTGGTTGAGCCATGGGGTGGCCCCACATTCTGGCCAGTCCTTGGAATGTTCTATCATTTTTCACTCTCTCCATTCCAGTGGGATAAATTACCAATACATTCAAGGACTCTACTACCCAACTTACTAAACTAAAACAGTTTTAAAAATAGATGTTTTTCCCACACTATGGCCAGGATAGCTAAGAAAGAGGCAAGGTGTTGGTCCCAGGAATGGGGTGGTAAACAAATCCTCAGGAGAGCTGAGAACTGGCTCAGGGGTATGGGAAAGAAGCTGGGGTCCTCCGTGACACAGGGCTCTTCCTGCCTGGAAGGGGCTCCCTGGGTAGCTCCTTCCCTCTTGGAAAAGAAGGTGCAGCCTAGCATAGTATAAAGAACATCAGAGGAAGAAAGAGACCTGGGCTCTGGACCTGCTCTGCTGAGCCCTGGGTATGTAGAGTCGTAACTCATTTTCCCTTCTGTGCACAGTGCAGTGGGTACAGACGATATTGCATTATAATCACCAAACTGTTAAGAGGCTCAAACTCAATTATTCCAACCACTAAAAAGAGATGATAATTATGTGAGGTGATAAAGATGCTAATTATCACTACAATGCATATATAAATGTATCCAGTCAACTTGTATGCTTTAAACTTACACAGTGGTGTATGTCAATATATTTCAATTTTAAAATAATTTTTTAAAAGGGGTTGTTAAGTTTCAGCTCCAGCTTTCTGGGTACTGTCTCTGGAATCTGCCTCCTCCGCCCCAAACCTGCTTCTGCCATCTTCTCCACTGACTGGAAAGTCACTGCGGCTTCATCCTTCCCCCCACCCTGGAAGTCTCAGGGGTTAGGCACCAGTGGGATGCGGGGCTTGCTGTCTGGGAGGCTCCCCCACAGATACCAAGGGATGACTGTACTGAAATGATCATATAGTTTTCTCTTTTATTCTATGATAGGGTATACAGTAATTGAATTTTAGGTGTTAAACCAACTTTGTGCCCAGTTGGAGCCTTTATTTGACCATAGTCGGGTGGGGTGGGATGTTTTTGTTCCCCAGCTTTAACTTGGAGCCTGGCTATGACTTCCTGCATATCTACGATGGACGGGACTCTCTCAGCCCTCTCATAGGAAGCTTCTACGGCTCCCAGCTCCCAAGCCGCATCGAGAGCAGCAGCAACAGCCTATTCCTCGCTTTCCGCAGTGACGCATCTGTGAGCAATGCAGGCTTCGTCATCGACTACACAGGTAAGGGCAGCTCATCCCATTCCCAGAGTCTTGGTGTGTGGACTTCTGCCCTAAGGACACTCCTGGCCATAGTCTGGTACCTTGCTGTGGACTGGATGCTTCCTGATACGTTGTAATCGCATGCTCTCATCCCTCCAGTTTTCCCATTCTTTTATTCTCATTGTACTTCTGAATTAATGAAGACAAGCTCAATTGTGTCAGGGTCAAGAGCAAGGATCAGAAAGTTTTTTCTTAAAAAACCAAATAGTAAACATTTTCAGCTGTGAGCCGCATCATCTCTGTCACAACCGCTCAGCTCTGCCGTGGCAGCACTAAAGGAGCCAAAGGCAAAATACAGAGGAATGGGCGTGGCTCTGTCCCAGTAAAAGCCCACTTAGAAAAAAACAGTCCCTGTTGCTGTTGCTGTCTGGTCAAGTCTGTTGGGTTCACTGGGATCAGGGCACATTAGCGGGTCAAGTCCACTTGGCGGTTGTGTGGACTCGGGCAAGTTCATTTACCATCCAAAAACTCCATTTGCTCATCTACAAAATGAGGCTAGAATACTTCCTACCTCACAGAAATGTAAAGATCAATGAGCTCATGCATCAGAGTGCAGTGCCCGGCACGCACTGCGCATTCTGTAGTGTCAGACGGGAGCAGTTGTAGCTGTAAGAGTAGTTCCGGGCTCCGGGGCACTCCGCCTTCTTCTACTCTCTCCTTGACCTTTTCTTCTTCCCTAATTATCCCAGGCACCATTATCCAAATCCGAACTCCATTTCTTGCTTGATGGGTGAGCTTGGCAAGTCGTTATCGCTTGGAACCCATTTCTCCATCTTTATCTAATTATGTTTCAGGAGGCTAAAATTAAAAGGTATTCTGTGCTTACATATAAGATGTCTGAGTATAATAGCCAGTATATGCTACAGACACTTGAGAGATGATCGATTTTGTTAGTGTTACTGTAACCCAAGTTCACCCCGGCCTCATCAGCCTATGCAAACAAATGGAGTCACGTGACCCGTTAAGAATAAAAGGCTTCTGGCTCATGTCCCCCACTTGCATAAAAGGTTGCTGGTAGGACCTCAGCAACCTTTTAAAGTGCTCTTTAATTAAATATTTTTGGCAACTCCTGCGAATATCTCACATGAGCTCACAAATCCTATCAATCATAAAAATGGCTAACTAAGCACTTTACACCCATCGATTCATCAAAATCCTCGTAACTATCATTTGTCTGCTCCCGGTCAGGTCCAGGTCTAGAAGATACTGGGCGCACAGATGAGAGAGTGTTTTGCTTGTGGTCTTCCTTCCTCGTGTGGCTGGCCTGGGGAAGAGATTTTGCTGTTGTCTCTTCGTCCAGACACCCACCGTTCGACAACCCTCCGGCACACCCACAAACCCTGCTCCACATGCCGATACCAGGGCAAACACTGTCACCGTGGGGTTCTGGCAGAAGACACAGCTTAGACACAGCCCAGGCCCCCACCGCTCCGCCCACCGCCATCCCCACTGCCACGTCATCACCACCATCATCGTTTTTCTTCTCAGTCATCTCTCTAATCGTACCCTCATCAGTATCCTCAATTTTCCTAGCCAGAGGTCCTTCTATTATGTAAACCTTGCAAAAGCTCACCCTTTGTTATACCCACATCCAAATGGTTGAACACAGCCAGAAGAAGTCACATAAACATGGCACTTGGAGCCAACCGCAGATAACACCCTTTAACCCAACCAGGCCTTACCAGCCACCTGAGTGACTTCCGACTTGTCCCACCTGAGTCTTCTTGGTGGACATTCCAGAATTTCACCCCAAATGTTACCACTTCCAGTCTCCTTATGAGATGACTTCATTTCACCATCCCTGAGTGTAGTAAGTTACAAACTCCCTTAGCTTCTTCCCTAATCGCCTTGTTCATGGTGTCCTGGCTGTGGCCACCTCTCCCCTAGGTCTTCTCCACTGACTCCATGGGCTAGAGCCACACCTCCAGGTCCTCTTTCCCCCAAAAAAGTCCTTTTCACTTTCCTGTTGACCCAAAATCATATCTAGAGGAGTCCTCAGGTCTAAAACACAGTCCCAAGAAATAAGGCCTACCCCAAATGCCATCCGACCCAGCCAAGTGACTGAAGGAGGCCAGTTACCAGGGAGAGGGACGGGGGAGGCACAGCACCCCCATGCACCCTTCACCATTGTATTAGGCTCTGTGGCACCAGTACCAAGATAAATGTGTCTGTTTGGGGTGGGGGCTACCTGGTGAGACCTGGAGCCGCCCTCCAACTTTCTCAGATTGCACACACCCCAGTATTAGCACCTCCTCTACTCTGTCTCCCAGTCTCTGCTTAGGTAGGCCATTTGCTGGGACATGGGGATGCCTGCCTTATCCCATGGTCTCCTTTCTCCCTATCCCAGGACCCCTGGATTCCCAGAATGGGTCTCCTGTTCCACCAGACCCCATGACCCCAGTGATACTCACCCGTGCTCAATGTGTTTACAGAGGTGGCCTCCGTCACCTATTGACTAGTAGGCGCTGGACCAGTTGCATAACTTCTCTGAGCATCGCTTCCTAATCCTTCAAAGAGGGACAGTGGTACCATGTGAAAGAGGGATCGTGAGGGTTGGTAAATGGGCACAGCACCCAGCCGGGCGCCGATGCCAGCAGGTGCCTGGTGCATATTGATCCACCCACTTCCATCCCAGTGCCTTTTCCCTGCGTGATGGATATTTCATTTGCTCCGCCCTTGTTTGGAAGGGACAAGGGCTTATACCCTTCCTTGTGGGGTTAGCCCAGTGGAACAAGTACATTTTCTTTTCTGATGACTGAAAATTATAAAGTGCAATTATGATGTTGAATACAGGCCTATCTCGGAGACATTGTGGGCTTGGTTCCAGACCACCACAATAAAGCGGGTATCACAGTAAAGGTAGTTACACAAATTCTTCTTGTTTCCTAGTACGTATAAAAGTTATATTTATGCTGTACTGTAGTCTATTAAGTGTGCAATAGCATTATGTCTAAAAAAAGAGCAACGTACATACATTAATTTAAAAATACTTTATTGCTAAAAACGCTGTCATCAGAGCCTTCAGCAGATCGGAATCTTTTTCCTGGTGGAGGGTCTGGCCCCTGTGCTGATAGCTACCGACTGGTCAGGGTGGGGGCTGCTGGAGGCTGGGGTGGCTGTGACATTTTCATAAAAATAAGACAAAGTAGTTTGCTGGGTTGTCTCTTCCTTTCTCTTGAGTGCTTAGAGGCTGTGTTAGAGTTTTTAACTGGACTTGTAATGTCCCAGGAATAGGGAGGCCTGAGAGAGGAAGAGAAATGGGGGAACTGCTGGTCGTGGAGAAGGCAGAACACACACTGTCTTAACGGGTGCAGCTATGACACCCCCCAAATTACAACAGTGCCATCAGAGGTCACTGATCATGGGTCACGTAGCAAAGGTAATGATAATGAAAAGGTTTGGTGAGAATACCAAAATGTGGCACAGAGACATGGAGTGAGCAAATGCTGTTGAAAAACTGGCGCTGGTAGACTTGCTTGACACAGGGCTGCCCTGAACCTTCAATTTGTAAAAAGCACGGTATTAGAAAATCACAACAAAGGAAGGGCAATGGAATGTGATATGTGTATATATATGACATGAATATCAGTGATAAGTGTGTATGTCCTGGATACCTCTCCGGTCCTTAGCACAGAACTGAGACACACTGCACTCTGTGAGCCCGCAGAGTGCTCTGGGTGGAGGTGTGGCCCAGGGAGGACCTGCTGAGTCAGGCCTGGATCCCAGGGAGAGAAGTGGCTTCATGCATTTAGAAGCCATCGTCTGTCCAAACGCAGATGCCTGTCTTGTCGAGAGATCCAGAGCTCTGCTAATGCTGAGCATCTGGGTCTCCTGGGAGCTTCGGCTTCGAGGGTCCTGCTTTGGGAAGTGGGAGGAGCCACATGGCGAGCTGTTGCAGACTCAGAGGGGCAGAGTCCTGTGAAAACCCCTCTCTGAGTTCAACCCCAGCCCAGGACAGACAGACCAGAAGTCTTCCCATATCCTGCCAGCTCCCAAGTGGAAGGAAGGCAGGAACAGTTTGGTTGCATCTTAGGGATCATTTACTTTCAAATCAAGAAGTCCATTCAGACTAACTTAAGCAAAAGAAAAAAGAAAAAAAAAAAAAAGAGGGGAATAATTTGTTAATTAAAAAAAAAAAAAAAACCCAGAAATTCAAACTACCTTGAGACCCGAAAAAAAGAGTATTAAAAGAAAAACAACAGCCAAACTAATTTAAGCTAAAAGGGGTTCTATGTTTTAACAATACAGATAATAAAATCTTACCACTGAAAGGGAATGTGTTTTTAGAATACAAGAGCCCAAGGGCAGGAAGTATAAGGGCTTGAAGTCAGTGTGGGAGGGTAAGAGGTTGAGATCACCCACCTCTGTCTCCTGACCGCTCAGTCTCCTCCTTGCTCCTTTCTGAATTATTTGCTACATTGTCCTCTGTCTGCATATTAATTTCCATCACTTCTCCATTGTCCTAAAGGGTGGCTGCCTCACTCTGGACTTTGAATCGCATCCTATTTTGTATCCCGATTCCGCATCCCAAAGGACCATCAGCTTGACCAGGCTTAAGTCAAGAGTCTGCTGAGCAGTGTCATGGGAGTCGGCTCTTTCATAAGGGGCTGGGGCAGACCAGGCACTCTTACCATTTGTTCACTCAGCACATATTTAGTGAGAACCTACTAAGTGCCGGACACTGGTAGGGACTGAGAACAGAGCAAGGAGCAAAACAAAGTCCCTGCCTCCATGGAGCTCTCATCCTGGACCACCCGACATCTCTATTACAGATGAGGAGTCAGCACCAGCAACCCAGCTCACTACAAGGCCAAGGTGGGCGGTTCCTTGGTGTCTCTGTTCAGTTGCTACTGGAAGGTGGCTGTAGTGTCTCATCATCTTTGGACAGGCCTCCCAGGAAATGATTCTGAAGGCAATCAATCCTGTCATTCGTGGGATTCTATGAGACCACACTTTGAGGCACTTCTCACCTGAATTCAGGCTCCTGGGTAGCTTTTACCTTTTGCTAGAAGGAAACAAAGGGGATGAGGAGGGTTCTGTCTTTAGGAGACAGTCATTAAAAATGAGTCCCAGGGAGGTTATCATCTCTTACCAGGCCAGAGAAATCAGTGGAATAGATGGGTGGGGACCTTCATTCTCATCTTCCAACGGGCGCAGTGGCCTCTTCCTGGGCAAGGACAGGCTAGGACAGCCATGCACGAGTGTAGAGACCATCCGTTCATTTGACTGATGTTTATTGAGCTGCTTCTTCCTGCCACACCCTGTGCTGGGTGCGGAGGATACAACAGTGAGCAGACCGGTCATGGTTCCTGCTCTAAGGTAGTGTAGAGTGAGTGAGGGAAGCAAACAAGAAGTGAGATGGGTAAGACATTAGGGAAGAATAAGCTACTCTGAAAAAGAGAAATGAGGAACCCAGTTTAGCATGGTAGCCGGTCAAGGTGAAGGGTTTGTGGAGCAGGTGACATTGAAACAGAGACATAAATCTTGAGAAGAACCTGCTGTGCCAGAGCAGGGGTGAGATGGTGTCCAGACAGAAGGGCAGAGAGTTCAAAGCGTGTATTAGAGAATCTGGAACAGCTCAGGAAAGTCCAAGGTGACCTTTACTGGAAGGTACTAAAAAGTACCTATTTTCTCTTTCAAGCCCTTGGGGGTAACACTGAGCCAAGGAGTTGCAGCCAGATCCCCACACCTGCTTCTACCGCCACCACCGCCACCACCCACCGCTGCCATGGGTCTAACTTTGTGAATTCAAAATGCAGTCTCTCCACTGCTGCCTGTTTTAAAAGTAACACCTGTTTGTAGGAGAAATTCAAAGAATACAGAAGCATATAAGATGTAGTCCAAAAACTTAACATCTCCTGTCACTACCATCCCCTGAGTACCATTATTAATGGTTTGTTATCTCATTCCATATATTTTATCTAAAGTAATGTAAACTCTGGGCCAGCGTTGGCAAACTTTTTCTGGAAAAGGCAAAATAGTAAATATTTTAGGCTTAGCAGGCCAGATGGCCTCTGTTTGTATCTGCTCAGCTCTGCTGTTATAATGTTAAGACAGCCGTAGGTGGTATATAAACAAACGGGCATGGCTGTGTACCAATAAAACTTTATTTATAAAAACAGGCAGGAAACCTGTGAATTATAGCTTTCTGACCTCAATTCTATATGAATGGGATCACACCGTATGTGCTAATCTGTAATATGGATGATTTTTTTTGCTTTGTTTTGCTTTTCTGCCCAGCAATACAGATCTTAGACCCCTTTCTACATCAGCATTCAAAGACTTCCGCTATTGTTTTATAAAGGCCGCTTACATCTCAGCACATGGCTCTAATTCAAACTTCTTTAAAGAGTTCTTTACTGGTGAAATGTTTTGGTTGTTTGTTTTCTCTCTCTCTCTCTCTCTCTCTTTTATTAGTGTTTGAAATGGCCCTTATCTATTAGGGGATTAAAAAAGCTAATTCTTTAATTAGTTTTTAATCCTCACTCCAGAATATGTTTATTGATTTTAGAGAGAGGAAAGGAGAAAAAGAAAGAAACATTGATGTGAGAAATAACAATTAGTTGAACCCACAGCCTAGCTATGTGCCCTGACTGGGAATTAAACCTGCAACTTTTTGGTGTACAGGATGATGCTCCAACCAACTGAGCCACCTGGCCAGGGTGAAGGTGGTTCTTTTAATTTTCCCTTTTTGGAGGGTGTGGGTTTTATTTATCATCATGATGTTTTAGTCATTTAGTTTTATCATTCATGGCTGAGCTCTGGTTTGGCAGGCAGAAGACCTGATCTTGGTCTCAATTCTACCTCTTAATAGTTGAATGACTTGAAACCTTATTTAGCCTGTCTGATCACCGAATCCCTCATCCAGAACCCGGACAGGGGCGTACCTGGTCCAGCCCACTGCAGAGGCCACGGTGATACAGATAACGGATTGCAGCGTGCTTTGAAAATTACAAAGTGACATTCCCATGTAAAAGGCTATCATCATCACTGTTATCCTTATCATTATTATTAATGTGATAATGTTGGCAGATGAGCTCTTCTTGCTCTGACATGTGACTAACTGTAGAACAGAGTCTTCATCATTAATGTGGTTGTTGATTTTCCCAGCCCTGAGGTATTCAGCCAATTAATTCAGCATTCATTTATTAAGCCCCTAGTATGTATCAAATACAGCCAGCACTTGTGCCAAGTTCTGTGCCAGTTGCTGGGGTTAAAAGATTAGGTGATGCCCTCTGTCCTCTATGAGTTCAGAACCCACTGAAAAGAAGTACGCTTGCCCAAATTACAAGATAATGCCATACATACTATAGTAGAGAAAAAGAAAACAGAATTTTGCTGACAGAAGACAAAGTTCAGAAAGCTGCCAAAGAGAAGGTAGCATTGAAAAGCGTAGGAGTTCACGGTACAGAGGGGGGAGGAAAGGACATCCTGACACAGGATATAGCTCTGGGGCAGTCGCACCCATCTGGGGTCCCAATGCCAGGACAGCAGTGACCTAGACACACAGTTGCTTATCTGAGGCAGAAGTTTATCCTCCTTCCTGTGGAAGAAATTCTGGACACTGTTGTCTAGGTCCAATGAAGTGGCTTCACCGCGGTTCCTTTTGTCTTTCTGCTCTGCCATGCTAGTGCGTGGTTCCCGTCCTCAATGTTATCTCAGGGGGCAGATGGCGACTGGAGATCGACAGTGATGTCGGAATTCCAAGCTTCGGGGAGGAGGAAGGAAGGAAAGAAAGAAGGAAGGGCCAAAGCACACTCCCTCACTTATTACCTTCCTTTAAGCATCTTTTCCAGAAATCCCACGCTTACCCACTTAAGAAATATTTACTGAGTGCCTACTGTCTGCCAGGCACCGGACTGTAGCAGCTAACAAAAGGGGAAATCTGTCCTTGTGAAACCTACACTCTAGTGGAGAGAGATAGAAAAAAGGTAAAGTAAATGTGTAGCACCTGAAACAGTATTGATCTCAGTGCAGAGGAAAAAAAGCAGAGGATGACCAGGAGCGTTGGGGAAAGGAAGGTTGAAATTTGAGATACCTGGCTCTGAAGGTGTCCCTCTCCGACATGATTTCCAGCCCCAGATTTCTAACCAAACTTAAACATTGAGTTAACTCCTTAAAGTGGTAAGAGAAGGAGCCGGGTTGGGGGGGTGGGGGGGCGCCCTCTATACACAGAGGCCAATGTGGTTGGAGTGAAGTTAGCGAAGGAACAGTAGGAGTTGAGGTCATGGAGGGGAGGGTTGGAGGCAGAATATGCAGGATGCTGAAGGCCTGTAAGGATTTTGGCTTTTACCCTTAGTAAGACAGTGGCTGTTATTTGACCTGTGTTTATACCTTTTTGGCCAGATCTAGCTGTGCAGGAGCTTGAAGTTGTAGATCTTAGCTGGGCCTTGATACTCTGCATAAAATCAGGGGCGGAGGGGAGGGTTTAATTTAAGGATGAAGGTGGAGAATGGATATTCGATATCACAACCAATTTCGCCTCGAATGACCTGTGTGAATTTGGTCCCAAGTTACTTAATTTCTCTGAACTTCAAATAAGATTTGACCCACTCTGAATTTATAAAAAGGACAGATGACATATAAGACCTGGTGACAGCTCCTGTATCTCCATGGGTCACGTATAAATCACCCAATGGCTGGTTGTATCCTTGCCCAGAGCCACCCAAGTTTACAGGGAGGACAGGTTTGATGTGGGAGTCAAGGGGACACATCACAGAACATCCGAGGAACCCACTGAGGGGCCCTCTAGTAAGTGAGAGACCATTTTCTGGGTGTCACTTGAGTTTGAAGTCAGCGGTGTATCCGGGACCACTCCACACGTAGGTGTGGACAGAGACAAAGCACAGGGCCCGCCTAAGGGGCCCGGCTGCAACGGCAGCTGCACGCAGCAGGATCACAGGCTCGGAGCCACCTTCCATCAGTCAGCAGGCTCGGCAGCAGAGCGACACACTCTCCAGCCATGGCTGCCCTTGTATAAGTAGCTTAAATGGCACCCACGTGACAATGACAACCAATTTCCTCCTGAGCCATTCTTCTCCGAAGTCTGATCCCTTCTCTTCTGGCTCCTTCCTCCTCACGTCTGCTCTTTGAATTTCTGAGTGCCTCTCTGTGAACCCCCATCTCTAGACCTCTTGGTAGCCCAGCCTCCCAGACTCCAAGGGAGCCCTGATATTCGGTTGCATCTCCCTGGTACTGACCTGCCTCAGCTGTGCCCTGACCCTGCCCAGCCCTGACCACAGGCCTCCTGACCATCAGTGGTCCTGGACTGAGGAGGGTAAGGAAGCCTGTGGAGATTCGGGGGCCCGACTGGCCCTGTAATTGCTCAGGCATCATCACATCCACTCTTGTCCCGTGCGGAGGGGCAGAATGGATGCCTATTAGGCATGTCCGTGGTATGAGTGATTGGGAAGACACATGAGTGCAGTATCCAAATGGAAAAGTTCTGCTCCTTTAAGGAACTAGCAAGCACCCAATGCCCCAGTGCAAAGCCCTGGGAAACTATTGGAGACCTGGACATATCCCAGAGGCTAAAGTAGAGTTTTTTACTTCCTTCCTAAATCTAAGAAAGGCTGGAATATGACCCGGGACCCTCAGCTCCTGCCAGTCAGAGCATCACGTGCCTCCCCGGGGAGAGTGGGCTAAGGGATGACAAAGCGCTCAGAGGTTTGCCTGCAGCTCCCTCTGTGGATCAGGGCAAGAATGCAGCGTGCGGAGGTAAAACTTCACTCTCCAAGATGACTTCCAGCCCTACATTTCTAACCAGATTCAGAGGGTTCCAGACCTGAGGGAATAGGGCCAGCAATCCCAAGTCCCCATGTGCTCTGTGGCCAGTTAGGGTCCAGGCTTCCTTTTGGGTGCTGCACCCTATAATTAGGCCACTAATAAGTCCTGTGTACATGTTCGTTTTTCTTTTTTCCAGAAAACCCACGAGAGTCATGTTTTGATCCTGGTTCAATCAAGAACGGCACGCGAGTGGGGTCTGACCTCAAGCTGGGCTCCTCCATCACCTACTACTGCCATGGCGGCTATGAAGTCGAGGGCTTCTCCACACTCACCTGCGTTCTGGGGCCCGACGGGAAGCCTGCGTGGAACAATCCCCGGCCAGTGTGCACAGGTGGTGGGACTGGGGTGGGGAGGGAGAAGGAGGGGCTCAGGGCAAGGGGAAGAGGGAGGAGGGCCCTCAAAGCAGGAGCTCCTGGGTTCGCTGTGAGTGAGAAAGGCTGATAATTGGCCAGGTGTACTTACCCCTGTCAGTGTGTCATCTCTCTCAGATCACATAGTGTCCCCGCACGCACTCAGCCATGGAAACCTAGCAGGTAGGATGGAGTGTCAGAACTTCAAGAGCATGGTGGCCACCCGAGTTGAAAAACAAGACCCTTTTGCCCAGGTGGAAGAGCTTGGCTCCGAGGTCCACCCCCTGAGGAATAGGGTACCATGGTGGGAACGGAAGGTGGCTGGGACACATGAGTTGGCCTCTCCTAGTGGGGCCAGTGTGGGGAAGCCACAGCTCTCTACTTATGCAGAAACGACCCGGGTGTGGCATCAGCCATGGGAGCTGCAGATTCGTTCTGGTTCTGCTTGTAAGCAGAAGAGGTTCCCAAAATGCTGCTCAGAGCTGTGCCTCCAGGGACCAATGTCATGTTAATAGTGAGAGGGCCAGGATCGACGTGGCACAGGAGGGCCCGTGAAAGCATCAGGGTGGGTTTGGGGCCATGTGCCAGGTCAGGGATGGATGTCCCGGGCAGGGCAGGGCAGTGTCCTCAGAACTCCCTGCTCCACATCAGGGGCGGTGCACCTCCCGGCAACCCCGTCAGGCAGAAGCCCGAGCTGGGAGTGAGCAGAACAGAGGGTGGACAGCTGATGGGAGGCCCACAAGGTCACCTGCCCTCTGTCTGATTTCTCCTTCAGCCCCCTGTGGAGGACAGTATGTGGGTTCAGATGGAGTGGTCTTGTCCCCCAGCTACCCCCAGAACTACACCAGTGGACAGATCTGCCTGTATTTTGTCACCGTGCCTAAGGATTATGGTATGGGGTTTTATTGTACATTTGTTTATATGTTTTCTGACTCCTAGCCCCTCAGGCCCATCCCAATTGTACCCCAATTCCACCCCCAATTTTACCCCAATTCCACTCTCAATTGCACCTACTCCCATCGAGGGAACAGCAGAACAGTGTCCCATACTGGACAACTGAGTGTGGACACTGTGCAGCAGGCTGCAGGATGCGCTCCTGACACATGACCAACTGACACGCCGGCTGGAACCAAGGGGATAGGGGTGGTGAGGAACTAGCAGGGCTGAGGGAAGGCAGGGGCACTGGGCTGCCCAGCACAGCCCAAGTCTGAACAGATGTGCTGCAGATCCAGGCCAACTGGGAAGCCAGGGTTGGGTAGCTGAGGGGCAAGAGGAGGTGAGGAGTGGGATGGAGCCAGGCTTGCAAATACAGGTGAGGGAGCTGGGGGCCATATCATCCCACTATTCTGTCTGAGACCCGAAGCCTGGCCCAGCAGCTATAAGTAGGACGAGCAAGAAAAATGTCCTGAGAAGACAGAGAAACCTCCAGGTTCCGAGACCCCAAGGTAAAAAGAAGCTAGGCTTGTCACCTGGTTGGCAGTGGGGACAGTCAAGAGTCCTGCCAGCCTGGAGGACTCAGGAAGTTCCTGAGGAGCACAGGCCAGTTGTCACTGGGCAATAGACTCACCAGCCCAGCTGCTTTCTCCCTGGGTCTCCTCTTTGTAGGAGGAGTAAGAACTATTTCTAAACACAGTTGGTGTTAGTTAGATGGGGCAAAGGGCATCAATACATGCTGACTACCTAGGAGAGGGACGGGGCAGCCTGCAGAGAGCTGGCTGCTTAGTCCCAAAACACAGCGTAGAATGGGTACATCAGGGACAGGGTCCTGAGGTCACAGGGAAAATGGGGGATGTTACTCAGAGCCCTTCCATGTCCTGGAGTAGCTGCTGCAGCTGCTATCTGGGAAAGGAGTAAGATTGGCTCAGTGCCAGGGCCACCAACCTGACCGCCGGGCGCACTTCTCAATGTCATCTTGACCGCATGGGAGAATGCCAGCCAGCCCTTCTCAGCCCCTGCGACCCTGGGCCGGGAGCCTGGGCTGGTGTGCTAATCAGCCAGTGGAAAGGCTCAGCAAGGAGTTAGCCCCATGAACCAACAACTTCCTCTGAGGTTTCCCTCTTCCCGGCCTGAGATCCCGCAGACCGCCACCCCTTGCCCCCAACATGGCCGCGCAGGCTTCCACACTAAGATCTCCACCCCATGTCTCCTCCACAGTGGTGTTTGGACAGTTTGCCTTCTTCCACACGGCCCTCAATGACGTGGTGGAGGTGCATGACGGCCACAGCCAGCACTCGCGTCTCCTCAGCTCCCTGTCGGGCACCCACACAGGTACCCCGGGCTAGGCCAGGGATGGGGATGCGGCGGGTCATGGGTATTGCGGGCCAGCTCAGAGGGAGGAGGCCCTGTAAGCCTGGCTCCAGGTGGGACCCCGCAGTTCTGTTTGTCATGCGCCCTGCTCTGTCACTCAAGAGCCAGCTCCCGGTGGCTGTACCCAGAGGGGGTGTTCAGAAACTTCTCATATCCCAAGCTGCGCCTGCCCTACCCTGTGGGGTGTAGCATTCCCGTTGTTTTGTATTTAGCCTCAACATGTTTTTCTAATTATAAACATATTGCATTTTCATTGCAGAAAACTTAGAGCCAACAAAAAAATAATTATATAGGGAATTAAAATAAATAAAAGCCACCCAGAAAGTACCATTGAAAAAGATGGAGTGTATTTCCTTCCAGTCTTTATATCTACTTAGACTTAATCGTTTACATATTTTATTGAACATAGTAATATACATATTTTTAATTGCAATATTCATTGTGAATGTTTCTGTCATTATTTTATTCTGTAATAGGATTTTAAAATGCTGCATAATAGTCTATCATAGAGTTATTTAAAATATATGTAATGAATTTAAAATCTATGTAATGAACATAGATTGTTTCCAATTTTTCACTTTTATAATAGTAATTCAGTGTGTTATACATGTCATTATACACATCTATACTACCTTAGAACATCTAGAAGTAGAATTGCCAAGTTAAAAGATATGTGAGATCCTTAATTCTTTTTCAACAGATTGTCAAATATACCCTAGAAAGTTCTTGCTACTTTGCTTACCAGCAGTGAATAAGAGGGCATGTTTTATCCTCACAAAATTAGGTAATTAAAAAACACAAAAGCATTATCAGCTTGAAAGTGCAAATGGCATCTCATTTTTCAATCTGACCTTTTTATTACTAATTAGGTTAACCTTCTTATAATGAAATTATTAGCCCATGCATTTTTTTTGTTCGGAATCTACTTGTGAATTAGTATTGATTTTTCTATTAACATTTATTTTCTTATATTTAGTAAAGCACCGTATTATTATAACATATATATATTATTTACTATAAAAACCTCTTGCCAATATAATATGCTATAAAAAGCCTTCCCCTACAGTTTGTTATCTGCCATCTAATTTTCTTCAGGGTTCACTTTAATGTCAGGAAATTTAAATTTCCCATGATATCAAATCTATCAATGTTTTTCTTTTATGGTTTTCTTTTTACTTTCATGCTGATGAAATAAAAATTCCTCTGTGTTTTTTTTTTTTTTACTTCTTTTTAGTTCCATTGTTTTGCTTTAATAACTTTGGAATTTATTTCAATATATTATTTGATTTAGGGAATATGATCATATTCTTTCAAAGTTAATCAGTTGTCCTGACAGAATTTTCAAAATGCCAGATTTACATATATAAAATTTTTTTGAAGGAAAGGTTATGTTTGTAGACTTTTTATCCATTTCCTCTAAGTGTTAGTTTATTCTTATATCAAAAAGCTTTAATTATTGTAACATTATAACAATGTTTACTATTATCTTGATTTTTAAAATATAGTAAGATAAGTCCCCATAGACATTCTTTGTTTTGAATTTTTATTGGCTTTTCTTGCTTAACTTTTGCCTCCAGATAAACTTTAGAAATATGTTGTCAAGTTTTAAAAAATTGCATTGGAATTTTCACTGGAATCCATTAAACTGACACAATCGTTTGACTGGGAGAGAACACACCACTTTGTAACAGGGACTCCTCCTCCCGTCCGGGGGCGGGGTGTGTCTCTGCATTTACTTACCGTCTGTGACCTGAAGGAGGTGCTGTAATTTTCATTTAGGCAGTGTGCATTCTTGGTCAACTGTATTCCTAGATATTTCATGGCAGTTTTTGTTGCTCCTGTAAATGGGCCTCCCCACATTACATTTTCTAATTGGTCTTTGCCAGTATGTTGGAAGACTGGTATTCTGGGTATTTTCATTTTATAAAGTCATCGAGCCTTCCATAACAACGTGAACACTGCCAGCTAATTCCCCTGGGTCCTTTAATATCCTCTACGGATAAATTTGTCTCACTATTTTATCTCTTCCTTTTCAGTGGTTTTTCTCTTATTTTCTTCCATTGTTATCGATCTGTTCAGGTATCATTTTGTTATGAATGCTGATGTATTATGTTTTAGTAAAAAAATCATTTTGTAATTATTTTAACTTTAGCAACATTGCTTATGCAATATGCTACTATGATGCTATTTAATTTCCTTTCTATTAGTTGTATCTCCTGCCTTTACAATGCCAAATGCTGATGCATAGTTCCCCTTTTTACTCAGCTGGACCAGCGGTTTTTGTTGTTTGTTTCATTTTGATTTATTTTTTACTGCATCTACTTACCAATTCTTCTGTGGAGTTTGTTGTTATATTCTAATGAATTAACCTCTGCCTTTTTTTTTCATAATACCTCTCCCCATTTTTTTCTCCAGACTATTGTGTTCTTGTTCTAACACCTTGAGTTGAGAGCTTCGTCCGTTATCTTCTCTGTGTAATAGAGAGCATGTTTACAGCAATACATTCACCTCTAAGCATAGTTTGGGCTTCCAGCCATAAATTTTGATATGTATTATTTGCATCATCATTACTTTCCAAATTACTCATGATCGAATTTTACTCTTTTTTTCCCAGGGTTTGTTTAAGAACATGTCTTCCCTACTCTCCCCACCCACCCCCCACCCCCACCCCCACCAAGAACTTGTTCCAATTGCATTTGTGTTGTCTCCTGTTTTTATGGCCATGTGGTTAGAGAACATAGTTTGCACCATTGTTCTTTGGGGTTTAAATGAGGCCCTCTCATTAGGCGAGGACATTTTTTTAAATTCCCCAGGAATCTGAGAAGAGTGCGGGTTCTCTGCAGGGTCCAGACTCCGCAAAGAGGGGAGGGGTGAATGAAGCCCCACAGGCAGGCTACACTGCCCATGAGCCTTAGATACCTGAGCTCCCCACCTCCTTGCAAGGTGCCTGCAGGCACAACACCTGACCAATCCGAGCTTTAGTGTCCTTATCTGTGAACGGCAGAGTAAAAGTTCCGCCTCCTCAAGTTGCTGTTGGGATCCAGCGGCTTTGTAAAGGCCGTTAGATCAGCCTTACCCAAGTCTGCTATTCAGATCCGTTACAGCAGTGGCTCTCAGTCAGACGATTTTCCACACCACCGCCCCACACATTCACACCCGGCTGGAAGCGTGGTCGGGATCTCTCAAGGTGGGATGCTTTTCCAGAATCTCTTGATAGGTAGATAGATAGATAGATACATGATAGACAGAGGTATAAGCAGGTATAGATAGAGGAATATAAGTGTAGGTACAGGTAGAAAGAAATAGATATGTATACTTTTAGAACTTACAGATATAAGTGTGGATATAGATAGTTGTAGATATAGATGTATAAGACCCCTAGAAATAGAAAAACGGGTAGGTAGATGATAGGTAGGTAGGTAGGTAGATATATAGATAGATAGAATCTATAGACATCAACATCAATATACTCAGATCTTATCTTACTCCTCATTCGAAGAAACCCTGCTGACGAGCCACTGGTATGGATGGGAGTGATGTGTGCCTGTTCGTACTGTGTGTTGGGTGGCGGGGAAGCTTGAGAACCACCACACAGCATGCTTCACTTTGTTTTTCTAGTTGATGTGTCAATGGTAGGGGACGCTGTGTGAGAATATCTCCCACCACAATTGTGATACTTTGTTGTCTTCTTGCGTTTCTAACAATTGTTGTCTCTGTGTTTGCCTCATATATCTTCCTCATTTTCTCTGAGAGTTTTTTTCCTTTTAAGAGGAAGTTTACTTACTGATTTTACAAGTGAAACATCTGGTCTGCTATCAGTCAACTTGCTTTGTTCTTTCTGGGTGTTTTTGTTTTGGTTTGGTTTGGTTTTGCTTTGATTTGCCTCCTCACCTTTCTAATCATACGTGACCCATCTCAAATTTCCATGGGTTTTTAAATATATATTTGGACTTTTAATGTTATTGTAATTATTTTTAAATGATGGACTTCTTCCCCAACAACAAGTTTTCAGATTTGCATTTAGTGTCGTTACCTATTCACAATAATTATTTGGGTTTGACTATACTTTCCAGGTTGTCTTTATCCCTGAACATTTTTTATTTCCCTACTTTCACTCATTTTTTTTTAGTAGGGCTTATAACTGCAGTACTATCTGTCACCTTGCATGTGTGAGAATGCATTTTCTTTGACATATTATATAAATGACAGCTTGATTGTAAATCAAGTTACGGGTCACAAACTTTTTGTTTCAAAACTGCAGTATTCCTTCCACCCTGTTCCAACAGCTACTATTACAGACAGGTTGGAGTCCCGCCTGATTCTTTATCTTGTAGGTAACCTGTGCTTTTCTTTTTAAATACCTTTCATATTTTTCTTAATTTTTAAGATCAAAAAGCTGAGCAGGGTGTGTCGAGGCAGAAATCATTTCTCATGAATTAGATCTGGCAGTTGGTGAACAGTTTCAGTCTGAACCTCAAGCCTTTCTTAAACTTAAGAAAGTTATCGTCTTTCTTATTTTCCTTCAATTTCTCTTGTCTTCTCTCTCTCTAGAATTCTTGATATATGTATATTGGATTTTTTCATCTATCTTCCATGTCACTTGTTGTTTCTCTCTTTATTTTAATCTCTTCGTCCTTTTTCTTCGGATTCTGGAAGAATTTCCCAAATTTAATCTCCATGTCGCTGTTCAACTTCTGCAGATCCCAGATGCCATGCGCCAGCATTTCTCATCTCTTTGAAGCCTTTGCTAGCCTCAGATCTTTCCTTTGGCGTGTCTCCCTCCTCCGATTTCACAGGTGCAGTGCTAGATTCTTGTGACAGTTGTGATTGACAGTCTTCTGAGAGTTTGCCTGTTCTTTGTTGTAGTTCCTACAAAAATATTTGCTTTCGTTTCTGAGGGTAGTTTGCTCCCTTAAAACTTTGGAATATTTTTGTACGTCCAGGGGTCTTGCTGCATCCTTGCTTAGCCATGGAGAGGGAGGCCTGCAAATGTCCAGGACGGGAGTCCAGATGGGTTCTGTCAGAGGTTACCTGGGTCCTGATCCACATGGGTCAAGCCACATGGTGGGAGGATGGAAAAGTTGAGTTTTGTTCCACTCACATGCATTGAGAAGAAGAGGTAGAGATAATGGGGAGATACTTTGCCTTCATGAGTTTTGTTTTTGTTTTCCACTTTGGCAGCCAAGAGTCAGCTCGGGCAATGACGCCTAGCCAGGCTCAGCCATCTGGGTCACATGCAAGTCTCAGTGTGCTGTGCAAAAGGCGGCCCACTCCCTGTGGCCAGTAGCATCCCATCAGCCTCCTGCATGCACTGGTGGGCCCCAGATGAGCCTCCCAGTGGCCTCTCAGCTGATGCCAAGTCCAGCCCTCACTACAGTGGAACTGCAGCCTGACTTTCTGTAACCCCTACTTCCATTCTGCTGGTGGAGTCAGCAGCCATTCTCAGGGGTCCCTAAGGCTTCAGAGGGGCATCACACAGAATGGCCATGCCACTGCCTCCACCCCATAGTCCCTCTGCTTCCACAGGAAGGTGATGACGACCAAAACCATGCTTCCCAGCTGCAGGTCTGATCCTGCCGTCTGTACCCCCACCCATCTGTACCACACCAAGCAGAAGACACACCTTAATCTTCTGATATAAAGTTAGGGAAGTCAGGCTCCCCCAACTTCCTGGGCTCATTAAGGTTTTCATTAGTCTGTGTGTTACGGGTTGGGTGACAACCTGTCCTGCTTTGCCTGGGACAGTCCCAGCTCTCACTGGGTTGTCGCAGTATAATTATTAATAGCATGCCCTTTTACTCTCAGAAGTGTCCTCGTAGGAGCAATAAATTACACATTTGCTCTGGTTATTGATCATTTCACAGAGAATCTGGGAAAGGCTAGTTACTCTCAAAAGATCCCAGCACCCTCCTTCCGAGCGCTGGTGCTTTTTCTTGCATCAGACTGACGGCAGCTTCCCCGAAATCCACCAGGGAGTTTGGCAATGGCCTTATCCTCAGGCCGGTGGGCCACCAGCTCTTTGGAAGCTTTCTCCCCTCAAGGCAGGTCATTTCATCATTCTGCACCTCTCCTTCTTGACCTGTTAGCTGAGGGCACTGAACCCTTGTCATGCCAACTTCACATTGACCGTGGGTCACGATAAGACCGTGGATACTACAGCCTCCTGTGAACTTTAAGCTGAAAAGTGCAGTGCAGATGTGAGGTTTCCTTTCCCGAAGGGCTGGGATGTGGAAGGAATTAGCGTGAAGGGCGTGGGCAGCCCCTCCTTCCTGGCCAGGGTCTCATCTGCTGGGCCCGACCGCTGGACTCACGGTGCTCCTCTCCTCCTCACCTCTTATCTCGGCAGGAGAATCGCTGCCCTTGGCCACCTCCAATCAAGTTCTCATTAAGTTCAGTGCCAAAGGCCAAGCACCCGCCAGAGGCTTCCACTTTGTCTACCAAGGTATGCAGGATATGGGCATGGGAGGGAGGGAGGCAGGCTCCATTTGTCAGTGACTTAGTGACCAAAGGAACAGTGACCTTTGCTCCTTAGTCTATGCCTTATTCTTAGGGTATTAGTGATACTAACTAGTTTGTGAGACAGTTCCTTGAAATTCAGTTGAATTTTGTACATTCATTTACTCGGCAGACAATTCTTGGACCAAACTCCATGCTGAAGGAGGGGAGAAATCAGACATGGGAAGCTAATTCTGCCCCCCACACTGTCTGGTACAGCCCCAATGGCCGTGGGAGACCAGCCCAGGCCTCTTAACTAGACTCCGTCCTGTGGGGCTTGGTTTTATCCACAAGGCCCAAGCAAGCTGTGGGAAAAACACAGGCTTGGCAGTGAGGCGGACATGGATATGAACCCCAGCACTGCCACTTTCCCACCGGGTGCCCGAGACTCCTGCTCTCGGAGCCCCAGGTTGCTCCCCTATTAACTGAGGGTAATAACATCACCTCACTGATAGGATTAAGAGAGAAGTCACAAAGAGCTGGCACCAAGCAGTCAGCAGTGTTTGCTCCCTTTCTTACTGGCCCTAAAAGGCAAAGGCTGGCAGCATCCTGGTGTTCACCTGCAGGCCCCAGCCTCTCCTTGCCCAGAAGAAGTTGCACCGTTTAGGGCCCGGTGTCAGTGCGGTTCTATTTATTCAGTTGCCCAGGGCGAGCTGCGTTTCGAGGTGCAGGGGGAATCCTGCCGCAGCGGATGCTGTATCTGGGCCTAGGTTAAAAGGTCCTACCTACCATTATGGGTAGGGAGAGAGGAGATTCAGGTGACAGAGATCAGAGCTCTGGGCAGGTCCTAAGGAAAAGAGGCCGAAAGCAGAGTGATGGCACTGAAGTGGAGGAGAAGGGCCACCCTCCCTGTGAGGAAGTGTGGGACCCTGACTGGTGAGGGGCATCACTGGGAAGGCATGGAGCACAAGTGGCCCTGAAACCTGGCCAAGGACTCATACTGCCTCCCATGGCTTCCAGAAGCTGTGCTGCAGCATTTCATGTCCATCTTCGTTTTGGTGCATGGGCCTCATCCTAAGAAGCCCCCTACCCCTGCTCTAAGGGAAAGTGCCCAGAGCCTGTCTGCGTCCCATCCAGGCTGTCAGTTCCAGTCCAGTTGTGAGTCCATCCCCAGGCCAGTTTCCAGAGGGGAGAGGCCTGCCCTTCAGTGCCCTTGTCCCCTGCAGCGGTGCCCCGAACCAGCGCCACGCAGTGCAGCTCTGTGCCGGAACCCCGCTATGGCAAGAGACTGGGCAGTGACTTCTCTGTGGGGGCCATCATCCGCTTCGAATGCAATTCCGGCTATACCCTGCAGGGGTCCCCAGAAATCGAGTGCCTCCCTGTTCCAGGGGCCTTGGCCCAGTGGAATGTCTCAGCGCCAACATGTGTAGGTGAGTACCTGGATACCCGGGACTCAGGAGGGGTGGCCAGCAAACAGTCCTTTCTCCCTGGGGGAGGCAGCAAGACCTAGCAGCTACCCCAAGACATACAGCAGCCCCTGCCTGCCCGCATAACTCAGGTCACTAGTCCTGTGGAGTGAATGTGAAGACAGCAAGGAGGAGGAGCTAGGACTGCTGGGGAATTGGGGTGGAGGGACAGATGTGAAGGGAGGTGCATGGGTCTAGACCTCTGAAGAGGACTGCATGGGGAGAATCGTGGGAGAGGGTGGGACTGAGGCCCCACTGGAGAAGCCAGCAGGGTGGGGGTGGGAATCATAAGCAGGCTGGGGGGGCCTGAGGAAAACCTGTTTGGGGAGGTTCCCATGGGGGACCTGCAAAGACCAGAGCTGCCTCCTCCCAGTGCCATGTGGAGGCAACCTCACGGAGCGCAGGGGCACCATCCTGTCCCCCGGCTTCCCGGAGCCCTACCTCAACAGCCTCAACTGCGTGTGGAAGATCGTGGTCCCTGAAGGTGCTGGCATTCAGGTAAGGGTGAGGGGACATCTCCGTCAGGCAGGTGGCCGGGAGGAGACAGTCCTGTCCCTGCCCTTCAAGCCAAGGGTGGAGTTGGGGCCCACACACCGAAAAATACCACAGCTCATGGCCCAGGGGCTTAGAAGGGCATGAGGAGAGAGCTGGGTGAGGCAGGAAGGAGGAGGGGCGGGCACGGGCTCGGGCCATCAAGGATGGCCAGAAGAAGGAAGTGGGCCTGGAGCTGGAATGCAGAAATTGGGGAGGATTCATGGATTCATAGGAAATATTTTTCAAATGGCTTGAAGGTTTTTTTTTTTTTCCTTAAGATTATGAGGGATGAAAGCAGGGACATTGTAGGTAAAGGGAAGGAGCAAACCAAGAAGCACAGATAAGACATCAGGCACACCCCTAGGGTGTTGCGCCTGCAGCCTGAACCGCAAGAACAGAATTAGGACCATAACAGGTGCCCAGTGGTTAGAGCAACGTGGGGGAGGCCAACGGGGCGGCTGTGAGCAGGGACTGGTGGTGGACAGCCCAGCAAGGGGCGGGCAACCGGCTCTTCGCTGCAGGACGTCCAACACAGTCCAGACAGGAAAGCGGGCAAACCTGAGGAATGTTCGAGAGACAGAGAGAAGGCCAGTCAGCCTGAAGTGCTCCCCCTGACTGGATGTCCTTTCCCCATTCACTGCCTTATAATCATTCATTTCTCATGTGTCTCCCCCACTGGGGACACAGAGCCCCTCAAGGGTAGAGGCTGCGTCTTACTTTTACTCGAAGGACCTTGAGCAATGTCAGGCCCAGAGCAGGTGCCCAGGAATTGAATCAGTTACATGAAGAGAGGGAGGGTGGGTAGCAGGCTGCCTAACCCGCAGTTCACTTCCTCTGCTTTCCCAGATTCAAGTCATCAGCTTTGTCACCGAGCAGAACTGGGACTCCTTGGAAGTGTTTGACGGCGCGGACAACACTGTGACTATGCTGGGGAGTTTCTCAGGTGAGGCGGGACTTCCAGGGACCTCGACGCAGAGGGTAGTAGTGGACACTATTATTATTAATTTTATTATTATTATTATTATTAAGATATAATTCACATCGCCATAAAATTCACCATTGTAAAGTGTACAGTTCAGTGGGTTTTGGTGTATTCACAAAGTCCTACAACCGTCACCACTACCCCAGAACACTCTCCTCACCCCAGAGAGAAACCAGGTCCCCATCTGCACCCACTCCCCATCGACCCCGACTTCTGTCCCTTAGCAACCACTAACCCGCTTGCCATCTCTGTGGATTTCCTTGTCCCAGACACTTATATGGGGGCTTCGTGTCTGGCTTCTTTCACGCAGCAGAACGTTTTCGGGGGCAGCGTGTCATAGTATGTAGAGCACTTCATCGCCTGGACAGACCCCATTTGTGTACCATTCATTAGTTCATGGGCATTTGGCTCTTCCCACTTACTAGCTAATGCAATGATGAACCTTCTCATACCAGTTTCCATGGGGACATGTGTTTTCCATCCTCTTGGGTGTATACCGAGGATTGGAATCCCTGGGTCCTGTGGTAATTCTATGTTTAATTTATTTCCCATCATAGTGGTGGACTTGGGGTTGCAGGCCGTGTGTGTTTTAGCCCCATGACCAGGTTCATTACTTGGGTCTTTTAAGCCCCAGAACCCGTGTCACCAAGATATAAAAAAGGACTCCTGTGCCCCAGATAAACCGTCCACGCTGCTCACATTGCCCAGATAAGGAGACATGTCAGAGTCATTTTGAAGGTGGCTGGGAGGGAACCAAACTCGTGGGCCACCCGAAGAACTCGCCCTGCTGCTGGCAGAAGGCTCCGCCCCTGCCCAGTCTGCAGAAAGTTGTCTGTGGTCTCCCACCTCCTTTGGACCTTGGCGACCCCGCGCTCTGAGAGATGCTGGTTTGTCTTTTAACCAGTGTGAGAGTGGGGACATTCGGGGGCCTTGGGAGCAGAACATCATCAGGCAGCAAGAGCAGGAGACAAGTGGGGAGCTCGGGGGCCGGGGAGACTAAGCCTGAGCGGTGCCTGTTTCCTGCCCCAGGAACAACCGTGCCTGCCCTTCTGAACAGCACCTCCAACCAGCTCTACCTTCACTTCTACTCAGACATCAGCGTGTCGGCAGCCGGCTTCCACCTGGAGTACAAAAGTGAGAATCCGGAGTCTCGGCTGTGCGCAGGGTTCAGGGTGGGAGCTGGCAGACGCAGAGTCCCCAGGAGGAGTAGGAGCCGTAATGGGCTGTGCTGTCCCCATCCCACTTGCCTCACCCCAGACCTAGGTGAAGACCCTAAGGCCCAGAGAAGGTCCAAAACCTCCTCCAGCCTGCACAGTCAGGAAGTGGTAAGGGCAGAATTCCCACCCAAATGTCCATTCTCAGAAACCCGTGCGTGCACTCCCTCGGTGTCCACACCAGGAATGGGAAGGGGGCCTGGTCATTGGCCTAGGCCAGGTGCATAATTTGGGCTGTGAGAAAATAGAGGCGATCCTCTCTTCCAGTCCTAAAAACTGGCCTCTCCAACTTCTGCTTCTGTGATGCAAATTGTCTTTGGAAATGGGGAAAGGCGTGATCAGCTCGGCTCTCTTTGACAGCATGGGCCTGTGCAGATGGGAGCCCCAGTGGGTGCTGGAGGCCTGACAGGGTCAGCACTCGGTGGAGGCAGATGCCCAGCTGGTCTTCAAAACGAGTGAGCTTTATCCAGGCAGTTGGGAGAGAATTCCTGGATCCTGGGATGCCCGTGGCCTGCAGGAACTGAAGAGTGCACCTAGTAGGACAGACCTGGGGCAGCTCGAAGCAAAGACCCTGCGGGGTAGAGGGCAGGACAGGGGCCTCTGAGACCCTCCTCCACAGACCTAGAGGCTCCACCCTGCTGGTGGTCCGAAGTATCCACATTTTTTTCTTTTACCCTCTTTCCTCTGTTCTTTGCAGTTTTGTGTCCTTAATCCAACATTTTAATTTGAGTCCTTAAATGTTCCTAAGGCTCTTCTCTTTATTTTATTTTTCCAAAGACATACTTTCTTCCTAAATCTCTTTGTCATTCTACTGTCTCATTTCCAGGAAAACTTTGCATCCTCTCAATTTTTTTTTTCCAGGGAACTGGTAGTTTTCTCAGTAGCTGATGTTTACCATGCACTGTCCTCTCATGGTGGGAGAAAGCTAGGGGAAAACAGAAGTCCCCATTAGTATTTGGAGACCGAAATTCCTAGGAACCAAAACCCTGTAGTTATATTTTTGTTTTGTAGATAATCTACAAAGAGCTACAGAAAGGGAGAATTAATTGCTATTGTACAGGCAAATGGTTTTGAAGGGTACTGAAAAGTCATCTACTGCTATGACTCATACTTAATGTTTATTTAATTAAAATGGAAGTGGAACAATTAGGCTTTCAAAAGTAAAAAAATTGCATATGATAAAAAGTAATTCTTTCTTCATTGCCAGCATGGCTTAAATAAAATCAAGATGTGCAATCTAAGAGAAATTAGAATGGACTTTTCTCTGTCTCCCTCCTCCTGTCTCTCTCAGGTCTCACTTTGCTCCCCAGGCCATTTTTCCTCCCACCAAACTCTCTTGCTCTGGCTTTCTCTCTTCTTCTCACTGCCTCTCCTCCCTCAGTCTGTCACTGCCTTTCCTTGAGAAGGTCTTAGGTTACCAAGTTGGGATCACCCCCTTTACATACTGAGTCGCATTCTACTTGGAGTACAGGGAGGAGTCGGGAGAAATAGACAAGATGACAACCAAGATGAAGTGCTTCGAATTCATTGTAATTATGGTTTTAATTCTGCCCTTCAGGTCTTTTGTCCCAGCTGCTAAGATTTGTGGTCATAGGCCCCGACAGCGTTCACTTCACGCATCACGTTCACTTCTTAAAAGTACATGCAGGACAGGAGTTGCCTGGGAAGAACATGAGAGAACTTTCTGGAGTGACAGTAACATGTAGTTTTGTGGGGGTTTGGACCATATAGGTGAATGCATTGTCAAAACTCAGCAAATATGCACCTGGGTCAGACCCAACTGCAGAGTGTCTTATCGCATATACCCTCCCCTCCTCTCTGCCACCCTCGGTGAAAGGAGCATTTTGGAGCAGGCCAAGAACTCAGTTTACCACAGCCTCTTCGCCTCCTCATGGTTCTTCCAACCCACGTCCCCAGAGAGGTGCACTCCAAGTCCCTGCCATCAGCAAATACACAGGGATTTATTTCGCGCATCACAAATGTCCGCACCTGCAGATGAGACCCTGGGGGGCACAGGGGAGGCGTGAAGCCCTCCATGGAGAAGGTGCTACACTCCTTTTGCTGTGGGAGTCAGCCAGGAAGGGATTCAAAGAGGATAAGGATGATTTTCAGGACAGGAGATGGGGAGAGAAGGCCTGGCCGATGTGAGCTCGTGTGGCCTCAGAGTACGGCCCCCACTTGGGCAGACCTGGAGTCATACTGGGTTTGACTTGCACCCAGCAACGTAGCATCATAAGGGCAGGTCTCTGGGCCTCTTGGCCTTCACCCTCACCTGTGAAAAGGGGAGTTAAGACCTGCATCAAGCGGATGGGAGGACGTGTGTGACCCACTCACTCCAGCCTTGCTTGTGGGAAGTGCTCAGGGAGTGAGGATGGTGGAGTTGGGCTGGGAGGGTCAGTGGAGGAAGAAGACTATGAAGGATGCTGGGTGTGTGATAAGGACCAAATGAACACAGACTAAACTTGCAAAGTCAAGAAAGGAAAGTGACAGAGGAGCATTTGGGAACCTGTGCAGGGGATTTGGAAACCAGGCCAAGATTATGAAAGTCATAGAATATCAGGATGAGAGGTGAGATTCCGTTTAATAGGTGACGGGGACTCACTTCAAATTGCTGAACAAGGAAGTCCCATGGTCCAAAGACAGAGGTTAAGAACACAGATTGCCTGTGAGCGCAGGATGGACGGGAACAGAATGGCTCAGGGTAGGGGTGGGAGGGAGGCTCAGAGCTGGCTGTGGGAGCCGAAGTGCGCGGAGCCCCAGCGACGCTCCCAGAGGGGAGCTGGCCTGACTTTAAAATACACCAAGAGAAAGAAGGCAGTGGAGCATCCCATTTGCTGGCAGACTTTCTCCTAACAGTCTGTCCCAAAGAGGGGACTCGGAGCCCCTGAGCACCGCTGAGACGTCCCTCTGATAACTGCTTTCTCTCCTCCTTGCTTTCCATTGGCCTCTCTCCCATTTCTTAGCCTACCAGAGTTGTCTTCTAAGAGCAAGGAGAATGGAGGGGAGTCAGGAGTCTGGGGCAGGAGTGATGTGGGAGGAACTCATGCAGAGGGTCTGGGGTTTAGAGCCAGGGCTGGGCAGCTCCCTGGCTCTCCTGTTCTGAAGGCCTTCTGGGGCGCCCTCGGGGCAGGTGGGCAGCCAGAGTTCCTGGAGGGCACCTGCCTGCCCCGAGGAGCTGTGGTCTGTGGAGCCACCGTGCCATATAAACACTGACTTTGTCTGCACACTGTCAAGTGAAAGGGTTGGGAGCGCTAGCCTAGAGTCCACGGGCAGGCAAAGCCCAATTTGAAGGTACCCTCCTCCCCGCTGCGGCCAGCGTCACCCTCAGTCTGCAATCACGTCAACCTGCCGGGTTGGTCCATTCCCCTTTCCGTCTGTCTCTGTCCTGTTTAGCGGTGGGCCTGAGCAGTTGTCCAGAACCTGCCGTGCCCAGTAACGGGGTGAAGACTGGCGAGCGCTACCTGGTGAATGATGTGGTCTCTTTCCAGTGTGAGCCGGGCTATGCCCTTCAGGTACCTCCCCTTGACACCCAGGGCAGGAGACACGTGTCCCCTGACCTGTGCTTGGCCGGCCTTGCACCAGCAGAGCCCCAGTCCTCCCCAGGGACCACGATCCCCTCCTGGAGCTGTTCATGCAGAAAAGACAAACTTTGCTGACTTTAGCGATTTGGCCCCAGCCAGCCTCGAATGTGTTCCTGCAAAGTTTTGGTTTGATTAGATGTTAAGAAAATTTAATTTTCTTCTGAAGGCCATGAGGGAGTCTAGTAATTAAAGGAGACTCACAAGGAAGCTTGAGTAATGAGAATTCTATAGTAATGACCATTATAAGCTTCCTTCCCCCAAATCTCTCTCCCTCTGCCTCACTCCCCGTCCCACAGTGGACCTCTGTACCTCGTTCCCTAACACGAGCCCCTGAACAGGCCCCCTGTCCTGGGTTGTGCATACTATTGGGCCGGTGGGGGCAGCTGGCCCACCCCTGTTCCTGATTCCTCCAGGGCCACGCCCACATCTCCTGCATGCCCGGAACCGTGCGGCGCTGGAACTACCCGCCTCCTCTGTGTATTGGTAAGAGAGCCAGACTCTTCCAGTTCATTCAGATCCATTGTCTACCAGGGATTAGAGCTCAGGGACACATCAAAAGGCGGCTTTGCATTCCGGGTTTGTTCAAAGGCAGTAGTGTTAGCCCGATGCTTCCGTGAGCTTTTAACTCCCATTCAAGGCTGTCATGATGATTGGAAACATTCACCCACCAAGTGAAAAATTGCAGGAGCCTTGCCCAGTTGACAAAGTAATGATGTCCGTTCGGGTTCCAGATAACCGAACTTCTAGGCACTTTGGGCTTTCCCTTATGACTTTTCACGGGACAGACAGATAAAATCCACTAATGGAGACATCCTGAGGGTTACACGTGAAATGAGGACTGAGCTTGGTTTGGTTTCTTACCCGTGCTGAGCGATGATAAAGAGAACCTCGGATACAAGAAAAGATGGGGCCTTTGCCCTCTGAAACATCTCACCATCTAGTGAGGTGGGGGCAGGGAAGAACTAACCATACTCGTCAAGAGTCTGCTGTGTGCAAGGCACAGGGGCACGTGTTTCTTCTGAGTGGGTGTCATTGTTCTCATTTTTGCAAATAGGGAAACTAAGGCTTTTAGGATTAAAAAGAAAGTGGTAAGGTCTGGGATGGAAACCTAGGTTTTCTCTGATGCCCAAGCAACTGTGAAGTGCCCCTCAAAGCTGACCTTGGGAGGGGAAGCGAGGGGAGCTGAAGGAGCATCACTTGGGCACAGCGGTGCTTCCCTTCTGGGCTCTCACCGGGTGCAGGGCCTGGTGGTCTGCCGAGCAGTCCAAACTGGGACTGGTCAGTCCGAGGCTCTTCCCTCCGTGACACGGCGCAGAAGCCCTGTCAAGGAGGCCACTCCCATGAACAGTAGCTGCCGCTGGTTGAGGCTTTACTGCGCGTGCCAGCCCCTGCCCCACGTGAAGTTCAGCGTTTCTGTTGTAACCTAATAGCCCTCTGCCACAGCAGCTGTCATTAGCGCCATTTCACAGTTGGGAGAAACTGAGGTGTGGGGGGCGTGTAGAACTTGCCCAAAGCCACACAGGCAGTGGAAGCGTTGGGATCGCAACCTAAGTGGTCTGTGCCAGAGCTCCCTCTCTGAACCCGGGCAGTGTTCTGTTCGGGGGCTAAACAAACTGTCTCCCCAGAAACCCTCTGCCTGGGCACCTCGATCCCTGTCCTCCGCTTTCCCCCGGTCTCCTGGGGCCAGCAGCCCCGTTCTGCTCACACAACATTTTCCTAGTAAAATGTGAAAGGAGAGAATGGCTGTCGACGGACGAGGCTGCTGTGCCGTTGCAGCTGTGCGTCCTCAGGTGACTCTGCAGTCACCTTGGTTGGCAATTCGGATGTCCCAGCCCCTGGGGCTGGCTCCCCCTGGGGTGCTGATCACAGGCACTTTGGCTGAGGGCATGTGTCAATGTGCAGAGGGCGGCTCATGGCGCAGCCCATCTGTTGACCACCCAGCCCCATGGAGGGCAAATTTGTGAAGAGCCAGGCATGGTGCCTGGCGCAGAGTGGGGACTCGACACACGCCAGTCCTCTTCCTTCATCCTCGTTCTTTAGTTCTGGCAGAGCTGACTGGACGATGAGGAGAGGGGGATTTAGAGGATAATGTGAAAAGCCGAAGTACTTCTGTTGGAGCGGACCACTTTGGCTGTAGGAGCTCACTAAGGGGACCGGCCTGCAGAAGACGTGCTTGAGGTCAAGGGCCCTTAACTTGGGTTTATGGGCAGACTGCTGGAAGGCCCCAGGACACTGGACAGCCCTTCCTGAATTTACTCCGTTCTGCCCATGAGTGCAGTCAGTTATTTAGGGAGATAAGTCAAGGGTCCCTTTAGATTCTCAAAGGGGTTGATGACTTGGTAAAGGTTAAAAACCACTGCTCTAAGGGACCGTCCAAGCATTGGCGTAGCTCCACATCCATAGGCTCCTCCTCGATGCTGTCCCAACCCTCTGGTCTCATTGTCACAGCGCAGTGCGGGGGAACAGTGGACGAGATGGAGGGAGTTATCCTGAGCCCCGGCTTCCCAGGGAACTACCCCAGCAACATGGACTGCTCGTGGAAAATTGCGCTCCCCGTGGGCTTCGGTAAGTCTTCGCACCCAGGTCTCGGCTTGCAGCAACTGTGGGCTGTGACCGCGCAGCACGGCCTCGGCTCAGGCCGGTCAGTTCTCCGCCTCTCCGTTTGCTCATCGTTTGGCCCCTCGTCAGGTCATGAAGGTCAATTAAGAATGGTAGAGATGCATGTTTTGGAAACATTAAATGTAGCGAGTGTGGGGGAAATCCTAGGAATTGCCATTATTGTTATTTTTAAGTAGCAAGCTAAAATCCAAGACTGTGGAATGAGAAATTACTCAGGGATGGTTAAAAAAAAAAAAAAAAGCAATCTATTTTACAGAGACCGAATCTCAAGTTGTGCTTTTAACTATAATATCCAATTTATTATCCTCATTAAATTGAGCCAAGGTCAATGTGAAACTGAATTCTCGTTCTTCGTGGGCACTTTCTGGCGAGCCTTAGAGATTGGGAGGTGGCTTTTTGCGGTGAGGGAGTACGCCAGTCGGGAGGACCGTGATCTGAGTGCAGAAGTTAATTGCTGTGGATTCAGCAGATATTGTGCACTGGAAATTAACTTAATCCCAAATGTCTCTGTTAAAGAGAAAAGGACTTGTGTCGGCATGGAACTGAGGGGAATGTCCAGGTCAGTCACCATGCCCAAGGCACTGCTGTGCTCCCAAGAGCAACATGTCCCGGGCTGGGGATGTCCTCATCTGCGACCTCAGGAATGAAGACCACCTATTTCATCCTCACTTCAGCCTCAAGGGGGCCTTTTGATGGGGCTTTCAGCAAAAGGCAGTCTGAATTGGCCACCTTTAAATCGGTTCTAAAGGGAGGAGAGAGGTCGGCAACCCTCCGAAGGATGGAATCTTGTATTTCATACCATCTCCTGAAGGACACCAGGAACAGATGATCAGGTTGCAAAATGAGGATGACTTGGGCAGCCTTGGAAAGTTCCCAGATTTGGAGACATAGCAGAAAGAGGAGCCAGGATGTCCTGTCCCTCTGCTTCCAGACATGGGCCAGAAGAACTTCAGATGATAGAGGGATGGTGGGGGAGAGCAATGTTCGAAGGAAAATGAGTTTAAATAGGAGGTACACCCCTGCTCTCTCTAACTCCTGGTTCAGCCACCAGAGTTCTCTGTCTCTAAGATACCTACCTATTCAGGCCCTGGGGAATAAGCCTCTTGCAAGGTCCAGTTGCAAAAGACCAGGATCCCTTGCTTCGAGTAAATGTTAGACTCCCAAATAGTCCCTAATAGGGCTTCGGTGTGTGAAGAGCCACTGCATTTACAAGTGGCTGCCACTAGATGGCAGCGGTCACATCCTGTTCTTTCCAGGCAGCTCATTTCAGAAATCCCTGTAGAGCTCCTTTGATGGGCGCATGGCCCAGGGTGGGGACGATGCTTGGGCAGGGGACTGGAAAGTGCAGGTGACACGTGTGAAAGTGCTCGTTGCAAAATCATCCACAATTTGGAAACAATCTACATGTTCATTAGCAGGGGAATGAAGAGTGTTGGATAATTCATAAAATGCAATTTATTAATATGCCATTAAAATCCATGAACTGCCCTGGCTGGTGTGGTTCAGTGGATTGAGTGCCAGCCTATGAAAGGTCACCAGTTCGATTCCTGGGCTGCAGGCCAGGTCCCCAGTTGGGGATGTTCAAGAGGCAACCAATCGATGTTTCTCTTGCACATCAATGTTTCTCCTTCCCTTCCCCTTTCTCTAAAAATAAATAAAAATCAAATCTTTTTTTAAAAAATCAATGAACTCTATCTTTATGCATCAAGGATAGGCTTTGAAAAACATGATATTGAATAAAAGTAAGTTTACAAAACTGTATGTAAAGTATAATATCACGTATGCAAATGTTTAAAACAAACCCACATATCTATTTAATGACCCAAACACAGGAACCGGAAGGCATCTTCCGAATTTGTGATAGTGACCACCTCTGCAGAGGGAAGTGGGGAAAGGGGTCGTGCCGGGGACGTGAAGGCTCTTCAACGTTACACGTCGGGTCTTCTTTTATTCTTTAAATAATGAGATGCAAAAAATCACACATATGAGCTCATTCTAAGCAAATTAGACAGAAAGTACATGTGAGCACATGTTTAAAATTAAAATGACCTGTAATCCCACCATGCAGTCCCTAACAGCTTGGTCCTCGCCATCAAAAGGGAGCGCCCATGAAGACACAGCCTCGAGGGTCTCGTTCATCCCTGCGCAGGGCCTGGGGCGAGGCACATGTTCAGTAAATACCGTTAGTCCAGGACTGTTCTTCTAGCTTTTCACTACAAAAATGAGGATTATAGAAAACCTACTCTTTTGCAATCAGATTATCGCAATTAACTTGGCGGACAATCCTCTATGCTCAGTAAATATATTTCTTTAATATAATTTTTAATAGTAATCCAATTTTGAGAAATCTTATCATGAGCAAATATCGATAGTCCCACCTCCATTCTCCAAAGAATATGTTAATATGTCAGTCAAGGACTTAATTGGCTATTTTACCTGTTAGGTTGCTAGGAGAACTGGATCAATCCAATTAGACCCCAAAGTATAACTGTCACTCGGCTTCTTAGTGGAGCAGACAGGACCGAATGCCCTCCTGTTTCTGAGCTATCCTCAGTGTTGAAGAAAACACCGGTCTTGAAGTTCGTGTCTTTCCATTGGGTGTGGGGGGGAACATTGCTTTTAAGTAAAATGTTTATTTTCGCAAAGCTATCTTTATCCTGATATAAGATATAAGAATCCCAAATTAAATCAAGTGTTGATCTTGAACTTCATTTTCAATGAAATAAAATGAACTCGAGGCGGAGCTCTGAAATGCCTGATGCCTTTCCCTTTGAATGAATAATACTCATTTAAGTTCAGTCCTGCCTGAAGACAAGAGACCGGGCTGGCAGCTCCCCAAGTCTGCTCTGGGGATCCTAACTGGGTGGGGAGCCAAGAGCTGGGAGGCCTGGGCTCTGGCAGGAAGGGCTTTCCCAAGGCAGCACGCTGGAAGCAGGACTGGATTGCTGTGGGCACTGTCTGCCTCTGTCTTGCTCCCAGGAGCTCACATCCAGTTCCTGAACTTCTCGACCGAGCCCAACCACGACTTCATAGAAATCCGCAACGGCCCCCACGAGACCAGCCGCATGATGGGCAGGTTCAGTGGAAGCGAGCTTCCAAGCTCCCTGCTCTCCACATCCCACGAGACCACTGTGTATTTCCACAGCGACCACTCCCAGAACCGGCCGGGATTCAAGCTGGAGTATCAAGGTAAGGACAAGGAAGGCCCCGTGTGCTCCTCTGTCCATCCCCATGTCTCACCCAGAACCACCCATCTGCCCAGCCTCCCACGTAGGAGAAGAGAGAACCCAGGAAGGGCCGAGGGGATGCCGGACAGGCCTATCCATGGAGGCTTCTTTTTAGTGGCATGTCTCTCTGACCCAGCTGACAAGCCTTATCCAAGGTGACAGGGCCAACCACACCCTTAGAGGGTTAACTTCTGTCTAGGCCCAGTAGCCAACTGCTTTCCCTGAGCAAGTGACCCAGCGATTCCTCTCGACGAGCGTGCAGCCAGCCACTTCCCTTGGCCTTGATAGGCTTACTCACTCGCTCTGGGTGCTCCCCTGGGTCAGGCCCCATTACGGTCGCAAAGCCATGACATGACAGAGGATTCTGGTAACAATCCGGGAGAGGCCACAGAGCCTTCGCAATGAGACAGGCCCACGCACTGCCGCTGAGGGTTGCCCACGTGAGGCCCCACCACCCCTTCTCACCGAGGTGAGGTCCTTTGACAGACCCCACCCACCCCGCCTGGCCCGCTTCCCCTGAAACCAGCCTTGCTGCTCCAGTCCCGGCCTCCCCTGTGTGAGGCACCGTGACCCGTGGCCGGGCAGATTTTGCCTGACTTGCGCAGCTGCTGTGCACGGCGGCCCCAGACTGGCCCTGCTCCTCTTGGATGCTTCCCTGAGCCACCGGTTCTAACCTGTTTTCCCCAGACTCTTCCACTGATTTTTTTCACATTTTTGGATGCTCTTTCCCCAAACTAATACACACTTATTTAAAAAATTAAAACATGAAACGTGTTCTTTTGAGGGTGCCATAGAAAATCAAGCTCTTCCATACCCCCATTCCTAACCCCACCTTGTGCGGAAAATCAACTTCCAACAGTTTGATTTCCCCTTTTTTCTTTTCATATGTTAATTATATTACTCTACCTTAACCAAAATTGGATCATACTACAAATACTGTTTTTGCAATTTGCTCTTTTAAAGTAATTTTTAATTATACAATTTACAAACACTCATCTTGTTTAAAAAGAGAGAAAGAAATGAGGAAATTAAACCATTACAGGTAAAGCCAAGACCTCTTTGTCTGCAGCCTGCAAACACCGTTTATTCCCCAGCAAGAACTACTCTGATTTTGGTGTGATCATTCCAGATCTTTTTCCATGTGTTGACATACATGTTAGGTGTACCTGTGAAGAAATGTGTAATGTTTCATGAAGTTTTGGGCTGTGTTTTCTACGTAAATATAGACTATTCTGTATACTTAGAGTTCTGACACTTGGCTTTCTCATCCCTGTTGAGACGAATAAGGGTGTGGATTTGGGCTTGTCCTTTAAGGAAGAGAAGGCCCAGCAAGGTGTTCCTCCAGGTGGGCAGTTGGACCGGTGACCAGGCCTGCCTCCTCAGGGCACTGCGTCTGTCCCAGAGGGACCTTCAGTGAGCACGGTTGGGCTTGTCACCTCTGGGGAAGCCTCAGGAGGAGGAGCTGGGCCCCTCACATCAAGGAAGGGGCTGTGGGGAGAAGCTGTGCTCTTACCCAAAGGTGACACCTCATATTCATCGGTGGGAAGGAAGCTGCCGCACTCCGTGAAGCTGTGCTCGGGCCGGTCACAGAGGTGAGCCTGTGAAGGGCACACAGCCTCAGTGGGTGGGGCCGTGGGGCACCGTCAAATGGTCCTGATGCACCAGACAGCCGGCCCCAGCCTGCCACAGGAGAGACTCGGGCCCGAAAATGCGGTCAGGGTTCCTCCCCGGGGCGGGCACGCGCCTCTCTCATGCCTCCCTCGGGCTGCCCTGTGTACTGGTTTGCTCGGGCTGCTCTGGCCAAGTGCCACAGAATGAGTGGCTCGAACGGCAGAAGCTTATTCTCCCCCACTTCTGGGAGCAGGAAGTCTCGAGATCCGGGTTCCTTCGAGGGCAGTGAGGGGCGCCTGTCCCGTGCCTCTCTCCTAGCCTCTGCTGGTTTGCGGGCAGGCTTTGGCATTCCTTGGCTTGTAGAAGTATCACCCCTGTCTCTGGCTTCATCGTCCCACGTCTTTCTCCCTGGTTGTCTGTCTGTCTCCAAAGTTCCCCTTCTCGTAAGGACACCAGTTGTCTTGGATTAGGACCCACCCTAGTGACCTCACTGTCATTTAGGTGAAGATCAGTAAAGCCTCGGTCTCCAAATAGGGTCATTCTGAGGTACCGGGGTTAGGACTTCAACAAAGGGATTTGGGAGGCCAGGATTCAACCATTACACCCTCTGAGAGCCCAGTGCTCTCCTCGAGCGTCTCCTCTCAGATAAACGCAAGTGCTGATGACGCCACCCTGGTGACAGGAACAGTTGCTCTGGGGCGACCCACACCTACCGTGGCTTTGCCCCTGTGATGGCCACGGCCCTGCCCACTGAGTCCATGTGGTCCTGGTCAGGCTGTGGCTCTGAGTTGCTCAGACTCCATCAAATCCTTCCCATCAAAGAGACCTACCTGCTCCCACAGAGCCCTGGTCTCGGGCTGAGCCCCTCCACGCTCACCAAGCCCTCACCTGTGAGACACAGCCCCACTGAGGCTCCCCAGCACAAGGGCCCTGCGCTGAGGTGGCGGGGGAAGGGGGCAGGCCCCCACTCTGGGTTGGTGCTCCTCTCTGTGGCGTGCTCCTTGCGCCCACTGAGGCTCCATGTGTTCAGAGGCCCAGTTCCCTGTGGATTTCTCCTGGGGAGGGGGGAGGGAAGCACAGAAAAAGGCAGGGTCTATATATGCCTTCGGATGCCCAACACCTCCACCAGGGATCTGCCCAACCGTGTGAGAGGCCCAGCAACATCCCCTGGGGTGTCCACTCTGTGGGCCCACCTTTTCCCACTCATGCTTCACCTTCATGACTTGCCTGGGGGTTTTCAGGCTCAGCCACTCCATCACTACCCGCCCATGTGCCATAGTCCTGACAACACTTGTGGAGCCACCCTCGGTGTCAAGGC
The DNA here is from genome assembly GCA_004027475.1 of Anoura caudifer. NCBI lineage: Eukaryota > Metazoa > Chordata > Mammalia > Chiroptera > Phyllostomidae > Anoura > Anoura caudifer. Next base: position 54,833 of record PVKU01000116.1, read on the forward strand.
AGCTGCCCCCCCCGCCCCGCCTTAGACTCAACCTCAGCTTCCATTGAGGCTCCTCGTTTGTGATGGCCCCAACCTCTTGGACTGGGTCGTCTGTGGGCCAGAGGCCCAGGTATTCCTGCTGAGGCCTCACAGTTTGTCACAGACCCAAGTAACTCTTCCTGCCCAGTAGGCCCACGCTCTCCGTGGGCACTTTCCTTAGCCCTGGGGACCTGTGCTTTGTAAACAAGCCCTAACCGCTCATGCCAGGTGTTCTCTTTGTGAAAAGACCTGCTTTATGAAAGAACCTCCTGTCACAGGGAGGCCACTTCTGTGAAGCAGGCTCAGCGCTCAGTGGTCCCTTGACTTTCTTTGGGGGAAATCCAACTCTCCTTACTTTTTCTCAAAATTCCTTCTGTTAGATGCTCTGAATTTCCCAGGCTGGAGTTTTCCTTTCCTTCTTCAGGCAAATATCACCCCCAACCTCAACATTCTTGGTAGCAGTATAACCTGTTCCTACCCAGGTCCCCCAGTCTGACAGGCTCAACTTAACTCCGTTAAAGCTTCTTGGGAGGCTGTGTTTATAAAGAACTTAGCACAATAGCAAGACATGTAATTATCCCAAAATGTTAGGCATCATGATAATTAGTATTTTTAATCATGGCACTTTGTTTGAAATTGCATCTGTTCCTGCCGTAGCATCTCCCTTTGGAACAACCCAGCTACTCACCCAGAGGGGCCTTTTAGAAAAGCTAATGATTCTGCTTCTTAGCCTTCATTCCTGCCCCATAGGCCAGCCTCTCTCTTTGAAGCTTGTCCTGCTAGGAATGGGCTCTGAGATTTTTCTCAGTGTGAGAGCAGTCCGGGTGCTCTCACTTGCGTGTCTCTCTTTCTGAAAACCCCAGCTTCTTCCATGTGAGCCAGTTCCTGTAAGAGAGACCAGCCACCCTCCTTAAGGCTGCTCCTGGTCCTAGCATGCACCCCCTCTCCTTAGGTTCCTCACCATCCCATCCATCGGTCACGTCCCTCGGCCCCAGGCTCCCTGCTTCCACCGTAGACTTTCATCGGCCAAATCGCCCAGACCCCCTGCTGCTGACAGGGCCACATCACTCCTTTCACCTACCATCCCACCCACTCCTACTGTAGCTGCTCGATTTTTGGACATCAATTACCTTGATGATTTTTTGAGTGAAACCTGCCCAATTCTCCTCACTAAGACTTCTTTGTACATATTGAATGGAGACACATCACGCGGCCACCGTTGCAGAGGGAAAGTACTTAGGAAATGTCAGCTCCACGATCAGTGTCATTTATGTTGTGATTATGTGTGACGGATGCATCCACTTCCGTGGAGCATTCATTAGGTTTCCTCTGCTTCCACTGAGAATTTCCACTATAGCAATGTTTTGTCTACTTCCACTGCCAATTTCCTATGTAGGGTGGGCCCAATTACTGCCTCAAAAGCTATTCCTTGTCCTGCAAATCTGATTAATCGAAGGCTATGCTCCATAGCACATGCTCACCAAATGCCTCTGCAGCCCCCCTCCCTACTGGGCAGGCCTCAACTGCTTCCAGCAAAGTGTCTGGTCCTGAGTCAGGCCCACCCATGCTCACAGAAGCAGCTTTCTTGCTCTTTGGAGGTACTTCCTTGTATGACACTCACACATTCCTGTTAACCCAGCTATTCCCTCTGAAAAGTGTCTCCCACCAAGTTACTTCCTTCCTGATAAGTTTCTTAGAGTTGGAGAGATCCCGCCCAAGTCCTCACTGGATGACTTCCTGTGTTTGTGATCTTGGTCCTGGTTAAATGAGATGAGCAGCGAGAAAGAACTGAAGTCAACCCCTAGCCCCAAGGACATGCTCACAAATAATGGCTCAGTATAGCAAGCCATTCCTTGAGCCTCCATGTGCCAGCACTGTGCAAAGAGCTATTCATATACCCACCGAGGCCTGTCTAGAAGGTATCCAGCCATGTAACATGAAAACAGAGACATTAATTGAGGAAGATGCAAGATACAAGGAACACTGTACATGGGACAATGATGCTTTAGTCCCCTTCCAAGTAGGCACCTTGGGACCTCCTGTTACAGAGCAACCAGAAGGTCCGTTATTGTCCGCCACCTTATGGAAAAATGTCTCTCAAAGCCAGAGATTTGTGAAAAGGAAAGGAAATGTTTATTAATGTTATACAGAGTTAAAGTAGTGACTTAACATCTTCATTAAAATATCAAAGTCCTTTAGGATACCCACAGACACCCACAGTGCTTCCTATCTCCCTCTGCCCTAAGTCAGGGTACTGTAATTGCAAGGAAGAGAAGCACACGTCCGGGATCCAGGCTCTTGACACCATCAGCTGTGTCGTCTTCCAGGCAGGATCTCTGGTTAATCTGAAGCCATGTGGCACCTTCTCATGGCCTATTGGCAAGAGTTCTTTCACCCTTCTTCCAGGCAGTCTCTCTTGCTCCCAGGCCACGCAGCTGAAGGGAGCACCACAAAGCTACGTGGTCCTCTTCTACCAAAGCTGTGGGGAAGGGGGTCCCCACTGTGGCAAAGCCTCGTGGCTCTCCCTCTTCACCAAAGCTGCAGGGGTCTGCACTCTGGTGAAACCACGTGGAATCTCTCCCTCTGGCAAAGCTGTGAGAGGGTCTCCACTCGGGCAAAGCCTAGTGGCAATTCTCTGCTAAAGCCACATGGTGCTTTTCCCTCATGGAGCTGCGGGTCCTGCTCTCTGGTGAAACCGCATGGATCTCTCCCATGGCTGCCGCGTCTCTGTTTTAAATACTGGCAGCAAACCTCCTCTGCAGCCCTATTTCCGACTCCTCCTACAATCGGTTATACCTGCCAGCATTCCTGTATATTTCTAAGGTTATTGGGATGCCATCATGAGTTTGGGCAGGCGTGTCCTCATTTTCTGGAGCCAATCTTCTCCAAGCTCCCACACAGGCGCTTTAACTTAGGGTTCCTCCCCCAGTCACATCCTTGGGGAAGTCAGTTCCATCCCCCCTGGCTCAGAGCATGGCCACAGCTGTTTAACATATCTATGAAACCAGTTAAAACTTATAGATATGTTAAATGACCATTCTGGAGGTTATCTGCAAAACCATTGCTATGCAAAACAACTCAATGGCCCTGCTCCATGTGTCCCTTCCCCCAACTCATACCTGTGGGGGAGGGGGTGAGGACATCTTATATGTCCCTCTAATATTTCCTGGACACCGTGAGTTCTGGACCCCATTCCAACTCCCTTTTGGGGGCCCCCCTCTTGGCTGCGCCCTGTTACACTCCCACAGCACAGTTCTCCCGATCACCATCAGCTGCCCCTTTGTATTTTCCTGAATCTCACTGATGATCTGAAATCTCTTCCCTTTCAAAGGTGACTTTAGTTTTGGGAAAAGCCAGAAGTCTCAGGGTGCCAAATCTGGGCTGTAGCAGGGCTGAGTCACCTGAGTGATTTGATATTTCACAAAAAAACTCTGCATGAGACATGATGCATGAGCAGATGCATTGTCATGATGAAGCTGCCAATCTCCAGTTGCCCATAGCTGTGGCCTTCTGAATCATCGAAATAGTTTCTGCAAAGGAATGTTTGAGCCTAACACAAAATTTGATGCAAATTTGTTGCTCTACTCGGTCATTTTTAATGCGATGGCCACACAGTACACATGCTCACTCAACGGCATCTACTGCCCCCCACTGACTAGTACAGTGAAGTCGTCATTGTTCACACATGGGCATTCCAGTCCCCTCTCCCTGGCTGCCAGGTTACATCAACATTGCACAAATAATTCTTGTATATTAATGATGGCTGGACTTTTTCTGGACAGACCTCGTTTAATCCTACTCAATCCTCGCAACAATGATTTTTCTAAAGAAGAAAACTAAGGCACAGAGAAGTTAAATAATTTCCCCAAAGCCAATGAGTAAAAAAATGACAGTTTTTCCTGAGTCCCAATCTTGGTGCTTCCGCACTACAGTAACTCTGCCACTACTATGTTCTGGCTGGGGAAAACACTCTCAGAGAGAACAAAGTAACCTTCTCTCCCAATCTTTTCCAGCCTATGAACTTCAAGAGTGCCCAGACCCAGAACCCTTTGCCAATGGCATTGTGAGGGGAGCTGGCTACAACGTCGGGCAATCTGTGACCTTTGAGTGCCTCCCAGGATATCAATTGATGGGCCAACCTGTCCTCACATGTCAACATGGCGCCAACCGGAACTGGGACCACCCCTTGCCCAGGTGTGAAGGTATGACCCTCTCTCATCTCTTGGAATTTTTTTTAGGGAGACTGATGCAGAGAAACCCTATGTCTACTTGCCTACTCCATAGTAGGCAATCACCCACACTGGGAGGTTCTGGCAAACCTTATCCATCCTGTTTTCCTATGGATGAGACCCAGCCTATCCAGGAAGGGATCCTGGGGACAGAGCTCTGAACCAGCACTAGGGAGGACCTGAAGAAGATATGGACCACATCCAAGGAAAAATATACTCAGCCATTGGGAATATCCAACCTGATAAGTAGATGTCCCCTGTCAGAAGGGAGGACTCTGCATGAGGGTGTAGGAGCAGGGTGTGAGCTGAGGGGTAGAGAGGTAGAGTTATCACCGTATCTTCTCAAAGGGAGGAGAGAATAAAGCCTAGGAAGAAGACATTTCTTGTCCCCCTTGTTGCCTGTCCCCCTACTTATGCTCTTTTTCGTATCCATGCCTGAGAAGTCTAAATTGATAATATGAGGGACCTAGAGGTGACATGTGCCCAGGTCTTCATTAACCAGAACCAGAATGGGAGCAGACCTGGAGTTCGTGCTGATTCTACCACCATCTGCTCACCTCAACTGACCTCACTGCATTTTTCCTTCATTTTTCACTCTTGGGGCTCAGCACTTTTCTGCAGGAAAAGCTGGGATTTGTCTTGAAAGGGGAAAGCTTAGTAGGAGGACAGAATGGTCCAGGGGAAAGTGCCCCAGCTCCAGGGTCAGATCTCCCTGGGCTTCATCCCTGAACCACTCCACCTCTCTGAACTTTGTTTTCTTCCCTAGTCAATGGGGCTTCTCATCTCAGCTGGGAGGGTTTCAAGATGAAGTGCACAGCACAGTCACTCGCTCACAGACAGTGAGCTTGAAGTATTAACTCTCCGAAGAAAAACAGATATTGTTCGCAGAACTGAGCTGTGTTGGTGTTGGAATGTAAGGTTGTAATTTCCAAACTGTTAATCCCCCGGTTTGCTTTCAGATTTTCAAAACTATCCCTATGCAAAACCAGTTCGTCATTCTGGAATTGTTGATTGATCACGTGCTACATGACAAGCTTCATTGTGGATTCTCTTCCTTTTATTCCTTTTTACACCTCATTCGTCTTTTTTATGACATCACAGGAGAGAGAAAAGAACAGTGCTCAGTCAGACATCTTGAACCAGAAGCCCTCCTTCCTCCTGAAAAAGTTCTTCCCTTGACTTCTTTGATGCCATGTTCTCTTGCTTTTGCAATTACCTTCCTGTCTGTGCCAACTCTTTAGTCATCTTTTTCTTCACGTATCCTGAGGCATCTAAATCCCAACATATTCACAGTTGAACTCATTACCTTTCTGCCATCAAACTGAAAGTCTCATATAGTGAAGGTCACCTGGTTACTCAGCTGTTGAAATGGGCACCTTCCCTCTCACTTGTCTACCATATTCACCAGGTCTTCCTAATTCTACCTCCTACCTCTTTCCTATGCATCCACTTCTCTGTCCACTGACTCTACCTTAGTTCAGGCCACCACTTAGTGAGGCTCTTCACTGGTCTCTCAGCCTTCAGATTTGCACTCTTCAATCCATTTTTCACAGTGTAGCTAGAGCAAGTCCTCAAAACCATCAGTACACTCCTGACATTCCCCTACTCAGAAGCCATCAAGGTGCCCCCATCTCCCCAGAAGTAAATTCCACATCCCTTAATGTAGTACACCATGTCCCTTGGGGCCTGCTCTCTGCTTACCTTCTAGTGTTCTCCATTCTCACAGACTTCACACTCCAACTAAGCTGAAAATTTTTTAGTTTTCCCGTGTTCTCTGACCTCTGAGCACATGGTGTTCTTTCCTCAGAGAACGTTGCTCTCCTCTCTTGCTTTGCCTGCTTAGCTCTTTGTCATCCCTCAGGTCTGAGTCTAAATGTGAATTCTACCAAGAATCCTTCCCTGCGCTCACAAGACCAGGTGAGGGGCTCCCCTAAATGTCACTGTGGCATTCCACCCAATGGTGTGCTCCCCAGTGCTGTAGATGCCAGTGTCCATGGCTATAGCCCAGTGGACTGTGAGTGCCATGGGACAGGACCATGTGCTCTGCCATCCTTGCTCCCTTTTGTCTCCCCAGGCCGTGCCTGGACCAAGTGTGTGTTCAATGCATGTAGGAGGAGTGGTGTGTCCACACCCCACTTTCAGGATGCATTTGCATTCCCAGGGCCTTATCCCCTGCTTGGAAGCATTAGGATAGGGTCTATCCACATGTCTGCTTGACGTCCCATGCCAGCCAGATATGCTGGACTCCTGATACTGGACCAGGTTTTCTTTGCCCAGAATCACTTTTTCATTCTCCTCCTTGGTCACCAAATCTGAACTCAGCAGAGACCTCAGGGACTCTTCATCCCCCTACCAAAGCCTAGGTCAGAGTGAGTCTAAAACTGGGTGTCACATTTGGGAGGTAGGAAGATAGGGAGAGATATACGTGCAGCAAATGCTTCTCTGTTATCTAGGGCCTGGGCTGAACATTTTACCTTTATCAGTTCACATCATTGCCGTACAATCCTATGAGGGGGTCTATTTTTAGTCCCATTTTACAGACGGAGGAAAAAACTGAACTTCTTGTCTAAGTTCATCTAGTCAATCAATGGTCTAGCCATCATTGGAACCCAACCTTAGCCTCACCACAAGAATCCTCAACTCTTAAGTCAAGACCAAAATTACCATTCTAAGAGTCTTAGAGCAAATAAAAAGGAGAAATTCCACTTTCATAATTTTCTTAGTTCTCAGCAGAAGTACTGCAGCTCTAACATCTGCCTTCCATTTCTAGGAAGGGAAAGGGGAGAGCTTTATTTAGTGGGTCCCTTTCTCCTGGACAGCTGTCATCCATGAGAAGAAGAAAGGGAAAGAGGGAGGCGGGTTGCTGAAGCAGGCCCACCGAGGCACCTGCACTAAAGATCAGGGCCGGGTGGGCAGGGTTGTGCTGGGACTGGTGGGGGAAGTCAGGCCAGACCGTCTGCTGCCCCATCCCCTCTCCCTGGCCCACCCAATCTACTTGACCAGAATGACTTGTTCTGGGAGCCGGGTCTTCATTAGGAAGTCATCTGAATTCTCAGCTGGGAGGTGACCTCCTGCACTCACCTATGTTCATTTTCCCTCTCTGCAGTCCCCTGCGGTGGGAACATCACCTCTCCCAATGGCACTGTGTACTCCCCTGGCTTCCCCAGTCCATACTCCAGCTCCCAGGACTGTGTCTGGCTGATCACTGTGCCCATTGGCCATGGCATCCACCTCAACCTCAGCATGCTGCAGACAGAGCCCTCTGGAGACTACATCACCGTCTGGTAGGGCCAGTTGCCATGGTGACAGCCAATAAGGAAAGGACATTGGCTGGGCGCTAGGCTGGATTACCCATCTGTTTATTCAGCACAGAGAATGAGGGGTCTACTTCCCTTAGCCCTAAATGGCTCCTTGAAGGGAGAATAATGGGAGGGTAGTGGTTCCCAATCTGGAATCCTGCTAGGGGGCCCTGACAGTTCCAATGAGTGGATGAATGAGAGTGGGCATAGACAGTCAGAGTTTCTCAGTATTTCCAGAGTCTCAACAAAAATTCTGCATGTACCTGTAATAATTTACCTGGTCTAATGAAAGAGCTTCGGGGTGGAGTTCTGAGAAGTCTCGCGCTGAGCCAGCACTGTCCAACAGAACTTTCTACAGTGACGGACATGCCCTGTGACTGTGCCATCTGACGTGGCAGTCACTAGCTACCAGTGGCTATTGAGGACTTGAATGTGACTGGAGTGCCAGAGGAGCTGATTTTTCAACTTCATTTAATTTTTATTAATTTAAATGTAAATAGCCATGTGTTGCCTAGTGGTCACCAAATTGAATGGCTCTGCTTTAACTTGTATAGTTAGGCTCTCTCAAATTAATTTTAAAATAGGAATGTGAATTATTAGTTGATAGGTGCAGTTTCCTAGACAGGTTTTTCCAAACCACTTGATCTTTGGATGAAGGTATGATTGTAAAATTCCTTTTTGTTTGAAGGTTACTGTCATTCTGGGAATCAATAGGGGACAGTGGGATTCTCTTCCCCAAATTCCCAGGGAGAGGGAGCTGCAACCAGTCTGCCCTGGATTAATTTCCAGCTCAATTTCCAGGCAATGGCTATGAACAAATGGAAAGGACTGGATAAGTTTCCAGGGAAGAAATCCTTTGCCCAGAAAGGTGACATGGTTCTGTCTCTGTCTGGGGGACAAGGAATGGGGGCTGGCGTAGACAGCAGTGTGAGCTTCCTGCTCCTCCCTGTTCCAGTGCTGCCTGGCACTGAGAGAACCTGCTCTGTGGCTCCTGCTTCTCAGGTGGGAGTGTTGTTCCAGGAGCCCATCAAGGAGGCTGGGCTGGTAAAGAATCAGGTGAATGAGGAATCAATGTGCACTTCACCAACTCTATCAGCTTTCTTGGGAGACCACATTGGGAGAGATTGAAGAGCGGTATTTAGAACATTGGGGAAAGACAACGTTGGGTGCAAGGAAAGTCACAGCCACACACCCCTGGCCTCTCTTAAGGCCACTGATGGCACCAGGTAGAGTAGGCAGCCATAGGGACTTGTGACATGCCAGGACCTTCTTTCCTACTGCAGGGATGGGCCCCAGCAGACAGCTTCAAAGCTTGGAGTTTTTACCAGGAGCTTGGCCAAGAAAACATTGCATAGCTCAACCAACCAGGTCCTACTCAAGTTCCACCGAGATGCAGCCACGGGTGGGATCTTCGCCATAGCCTTCTCTGGTCAGTATGGAAGCCTGGTCTGCTGGGAAGGGCCAGGCTCTCAAGGCAAGGCTGGCCTTGAGCCCTGGCTTTGCCATTCCCGGTTGCTTGACTCTGAATGACCTACATATCTTCTTAGCCTCAGTGTCTTCAAAGTTATGAGAATTAAATGTGTTAGCCTATGTGAACTCTCCCAGCACAGGGCTCTATGAATGTGAGTTTACCTCCTCCTCCACACTACTAGGGCACAGAGGCACATGACATTGACCGTTGGTGCCAAGTTCAAGATTAGAGCAGCAGAGGGAGGCTTCTCATCCCACTCGTTCACATCAACTCATTGGCTGGTTAACCACCTGCCTGAGCCACAGCTGGTCCCTCAGCACCCTCTAGGGGGTCATCCCACTCCAAAGGAGCCCAGGGCCTCTGCTGACTTCACAGAACATTCTGTGCGTAAATGAAGTCACGGAGAGTTCAAGCAGGAGGAGAATGAATGGTTCAGGATGGGTTTGTTCTTACTGACAGCCAGTTTTTTTCTAAGATTTCAAAGTTATGGATCTGAATATTTCCTTATTTTTGTCGTAGTGGACACAGCACAGAGAAACTTACAGGAAGTTCTTAGTGACCTTGCGCCCATCTATGGAATAATCCCCTGTGTTTATAATTTTCAGAGCAATACATATTTTGAACTGGAAATCAGGAAAGCTTGACTTTATACCTCAAAACAGGTGTGTGATCTCATGCAGGTCTCTCTCCAACTTGACAGCTTGACTTCTTCACCGGTACAATGAGGGGCTTGGAGTTTGTGGTTTGTAAGAATTCTGTGGGGTAGTGAGGCAGATAAGATATTGTTACCCTCTTTTTACAAATGAAGACATGAAGGCCAAGGAAGGCTGGAGGACGTGCCCAGAACCACACACTGGAAACAGTTCTGTCCCCAGTTCTTTGAGTTCTGCGCTGTGTGCTGTGCTGGGACTGCACGGTGTCACCGCGTCACATGTGCATGTAGGGAGACGTGACTACATTTAGCTCGAGGCCCTCGAGAGAGGTAAGGGTTGGAGAAACAGAAAGAGACGTAGAGAAACAACCATGTGGGGGGCACAGCAGAACTCTGACCGCCATTCCCAAGGAGCTACAGCCCAAGGTGCATGACAAAGTTTCTGAAAACCATTTTCCACAAAACTGAACCAGCGCTCTTTGGAGAAATGGCTGATTCCAGGACTAAAGCAGATTTCAAAAGTATAAGATGAGCCTAGACCATTTTATGGCAGAAAGCAAGGAAGTGCTCAAAAAATGAGGGAGACGTGCCGGGAGGATCAGAACCAGCCAGAAGGGGCTCCCGCTGACCATGAAGGGGATAATTTGAGCATCAAAGTAATTAATGCCCGTAACAAGCAAGTAACCTGTCGAATCAACCAGGACACCATGTATATCCATACAGGCGTTAACTAATTAGTTACTTAATTAAAAATTTGTGAGGTACAGGGTGTTTTGCCTCAAACCGTCTCCTCACACAATGACTACAAAGGGAAGAAAGAATAGCTTTGCAGTGGAGAGGCCTGAGGACACCTCCTCCATCAGGTCACTCAAGTGAGTATCGTCAGTAACAGGACAAACCGAAATCACGCCCCGCCTGACAGGACGCAGTGAGGACAGCCCAGCACCGCATCGGTGGCTGTCCCGTTAAAGATGCACACCCCGAATCTAATCATGAGGAATCAGGCCAGCCTAAACCGAGGGAAGGACTGAGGCACGTGGGAAAGTGCCCTGGTTCCCGCTGGCCCTTCAGTCCCTTGTCCTCTTCCTTGAAATGATGTCCGGCTACACTTCCTCCCCAGCTTCTTGGCCCCGGGAGCCTTTTTTTGCTTATTCTACCCCAAGCTGATTTGTGTTACTTTCAGCCAAGATTCCTAATTAACCATGGTCTAGGACCCACCAATCCTACTTCTGTGTATAAAGATAATCCTTGAAATGTTATTTATAACAGGTTAATTAGAATCCATCCAAATGTAAGATAATAGGAGATTGGGTGGGCAAATAATGAGATACGAAAAAAGGGGGGGAATATAGTCGTTTAAAATTATTCATGTAGAATACAATTTACTGCTTAAGAGAAATGTTTATATTCAGTGAAAAAAATCAAATGATATTGCGGGGCTCAGATGATGGCATAACCAAAGGATGTAATGATTATGGACTCCTAACCTAGACTGCAGCCACCCCTTTGAGAGAAAGAGAGAGGGTGGGGGGAGGGAGAGAGAGGGAAAGAGAGAGAGATGCAGGAACAGTGGTAAAGGAAGCCATTTTACTATTACCTGGACTTGGACCCAAAGCCAGATACAGAGCCCTGAGTCATCTGACGAAGTTCACCAGGGAACCACATTCCTTCCCTAAGCTAGTTCAGCCTTAGAAGCTGCGGAGGAAAGGCCAGCCCCACACAGCCACCAGCGTGCGAAAGAACCGGCCTGGAAAGAGTCAGTAAGAAGAATGCAAAGTGCAGTGGCCTGTGAGGGCTCCCGTTGAGCTGACTGCTGCTTGGCACCCATCAGTTAGGATGTGAACCTGGACGGGCCTTCACTGGGCTGTACCAGCGCCTCCTCCTGAACAGGAGCAGGGGTAGGGAAAATGAAGCGGAGGAGCCTTGACCGCCCCCTTGCCCGTGAGTTCTGTAGCAATAACGTGGCCGATACACTGTGTGTCTGGGGGGAGGGGTTGACTGTAAGAGATCCACTGTCATTCACCAAAATGCTAACAAAGGTTATGCCCGGGTGGTGAAAGGGCCCTAAATTCCTCAAGGGCCAGGCCTGTGTCTGCTCACTCTCGCATCCTCAACAGCTAACGCAGCGTCTGACCAGGGTGGGCCCTCAAGAGAGGACCATGAGGTGAATTGGAGGGAGAAGAATGAGCGCGCCCAGCGTTAGAGAAACTCATGCTCTGTGGACAGTGTCTGTTGGAGCAATTTTCCCACAGAGAAAAATGGCAGCGTGCATCCAGCGCGGCCCCTGTGCTCCCTGGTTTACGTTAAATCCAGGTTAAACCTGCTCGATTACCCCAGGAGCACCTCTTGGTCTCAGTACCCACACTTCATAAAGCTTCTGTATTGCTCAATACTACATTTTTCAACTGACGGGTCTATAGAAAAAATCGAAGTTAAATCCTGAGAACATAATATGAGTTAAAAAAAAAAAAAAACTATAGTTCAGGAAAAGTCTGAAGTTACATTCCACCTACTTTTGGCAAAATGTCACAGTCCATGTGAGCATTTGCTACAGGCGATCCCTTGCCACTAGCTCTGAGAGTCGGCACGGCGTGATGCTCACTGTGAGCTGCGCCCGACCACCCAGCGCTGTCCTGAATCTGCTCCCAGCAAGTCTTTCATAGTTACCCTCGTTTCTGCCAGGGGTTTTACAAAGCCTCAGGCGAGAGCCTCCGCATGATGCGCTGAAAGTTTAGGGGGGATTTGCCAAACGTACATGCTGCAGTGCAGAGAATTGCTGTTCTCTTACCACCGTGTTCATCGTTGGGTGATCGTAAAGTGCTGTTGTAAGAATTCGGCTTCCAGCATAATGGTTTGTTGCATATATATATGTGTTTGGTTTTAAGGACTTTTTGGATTTTGTGTTATGCATTGTAATTATTTCCCATTACAGTAGTGGCAAATAGACTCCTAGTTAGCATCTTTGCACAGAACATCTGATTTTCAAGCATGGATTACCAACATTCAACAGGAGATGCCTGTACTTTAAAAAGGTCATACAATTTAATCATTCTTAGATGAATAAAAAAAGAAAAATCCATAAAAGGTGCATATATGGAAGGATGTTCATCACAGCTTTATTTTAAATGGCAAAACTTTGGAAACCTAAATGGTTAACAATAGAGATCTCCTAAATAAATTCTAGTAGGTTATATAATTAAATACTGTGAAATCATTTTAATCATACTTTTAAGAAGTGTAATTACATGGGGACATTCTTATAATACAGTAAGTACACACAGGTCAATACCCAATACATGTCATGGTGCAGATTTTGTAAGTGAAAAATATTTACATATGCAGAGGATAAATACCCTAAAACTTACAGTAAAGGGTTATCAGTGGTTATTCTGAGTGGGCAGCAGATGAGTTTAATTTTCCTCCTACTGTTTTCATACAAAATCTCCTATCTTCTTTAATGACAATGTATTACATCTGTAATTCTTTTTTAACAAGAGCTATTTTAAGGAAACCATGGGTTGAGGTGACTGGAAGTAATAGCAGCAGCAGTGGCAACAGCTAACATTTATGTAGCACTTAACCACGTGGCAGGTAGCGAATGAGAAACAAGTTGTGAGCCCACGCCAAACCGTGCCTCAGTGACACCATCCATGCGCAATCCCGTCTCAGCCCAGAGGGGTGGGTTCCAGTTTAGAAAATCCACTAGAGCCAGAGATGTTTGGGCAAAGGCCAGAAGGTAAACAAGGTGACTTCAGCGGGCACTCACCTAAGCCACACCCACACTGCGTGTAGTGAAAAGAATATGAGACTCAGGAGCAGCCAGACCTGGGTTCAAATCCTGCCTGTGCCACTGACTTCCTGTGTAACCTTGGAGGAGTAACTGAACACCTCACAGGGGGATCAGCTATCATGAGAATCAAAGGTGACAGCGTGTGGAAGCACCTGGCACGTAGTTGGTGCTCAGCACATGCTTCTCTCCCTTTCCCTTCACTGCTAGGGACTGTCTCCATCTTCCTGGACTCTCTCTCCTTTGTTGTTAGTCTTAACAGCAGATAAGGAAAACTGTGCTTGGTTAAACTTGCTCTGTATAGAGAGGCTCATTAACATCTGCTGTGTAAGTGAAAGAGGAGCGAGAAAGTGACTGAGTGACTGAGTGCCCAAGGGTGATGTCCTCACACTGACTTGTCTGCGTTGTCTTTTCAGCTTATCCACTCACCAAGTGCCCTCCTCCCACCATCCTCCCCAATGCTGAAGTCGTCACGGAGAATGAAGAGTTCAACATAGGTACCACACCTCCCAAACCATCAACGAGGGGCCAGGTGGAGGTGGGGGCCGGGCCAGCGGGTTATCTCTCCCTCCTGTCCCTGAAGAGAAACAAAGGCCCGGTGCAAGAGGGTTGTTATTCCATCAACTGAGTTTGCACCAAGTATACCCACTCTTCCTTTTAGCCATACCTGAGAAGAGGAGTTTTCTCTCTAGGAAAGCTGGGGTCTTTCTTTTCTTTCTCTGTGATTTAAGTCCATATGTTTTTGAGAAAAAAAAAAAAATCCCTGTAAGACATTGTAAAAAGTTCCTGGAATGTTAAAACATTCTCAGGCTCAGCAAGGAGAGCTGGGAGAGGGGAACAGCGGTTGTTTGGATCATTTGATTGGAGCTGAGCTAGTTACTTAAGCCTGAACAGAACGTGACCCTCCACTGATCACCTTGCCTGGAAGTGGGTTCAAGGTACTAAGGGGTGCTGATAGGACCAGAACTCTCCAGGACACCACATGTTACTCTCTCTTTGACAGGTGACATCGTGCGATACAGGTGCCTCCCTGGCTTTACCTTGGTGGGGAGTGAAATCCTGACCTGCAAACTTGGAACTTACCTGCAGTTTGAAGGCCCACCCCCAATATGTGAAGGTAATTGCATTGAGCCATGCTTTTCTGGGTCTGGAGTTCCTCCAAACCCCAGCGCTCTGTATCCCTGTTCCCGCCCAGGAAGGAAGAAGTCATATGGTGAGTGTTTGCTTGACCACTGATTGTTCTAGTTACGCTCTCTGCCCTGCTCCTAGGTCCAAGGCAAGGAATCGGCCATAGTGGCCCCATCTATTTCTGTCTTCTTTGTGTCTAAATGACATTTCCTGGAAATGGCATAATGATCATTGGAAGGAGGAAGTTCTGGGACCTTGGGAAGGGCTGTGTTTGCACACCAGCCTTGTCCTACTGGAGTGCAGATGTGCTCAGGGTCCTGTGTGCTGAACTAGGCAACTGAGAGACCATAGTTGTCTTCACCGCAGTGTGATGCCTTGACAGAGGATGAATCCGCTAAAGTAATTTACCCCAGCTAAGGCCCAGAATAATACTCCAAACTCACTTACACACAGTAACTGCTCAGTGTTGGTTATTATTATAATTACTAGTACTACTGTTTTTAGTACTATTGCTACCAACAAATATTTAGTCGCTTATAGAGAAAAAAGTCAGCTTCTCACCTACATCTCAGAAAGTAAGGGAAAAGATAAACTGTAATGTGGATTATTTGTGAAAAGAGAGGAACCGTACACCCCAGAATCAGGCCGCCCTGATACTAAATTGAGAAATTCAGTAGCTCTTTATTTTAGTTGAGCTGACCCACCCACCACCAAAACAACCAGCCCCCAATAAAAGTGAACTTTAGCCTTCATCCTATTCTAGAACTTCCTGGATTTGCTCTGACTGGCCAGGCCTGAGTCTCAGCAATTCGGTGCCATTGACACAGCATCTCAGGTCACCCCGAGCCAGTGTAGTAACAGGTGTTGGGGTCTTGTTTGTGCTCAAATACTGGCTCTCCAGTGGTTGTCTTTTGCACCAGGGAAAAGCACACATGTTGGTCTAGTGCCTTCTCCGTCTGATGTATCTGGTATTTCTCTTTCTTTCTCCAAGTGCACTGCCCCACGAATGAGCTGCTGACAGACTCCACAGGTGTGATCCTGAGTCAGAGCTACCCTGGCAGCTACCCCCAGTTCCAGACCTGCTCTTGGCTGGTGAGAGCGGAGCCCGGCTACAACATCTCCGTCACAGTGGAGTACTTTCTCAGCGAGAAGCAGTATGATGAGTTTGAGATCTTTGATGGTAAGTCACATGCTGCATCGCGCCCTGCTGCACATGGCACACACTTGCTTTGGGACCCTGCAAGCAACCTTGCTGCAACCTATGCTACAACCTCCCAATGAGAGCTTTCCAGAGGCTCCACATAATAATGTCTTCTCTCCCACCGAAACCCCAACACATGGGAGCTGATGGGTGCACGGCCCAAGCAGCAGAACTGCTTAGACTGCAGCCTGGACCTGCTGCTGCAGAACCCTTTCTTAATCTCGCCCCCACTCAAAGCTGACACCTTGAACGTCAGCCAATGAGTGGGTCACAGCAATGCCAGCAAAGGAAGAATATGCTGCCTGCAAACCCCTAAAGACATATACCAAACATTATGCTTCTTTCTTGATGGTGGGAGGGAAAAGGTGCACTAACTTTCTCTTTAATTTGGAGGAAATATCTCAGCATGTTCTGGACCCTTAAACCCTAAAAATTTTACCTGAAACATTGTAGGATTTAGCTCTCACCGTCTACTACTGCATATGTGTCTTACAAATACATCTGCACTAATTGTCCCTTCTGGCTCATCAGATCCGATTAATACCGTGTCATCAGTACAGAGAACCAATATGTTCTATTCTACAGGATGTCCTGATGGCCATATCTCCTCAGGCTGTATTAGGTCAGAGAGCAGGAGAATTAGCATAACTCTGAGGCAAGACCGTGAATGTATAGTATTATCTACTGCTCATGGAAGCAAATTGCCTATGATCCTTCTTTCTGATGGGTGTGGAAAAGAATGCATTGCTAGATCAATAGCTATATTCCGTGTAACCACAACTATGTTAATCTGCTCTAATGAAGATAGCACATCTGGCACAGCTACTGCAGTTGATGTTACTAGTTGGTTAGGTTTGTGCTGTCAGATGCACCTGGGCCAGGACTCCAGGCATTACCAACCCCAACCCGCAGACCCCTGCTCCGCAGAGGAGCCCTGATAGAGCTCTGAGTCCCCAGGTATCAGCCTCAGTGCAAACTCTGTCCAGAAGTCTTTGAAATATCTTGGCATTCCCTTTTCTTCAGTATTCAGTTACCTGGGTAAATAGTGGTAGGTATTTGGGAGGGAGAACTGAGGGAATCACTACTATACACAACTGATGTTGTTTTATAGGGTCCTTTCTCACAGGCACCCAGCCTCTCCTCTGCCAACATGTTCTGTAGTAAGCAATGAAAACTGGCTCAAGTCTCCAGATTGGGAAACAGCAACTTCCCACTGGGATTAGCTTTCCTCGCCCTTTGACTGTGTATTCACGATCTGTTTTGTTCCTGTATTCACTTATGTTGGGCCCCCATCCATCTGCCCTGAGGACTACTGTGTTCAGTGCGCCATCTCCATAGACCCTGCAGCTCAGGCCCTCCCGCTGCCAGGCCAGGCCCTGCTGTCCCTTTTGGTAATTATGCCAACCTTGCTTTGGACTGTTAAGTGCCTCCAGCTGGCCTCTGTGTTCTAGAATCTCCTTGTCCTCATCAATATGAGGAAGCCGGGTTCTGTGATAGCATCTCCTCCCATCAGTGTGGCCTACAGAAGACAGCCATTACTCGGGGTGTCGATGAGGCTGGTGCTCACCCTCACCAGCGTGTTCCATGTGGCGTTAGGACCTGGCATGTCCCCCAGGTCCTCCCGAGGAACACGGTCAGCCAAGGGGTGTTCTGGTCAAACACAGCGGGCCTCTCCTGCCATGCCACCTCTCGGAGCCTTTGCCCTCTTCTCCCGTGGTTTGTCCCAGCAGTTCTAACGGCTCTACTTTGTTTGATGTGGGCTGTGATTTTCGCCAAGCTGCCAATAGCTATCTCAGCGGCACGTTAGAACCACCACTCAGGGCTCTTTCAGGGTGCCAAGTCCTGTGTTTTGGATTATCCAGCTTTATATTCTGCCTCCCTGAACCAGCCCCCTGGGAATACACTCCCAGGCATTTAAGGTGGGAAAAGAGCAGAGGAAGACTTTTCTGGAAAAGTCTTGGAAAGGAAGGTGGGGAACTATGTTATTTATGACATTGAGACTTGATGTTTTTCTCTAGCTTTATTGTTATCTACTCATCCATAAGTATTTTTCCTATATGGCAGGCACTGAGCTGTTTTTATTGCTTGGCCAAAAAATTGCATTCTTTTTTTTCCATAAACTGGCTCTACTAATATTTAGTTGTCTTTAACTTCATTCAAACTTTTTTGTTAGATTGCATTGTGACAGCTGTCATATCAGCGTGCATTTAAAAAGCTTTTCAAAATTGCTGAATTTTTGTGTAGCCATTTTAATATTGAAGATGGAAGAAAATAAGCAACACTTTTGGCATATTATGCTTTATCACTTCAAGAAAGGTACAAACACAACTGTAATACAAAAAAGATTTGTGCAGTGTATGGGGATGGTGCTGTGATGGATCGAACGTGTCAAAAGTGGTTTGCGAAGTTTCATGCTGGAGACTTGTCGCTGGACGATTCTCCACGGTCGGGTAGACCAGTTGAAGTTGGTAGCAGTCAAATGAAGACATTAACTGAGAACCAGATAATGTCTTTTCTGAGAACCAGAATCAATGCTATACCCTGTGAGAGACAGTTGACATACTCAAAATATCCATATCAATAAAGTTACTGGTAAAAATGGAAAATGTATCTTTTATTTTATGGAAAAAAAAAAAAACCTGAACAAACTTTTTGGCCAACCAAATAGCACACACAAGAGAGGTAGGGTAGCAAGGTGGAAGTTCCCAGGTTGAAAACCAGCTTTTCCATTAACCGGCTGCTTGACCTTGGGCAAGTTCTGAGAAGGCAAATAGATTACATCTCAACTGCCAGCTGCCCTGGGTTGGCCGTGGCTTCCTGGAGCACTGCTTCGGGGCTCAGGAGGAAAGAGCACCTAGAGCAAGACCAGTGGGTGCAGAGAGGGGAGTGGAAGGACAAATGAGCGTGCTAATTCCCACCAAGTTACCGACCATTCCCAGCCTTTGTGCCTTCACCTGAGTGGGGAGGAAACAGGAGGTGATTACATTAAAGGGATCGGATTCAATATCTCTGATGGCTGTGCTGATGGTCTGTAATCCTGTGTCCTGGGCTCTCATCCCAGGTCCCTCAGGACAAAGTCCTCTGCTGAAAGCTCTCAGTGGGAATTACTCAGCTCCCCTGGTCGTCACCAGCACCAGCAACTCTGTGTACCTGCGCTGGTCGTCCGACCATGCCTACAATCGGAAGGGATTTAAGATTCGGTATTCAGGTGAGTAAAACATGAGGATTCATGAGAAGGGCCAAAGGCCCTGAGCCCCTTAAGTTCCTCTCCCCAAACAACCCTATAAGCCACAGGCTGTATCTTCATCAGTGGCAAAGCTCCTCCATGGGACTCAGCAGCCTTCCCCTCCTCTAAGTCTCTCTGACCTATAACTGCGCCAGTGTCTTTGACATTTTCCACCTTCCCTGTTTCTACTCCTTTCCCCACTTCTAACCTCTTCCCTCCCTTCTGCTCATCCTGCCAGCCTGAGTCTCTGGATGAGCTTAGTATACGTATATGCTCTGAGAATGCCTAAAGGTGAACCCATTCCTACCCCTGTTGAAATGTTAATAAAATTTCCTTAAAACTGAAAAACCCTAAGCCCTGGCCAGTGTGGCTCGGTTGGTTGGAGAGTTGTCCCATAACCAAAAAGTTGTGTGTTTGATTCCCCAGAAGGGTACATACCTACGTTGTAGATTTGGTTCCCAGTCAAGACACATGGGATCCCAGGTCCGGCCACATACGGGAAGCAACCAATCAGTGCTTCTCTCTCACATCATTATTTCCCTCTCTCTCCCCCTTCCTCACTTTCTAAAAAGTAATGAAAAATGTCCTTAGGCGAGGATAAAAAAAAATTTTAACTGAAAAACCCTAAGATGTGGGTCTCCAACTAGCAAATGTTAGGCGGCCCATAGATGGACTGCATTTTAAGTCCAGGAGCCTCTTTTTGCTCTGCAAGCCTTATCTTCTGGGCAGTCAGAGAAAAGGCCAAGCAGTCAGACGGCCCACCTGGGCAAAATCTGCAAGGAGCACAGAAACATCCCTGGAAATGTAAGGAGACGGGGAGAAGCAAATTTGTCTGAACTCCGTCTTGGGGATCACTGTGCACAGCTGGAAAGAAAACTTGATAAGCTGCCTGACCCCATTCTGCAGGGGAGTAGGCCCAGTGAACTGCGGCTGGGTGCTCATAAACTTGGAGGCAGAGGTGAATGACTTAAGACCAGGGGAGTTCCACCATGTCTCCTCAGCATGCTTCCCTGCCTGCATTTGGCCTGAACCCCAAATAAACGTTGGACAAATTTTTTAAGAATATTGGTTAGAAAGGTTATCAAAGTATAGCCTGCTTGAGTTACTACTTGTCTTCATCCATGTCTTCTCATTGGCCACCTACTTGGAAGACCAGCCTGGACTAAGTGGGCCATTGGAAGTCTTAAGGAACTCTGGGGCGTGGCTTCAGGGATGAGCAGGCCAGATGAAGCTGAGGGACTCATGGGAGCCGGGGAGGAGAAGGGTCTTTACTATCTGAGTCCATTTGCTCTGCAAAGTTGACCCTAAACTCCTTCCCCACATGTATGCAAGAGATAGGGGGGCTCTGTGACCCCCAGACTGTGATCAGCTCTGTCACTAACTAGTCGAATGATTATTAGACAAGTCACTTTACCTCTCCAGGCCTGAGATTCCTCATGATGAAAACAAAACCTAAGGTACCCCTCAGGGAGATTCAGGCTGAGTTCCTAGGAGCTACTGACGCAAAAGGGAAGCAGCCGTTCCGTAGCATTGCACTATGCTGTTGCTAAACTAGGAACTAAAAGCCATTAAGGAGGTGCCCTTTCCATGATGTCTTTAAAGACTAACCACATGTTTGGGGGTAATGAGTCAGTTGTAATTACAATACATAGGCCAAGTAGAAAATGAATTAATCACACAGTGAGGCGGTTAGCACTTAATTAAAATACAGTAGACTTGTGTAATTTGCAAGTGCCTCCATCACTGTGATTAAGTCTATTTTCTAACCGAGCGTCTTGTTCTTGACTGAGGTAGACACGTAAATACAATATACACAGGGCGCAGGTGGCAGAGCAGGAGCGAGGAAACACATCTGGCCCGGAAGGAGGGTATTTAAAACGCATTTCAGCAGCAGAGGGATGTGGGAGGATGCGGGAAGGACCTGACACCCTCATTCTGCCTTAGTGTACGCTGGCCTAGGACACTTGGCCAGGGACTCTCAGAGGAAGCGAGGGGCACTCCCTGCATGCTGCTTTGCTCACCCTTCTTTCCCGGCCTCACAGAACTCTGTGAGGATCCCTTGGCAGGGTTTCTTATTGCAAGTTCTCTGCGGCTGAGATATTTGTCTGTTTCTTCATTGCCGTGTTCCCAGCCAGGCACATAATGGACACTCCATGCACACTGACTGCATAAGTAAATGAAGTAAGTGAAAGCCATTCACTGAGGGGGAATTAGGACTGTGGATTCTATGTCTGTATTGCCACAGTTCCCTCTCCCTCCGCCCTCTACAGGACAGAAAGGAGAAGGACCATTTATTGAGCACTTAGTGCCCTGGGCTGGGTTGGGGGCTTTACAAACACAGCCCTATCTGAGTGGTCCAAAGACCCATGAGGTAAACATTACCAGTCCCAACAGGCAGGTGAGGAGACTGGAGCTGAATGAGCTTCCGAGACTGGTCAGAGTCACACACCATAAAGGTCAGAAACAGGACGAGAGTGTGGCCCCGACTCCATTGCTTCTGGTTTTTGTGTCTCCTTGGGAGTGGATGGGGTTCGAGAGCCTGTGCTTAGCTGCCCAGCTAAGGCCGCAAAGGGGCCAGTGTTTCACATTGTTTTCTTTACTTCCCTTTCCCTTGGCTTTACCAAACTGTCTGGACGTCTTTCTTTCTTTCTTTCTTTCTTTCTTTCTTTCTTTCTTTCTTTCTCTTAAATTTATTTTTAGAGAGAGGGGAAGGGAGGGAGAAAGAGAGGGAGAAAAATATTGATATGCAAGAGATACATTGATAGGCTGCCTCTCCCATACACCCAACTGGGGACCTGGCCCGCAACCCAGGCACGTGCCCTGACTGGGAATCGAACAAGAGACCTTTTGGTTTGCGGGATGACATCCAACCCACTAAGTCACACTGGTCAGTCTGGCCATTTTTCAATATCAACCACTCAGACTTTTCTAAATAGCAGTGGACCTGGCCAGTGTGAAGACAAGGAAATGGGGAAAGAATGGGGGCGGGGGGCGCAGGAAGGAGCATGTCTGTCTGTCTTCCCACCTGTACATGGTGCCCTGACCACATCTTGTTGTTCAGCTCCCTACTGCAGCCTGCCCAGGGCTCCACTCCACGGCTTCCTTCTGGGCCAGACCAGCACCCAGCCCGGAGGCTCCATCCACTTTGGCTGCAATGCCGGCTACCGCTTGGTGGGACAGAGCATGGCCATTTGTACGCGGCATCCCCAGGGCTACTACCTGTGGAGCGAGGCCATTCCTCTCTGTCAAGGTGAGAAGCAGGTGGGAAGGGGGTAACAGGTGGCTCAGATCCTACTCACATCTTGGGTTTGCCCCAGGACCAATCACTTCCAAATATGGGTTTCCTCATTGATCATTCATCCTTTCAGGAAGCACATATTGAAGATCCACAATATCTTTAGCCCTGGGGATGGACATACACACACACACACACACACACACATGCATAAAACACAGTGTCAGTGACTTCAGAGCAATGAGGAGATGGACGTTAGCCATGTACATGCTAACAATGACACAGGAAGGAAGTGCTGTGTCAGGAGTGTAAACCATGTGTGGGCCCAGGGGAAAGGAGGGACTTCCCTCCTTTCGGACAGCTAAGGAGGCTTCCAGAAGATACATGCTTGGGTTCAGGCTCATACAGCAAGTAGGGTGTGGGACCAAGCATTGGCAAGGAAACATTCTACACAACAGCCAGAGCACTTGGAAAAGCACATAATTGAGAGGAATAAGACATGCGAAGCAGGTCGGGCTGGTGGAAGCACCAGGTCGGAGGAGAAGAGGGCGGAACAGTGACTGTGCCCACACTCGGTCACCAGTTCAGGCCTGTGATAGGCACCAGGCAGTTTCCCGGCATTGCCTTTGATAACTTATGGGATTTTTTAACTTAAAGTAATACACCTTCTGACTAGTAATCTGAAAAAAAAAAAAACTGTAGATAATACCAAAGAAAAGAGTTAAAACGACCTGTAATGCCATCAGTTGAGATCACCACTGTTAACACTTCGCACATTTCCTTAGTTAGCCTTTTATATATTGTTTACCAAAATGGCATCATCGACATCCCAAACCCTCAGTGTTAACATCTGTCATATACTTTAAATACACTTCCTCATCATTATTTTCAGTGGTTACAGAACATTATGGAAAAACTGTCCATTATTCAAGTCTTATCCTATTGTTGGTCACTTGAATTTCTATATTTTTTGTTATTGTAAATGGTGCTGCTATTAAAATTTTTATAATGTCATTGTTAGGAACATCCATATGTATTTCTTAAAATAAATTCCCAAGAATGAGATTGTTGAATCGTAACCTATTCCAAATCTATAGGTTTTGAAATTTACTTCCCTTCCACATTCTCAACATTATGTACCGCATCAACAAAAGAAAAGAACCTTGCCGATTACATATGCAAAAACAGGAAACCACGATGGTATTTCACGTGCTTGTTCTTCAGTCCCTAGCGGGGCGCCCACACTTTTTAATGACACCTGCCATCTCCAACCCCCGCAACCTTCTGGCCTGTGCCTGCACTTCCTCAACGAACAGAAACAGTGTGTCGTTAGTATTCTGTTCGATTCCCTGAGCAAAGGTCAGGGAGAACTGACTGTCACGAATGGCAAATGTCATTTGGCTTTGATCTTGGTGTCTAACTCTATCAACACAGACGCTGTCCGTCCCCCCGCCCCAGGCTCCTACTGAAATGTACAAGTGCCTCTCATCTCTTTTATCTTTTGTCACTTCCCCAAAGTAAGCCCCCCAGGCTCTGTCCTGGCATCCTCATACTGATCCTCGAACTGCTGTATGCCTCTTCTCCCCAGCCCTCCCCAAGCTTCCCTCCGATCCTCTCCCTCCCAGCCATTCCCCCTCTGCTCTCTGGATTCCCGGTTTTGTGGCCAACAGCAAAGGCCCTTGCTCCCAACCCAGAGGGGCTCTCTGCCCTTCTCCCCTCCACAGAGACTGTGGCTCCCCTCTGAGAACAGGCACTCTGTGGCCCTTTCAAGTGAAGGATGTTAATCACCCATTTCCCACACAGCCCAGGGCCGGGAAAGCCCTGGTATTCCTCCAACTTCCCACTGCTGCTTCCAAACCACAACCTCTCCACCAACAAATACATCCCATATGGAGTCTGCATCTCCTAATGCTTCCTCTCTCCTTCCCCAGCTTGTCCTCTCACAAATATCCTCTCCTCGGGGACATCATCCCACCACATGTTTCAAATACCTTGTGATTCTCACTCTGCCTCTCCAACCCACGGAAAGTATCTCTCTTACCTGGGCTTTGGGGGACCGTGTTTTGACACGGAGATCAGGAGACAGGCTTCTAGTCTCTTAGGCTAGAAATTTGTCTTTTGTCTTCTTAGTTATCCTCAAGAGAAGGGCCAGGCCGGGCCATGAGAAGGGGCTGCTGCCCACTTCTCCGGCTGCCTGATTGACTCCCCATGCAGAATGTCATGGGTACCTAAGTATTTCTTCCCAAGGGTTCAAGGAAACGAGGTAGCTAGGTCATTAGATATGACAAGTTAGCTAACCTGGTACCGCTGAAGGAGCTCAAAGCCTTGCTGTTCAGGCATAAAAAGAGCATCATGTTCGAATGCTCCCTTATTATATTGCGGAAGAACAAAGCCCCCTTGCCCAGGCTCACCTTGTCCACAGTGGCCAAGTCTCATCCTGGGTGATGCCAGAGTGGGGCAGACAGGACAGGTGAGAGGCAGAGTTCAAGAAGAGATGACCCAGTTTAGAATACTGGCATGAAAAAGGGCAGATGTTTACCAAGATTTAGGTCTTAGTAGAGTCCGAAAGACCCAAGCCAGCATGTAGAATCAGAGAGACTCAGTGTTTGGAACCTGCATCTATATTTTTTAAATGCTCTCCATCCTGACTGGTGTGAATCAGTTGGTTGGATGTCGTGCAACAAAACAAAAGGTCGCTGGTTCAATTCCTAGTCAGGGCACACGCCTGGGTTGCGGGTTCAGTCTGCGGTTGGAGCACATACTAGAGGCAATCGATCAGTGTTTCTCTCACATCGGTGTTTCTCTCCCTCTCTTTCACCACCCCCCCCCCCGCTTCCCTCTCTCTAAAAAATAAATAAATAAATAAAATATTTTATAAATAAATAATGCTCCCTCATTTCCTCACTCCTTCCATTCCTGATCCTCCTCTTTCGGTCCCACATCTAGTCTTGGAAT
Organism: Anoura caudifer; assembly: GCA_004027475.1. Classification (NCBI taxonomy): domain Eukaryota; kingdom Metazoa; phylum Chordata; class Mammalia; order Chiroptera; family Phyllostomidae; genus Anoura; species Anoura caudifer. The sequence continues at coordinate 80,034 of PVKU01000116.1, forward strand.
CTTTCTTCCGTCTTGGTGTCTTCACCCCTGTCCCTCTGGACAGTCCCTCCTGCTCCACACCGTTGTCATAATGGAGTCCTAGCCCTATTTCTCTTCTTGGTTCCGGACATTCTAGTAACATCAAGCATCACTGTTAGCTCGAGCTTCTCCTGACTCTGAGGGAAAGAGGTCTGAGCTCTAGCCTCGCTGACAGAGGGGGCAGAGAAGGGACAGTAGTGGGCGCTCTGACTGGTGTCACATCTGTAAGAGCTCCTGAACTACGTAGCAGAGGGCAGCATGGTGGGCAAGCACTGCTTTCTTTCCAAGACCACACAGGCCCCTCTTACCTATGTAATGTACGTTCCTCCGATAAACATAGTGGAGACCCTGCTCCTCATAAAATCATCACCCCAGCCAGGTCGCTGCACGCCTTTCTCTCCTGAGCTGTCACTGTGAGATCTCTTTTCTTCATGTTCTTGAGTTAGTTCTCTATTGTTTATATCTCATATCATCCCTTTTCTTGGTTTTCATACTCTTTTTGATGGAGTAGATAGTAAATTCTTCGAAAAGGGTTCATGAGAGATCAATTTAATGAGTCTTTAAATGTCTGAAAATTATTATTATTTTTGCCCTCACGCTTGCTGGGCAGGTTCACTGGGTAAAACTCTAGGGCACAAATCATTTCCTTCTGAAATTTAAAGGCATTGTTCTGTTACGTTGCTGCTGATGGGAAGTCTGATGCCAGTCTGACTCTCATTCCTTCACAGGAAGTTCTTCTGTTCTCCTCTCCCTCCGGGAAGTTATGAGACTCCGTGTGTCTTTGTCTTCTGAAAGTCCGTGACGGTGACTCTAAGAGTGGTTCTCTTTGCATCCTTTCGGCTTCCTTTGGTTCTGGAGACTATGTCTCTCTTCAACTCCTGGAAATGTCCATCTGTGATAATTCCATTCCTCCACCTGTTCCATTGCCTCCCTCTGGAACCCCAACCCTTAGATGCTGGACCTCCGGGACTGACCCTCTGGGCAATCCATCCTTTGTCTTTCTGTCTTTGTCCTTTTGATTGATATTCCTGGAAATTCCTTTTCATTTTAATCTCCAAACCTTCTATCGAATGCTAACTTTGGCAATCATGTTTTTAAATTAAAAGGGGTCCGATTCTCTTTTTGTTTCTCTTTTGTCAAAGCACTCTGTTCTCACTTTATGGATATAATATGCTCCTTTGATTTCTCAGGGTACTGCTTCCCAATCAGAAGCTTAAAAGGTTATTACGTATCTTCAATGTAATGAATTAGCTCTGTCTCCTAAAGGAGACATTTTTTCTTGTTTTTAATCTTTATGTCTTTCGTGCTGCTATTTTTCTAAAATGTATCATGATCCTGGATTGTGCACATTTTGAAGTAAAAGCTAGGTTGATGTTTTTCAGGTAGCAGATGTGAGTTACCTCTGTTGTTACTACACACAGATACCTTTGCCCGCAGGTCTCCCCTGTGAAAAGAAGCGGAGTTGAGCTTGCCGCAGAGCTGAGCAGGCGGAGGGGCAGCCTGCAGGCTGCGAGAACCCTTCTGCGCTAGAATCAGGAGTTTTACTCAGCGGTGCCAGCTCTCGCCTCAGCAGCCCTAATTCTCTCAAGGGAATTTTGGGCTTTTTTGTGTTCTGTTTTTGGTTTTCCCTCAAATGGGAAAGAAGACCCTCTCTATTTTGTTTGAAGAACACATGCCCGAATGCCTCCACACTGTGGGCAGGGACAGAAAACTAGTCTCACCCCCAGCTCCCTCCCATGTATTTATTTTGGTCTGTGGCTTCTTGGCACCATTTAATCCATCAACACCCTTCTATCTACGTTTTGTCCTCCAAAGTTTTTTTTGAACCCTCTTCTGCAGGTGATCCTCATATTTTTTTTGTTAAGAAGACTTTTCCTTTTATTGGTATTTACTGTGATTTTACTAGGGTATCAGGTTAGAGGAAGGATAAAAAATATATCCTCAGGACACCATCTGGAAACAGAAATGCTCATGACTTTTCTCTCTTTGCTAGCTCTTTCCTGTGGGCTTCCTAAGGCTCCTAAGAATGGCATGGTGTTTGGCAAAGAGTACACAGTGGGGACCAAAGCTGTGTACAGCTGCAGTGAAGGCTACCACCTGCAGGCAGGTGCCGAAGCCACGGCAGAGTGTCTGGAAACGGGCCTGTGGAGCAACCACAACGTTCCTCCCCAGTGTGTCCGTGAGTCCTGGGGCAAGCGAGGCGGGTGCAAGGAGGGGCTGGGTGAGCAGCTGGAAAGATTCCTGCAGGGAGTGGGGGTAGGGGAAGAAAGCAGGTATGTGGAGGCTGAGGATTCAGAGAGCAGGGACAGGTGAGTAGCATCATCTGCCCGCTTAGGTTCCCATGGGAAATTACTCCCAAATCATCGATAACCTTTGCACCCTGAGTTGTCGCCATAAAGCATCACAGAACTTGGGAACGACCTGCCCCACCTCCTTTTAGATGGAGAAACTGTCAGAACATTTGCACGAATGTCCTTTGATCATAAAACTCCAAAATGACAGAGGTACAGTTCAGCTTTAAGGTCAAAGTCACAAACTGTCAGCCCAATGGGCTGTTTCCAATCCGAAGATACAGGGTTTTGTTTTGTTTTGTTTTGTTTCTTTGACCTACAGTGTAACTTATAAAAATTAATAATTGCCTTCCAACATTTTAAAATCAGGAAATTTTATATAAATATCCATATTTCTAGCTTTTCTTGAAAATGATGATCTGGCCACTTGGATCCAGGCAGTAAATGATGATGATGATTTTTCCTAATACATTAAGGTTAAACATTATTTTTTTATCTCCTACAAAAGACAGAAAGAAAGAAAATGAAGATCTGACCAAATAGAACTTTTGGCCTCACATCCAACAATCAGCGTTGACTGAGTAGCACCGCCCTTTTATGGTGGGGGTGCCGATCTGCCATCCTGTTTGGCCATACTCCCCACCCCGCCCACTTCGTTCATTTCCAAACTTGCCTGGGGACCGAAGACTCTTGGACTCATCATTACTGTCTGCCAGTCCCCAGCTCTGGACTTTTGCCTGTCTCTTCATAATTAATTAATTAATCCTCCTCTCTGCCCCTTGTCCACCCAGCTGTGACCTGTCCTGACATCAGTGGCGTCAGTGTGGAGCACGGCCGATGGAGGCTTATCTTTGAGACACAGTACCAGTTCCAGGCCCAGCTAATGCTCATCTGCGACGCTGGCTACTACTATACTGGCCAAAGGGTCATCCGCTGTCAGGCCAATGGCAAATGGAGCCTCGGAAACTCTATGCCCACCTGCCAAAGTAAGCCCAGGAGGGGAGGATGGGCAAGTTTTGGCTCAGTGCCTGCTACCTGAACTGTCTCATACATGGGGAGGGAGAGAAGAGGGGTATTTCCTGGGATTCCAGTGTACCCCTTCTTTAACACACACCTAGAATCAGGAGCTGGGGAGAAGCTTACTTCTTTAAGGAAATACTTCTTAGCATCTTGTCATCTTCTTAAAAAGCTGCCTTTGTCCAGGTGAGCACCCACTAACTCATTTACTCAACGTTCGTGCCAGGTACTGGAAAGGGATGAAGAGAAAAGTTTATGACTCCTGCCTACAAGGAGTGTAGAGTCTACTGGAGAGGCAGACAAATAAGGACACGGTGACAGTGGCGTGTGATAAGACCTGTCACGGGAGTGTGTACAGGAGGAATGGGCACAGCACGGGGGCCACGCCACCTAAGGGTGTCAGCCTTTCCTTCTTCATTGCAAAATGTTCTTCCTTGGTTCTTCAAGTGTTTCAAAATCCAGGGTCCCTGGGAAGCCACTCTAAGACAGAGGTTATTAGGGAGTGCTCTTGGGATCACTACCAGCGGAAGGAAAGGAGGGCAGGACACAGGACTGGGAAGAGGGAGAAGCTGGTTCTGAGGCAGAAGCCGTGAAGGCCTCGGTCGACCCCACAAGGGGCCCTTACCCCTCCACACTGACCAAACATTGGGTGCAGGCTCCTGGCAGGAGAGCTTATCTTTAGATGGGAGGACTCTTCAACCAAGGCAACCTGAAGAGAGCTAGGTGCCGAGGGTTCCTTGCCAGCCACTGGGGAAATAAATCCTTGGGGCCTAAATGGGGATCTGAGTGGCTCACCGTGGCATCCGCTACACGGGAGATACTCACGGTATTCACCTAATCAATAAGGCTGTGGTGGAGGAAGGGTTTGTACAGGGACAGAAGAAGATAGCTTGTCAGTGAGCCGCACGAAGTTTGAGACTGGGAGCAGTGGTGGCTTCCCAACACCTGTCATCCAAGACACTGTTGTCTTGTCACCCACATGCAGAGTCCACAGAGGAATGTAATCATGTCGGTGGCAGAGTAGGAGTCACGAGCTCTCGCCAGTGTGGCCTGGGCTGTGGGTCCTCACCCGTATGTCAGCCAGTGGCTGTCTGCAGTGCTCTGTGGAGGAGTGTGAGGCTGCTGCCCTGCTCGGCAGAAATTACAAGGGAATCTATTTGCAGTGTCTGCTCTGAACGCTGAGGAGCACACCACTGAATCACCATTTCTCCAGGCTGGTGCTTCCTAACCAGGGCGCACCTCTGAGCCACCTGAGTTGTTTAAAAACGCATGCGCCTGGGCCTGAGATGGTGAGTCAGGGGTCCAGAGTGCAGCCTGGACATTTTTAAAGCTCGTCAGGTGCTTCTAGCAACACCTCCAGTTGAGAATCACTGCTCCAGTGTAACGTCACGTAGTTCGCTGTCATGACCCATGTCATGGTCACAAGTCCCAGCAGAGTAACGTTAGACAGATCCTGTTTTTGTTGTGTTCTTGCTAATCAGAAGCAGCATGTGACTTACTGAGCGTTTTATTACCTTTTTAGTCATCTCCTGCGGCGAGCTCCCCATCCCACCCAGCGGTCACCGCATCGGAACACTGTCCATCTACGGGGCCACGGCCATCTTCTCCTGCAATTCCGGGTACACGCTGGTGGGCTCCCGGGTGAGGGAGTGCATGGCCAACGGACTCTGGAGTGGCGCTGAGGTCCGCTGCCTCGGTAGGTGACCTCCCCGGGCCCAGCCTGCCCATTCTCCCCTCCTCGGGACAAGTGAGATCTTTCCACAGCAGGATCCCAGTCTCAGGACAGCATCATTTCACCCACTTTCATAAAACGCTTAATTCAAACACCAGCTATGGGGCATCTACCATGACTAAAACCCTAAACTGGCTTCTCTTGGGGCACCCAAAAGAATGAGAACCTCTTCAAGTGTGATGAGACAAACCTCCGAGGAGTTCTCTTTCTGATCAGAAAGACGGCCTCTTCTTATTGGCCCTTGAATGATGGGTGAAGTCCCAGTCTCCACCTTCGGGGCAAGGCACAGAGACGCCTTCCTGTGGCATGTCTAAAACACCCTTTGTGTTTATATTAGCAAGTTTTACATGTACATGTATTTTACATATGCTATATGATATAGAAATATATTTTTGTTGCTTATTCTATACAGTTTATGCACATACACACACACACACATAATAAGCTATGATAAACTCATTTAAAAAAAAACCTGGCTTACAAAGAGTAAAGTTATTATTTTCTCCATGGTTAATCCATCCTCTACCTAAACCTTAGATACTAAGGTTCTCTGTCCTCTCACTCCTTTCTTGGACCCCTCAAGTGCAAAGCAGGGTCCCAACTACACACACCTAACAGCATAGATTGGATGGTCCGTTCCACAGTCAACAGTATGGCCCTCCCACTGTCTCAGGCCCCTGTTGAGTTCACACAGAGCCAAAGAATGCTACTGGAAATGCTGGGAATATGCTCTTCCCAAATGCCATTTAATAAAATAACTCACCTAGATTTCCATTGTCTGCGTGCCTTGCCTCTCAAGAAGGAGGGATGAACTTAGCCAGACCACCTGCTTTTACATGGTTATTGTTAGCCAACGAGACTTTAGCTGCCTTACTGTACAGTGTAGTGCCCTCCAGTAAATGCTCAGTAAACGCTGGTTGCTGAGAATGGGGCTGGGGTGAGGGGTGCAGGGAGGTAGCAGTGACCATTTCTCACCGGCATGTAGACACACACTAAAGGTCAGAGACAGATGCCACATGGGATGCAGCCTTGGGATTTGGGGTTGCCGAGTCTGCAACACCATTGCTATCATGTCTCGGATTCCTGAAGTCACTCCTGGATGGATGGCCACTTTCCAGGGGAGGTGGGAACTCAGTGGGTAGGTGGGCCCTTGGTCCTCTTCCCCGCCATCCCTGTCTCCTCCTACCGTGACCAAGCCCCACTGCACTTGCTGCAAGTTCCTCTTTGATTTGCACTCTTTTCTCATCCCCCACCAAAGCTGGACACTGCGGGACTCCTGAGCCCATTGTCAATGGCCACATCAATGGGGAGAACTACAGTTACCGGGGCAGCGTGGTGTATCAGTGCAATGCCGGCTTCCGCCTAATCGGCATGTCCGTGCGCATCTGCCAGCAGGATCATCACTGGTCGGGCAAGACCCCTTTCTGTGTGCGTAAGTATGTTGCCCACTCTCCCTAGCCACGGGCTCAGACTCGACACAGACCAGCTCCCCTGTGCTCTTGATTAGGTTAGCTAGAGGTTTTCGCATACTTTTTCCGAGGATGCAGTTATTACGTCTGTTGTTTTTAGTTTTCTTCATATCACTAATTATTGCTTTCACCTTTATTATTTCTTTCCTTGTGATTTCTTTTGGTTAACTTATTTGTTCATTTTGTATCTGTTGAGTTGGGAATTTAATTCACCTAATTTCATTCATTCTTATTGCCTGTCATGATACAAGTGTTTAGGACTATGAAATTTCTTCTGATCATACTCTAATTGTATCACATAGGTTACACTAATTCATGTTTTATTATTTAGCAGAAATTTGGCAATTTTGGTATTCACTTCCCCTTTCACCCAGAAGTTTTTAAATAGAAGAGCATTTTTTAAATTCCAGGTGAAGGACCTTTTTAATTTTTATTTTGTTGTTTATTTGTAATGTTATTGCATTATGCATAATATTTCCACTCATTGGCTTTACTGATGCTCTGTTTGAGGCTCACTATTTTATCAGTTGTTACGAGTACTCCACGTGCATTTGAAAAGAAAGGGTATTAGAGCGTGAAGTTCTATATATAGTCACAAGGTGTGCCTTATTGATTGTGTTGTTTATGCCTTTGTATACTTGTTTAGTTTTTGTCCATTTGACCTGCTTTGTTCTGAGAGGTTTTTTTAAAGTTTTCTATTATTAGTATGCTTCTATTTATTTTCCCCTGCACTTCCTGAAGTTTCTGCTACGTAAAGGTAGTTACTGTGTTATTTGGTGTGTAGATATTCATAACCATTATACCCACATTGCAGATTGTGGTGTCAACCTTTAAAAATGTCTTCTCTGTCACTCTTAACATTTTCGACTTGATATTAGGCTTACAGTCCTTACTTTCATCCTTAACATCTGAATGACATTTTGTTCCTATCACATTTTAATGCCATTAGCCCCCCATTTTCTTATTTAACCATTTGTTACCTAGTTTATCAATTTGTAATAGTGCTCTTTGACTTCCTCCATTGACTGCACAACAATCAACGAGACTATTCCGCTTTTCTTTCCTCGCCCCTTTCTCCTTCCACCTTTGGTTGCATTATTTCTACTTTGTGAGAATATGAACTGTTTGTTGCTGTGTTTACGTAATATCATTCTACCCTTTTCCCTACCTTGATTTTACTCCCAGATCTACCATTAAATATATCAAAAGCTCACCAACACTGCTGAAGTCTTCCCATTGACCTCCTGGCTGGGTCAAGCTCAGTCTCCAGTATCATACGTTCTTCAATTCCGCCTCCTTTGCATAGTGTTCCCCAAGTTCTTGCGTGTTTAATGTTGTTTATCCGGCCTTAAAACATGAAGGATAACTGGATTGTATATAAAGTCCTTGGTCACTCTTTCTTTCTTTGGCTTTCTTAAAAGTGTTCTTTCATCATTGTTCTGCTTTGCATATTACTCTGAGGAATGCAAATATTACTTTATTTCCGTTGCTCTTGAGTTACCTGGTGGCTTTTCTCGGGGCCCTGATGATTGTTTTTTCTTTATCCTTGGAGTCTAATATTTTACTTGGATGTGCCCCTGTTTACTGTTCAAGACCATTTCTCCAGGTATACTGTGGACCTTCGAATATGCAGATTCAAGTTTTATTTCTGAAGTGTGTTCTTGAATTGTAGTTTTACACACTAATTCACGCCCACAGCTTTGTTTTCCTTCTAAATCAGCTCCCATTATGTGTGTGTGGACACTTTTTTGCCTGTTTTCTATTTCAGCTTCTTCGTCTCTGATTAATTTTACTTCCTTTTTTTAATCCTGTTTTAATTCCCTGGGTATCTGCCTGCCTTTCCTCAATGCCTCTTGGTAAATTACCATTCAGTAATATTCTCTCTCTTATAATTTAGTCTTTATTTCTGAGATAATTTTCTCTTTTTCTTTAATTCTTTCCTGCATGTTATCAATTATCTTTTCATTTTCTCCCATGTCTTGTCCATGTCTTGTTTCAGTTTTTCATTTCCTGATTTAAAAAAACTATTTAGTTTTATTATTTCCTCATTATTATGATGGCTTTTCATGTCTCCAGATACTTGTGTGTTAATATTTAATTCAGTTTAGACTGTTGTTACAGTTTCCTTCAGTTTCATGCGTTTCGTTTTTGATGAGATTTTCATCAGCTGAGACGCTTTGATTCCTTTTTATTTCTTTTTGTTATTGCTTTATACATGTTTAGGCTGACAGTTTCCGTTCATTTTGTGGCTTGAGGGTGGTTTACAAGAGAACTCCCTTCCATCAATGTAGCAAAACATGATCATTTTGTTTTTGTTTTATTTTTCATTTAAATGTAGTTGGTATATAGTCTTTTGTTGGTTATATTAGTTTCAGTTGTATAATACAGTGATTCGACATTTTTATACTTTACAATGTGATCACCCCACTAATTCTCATAATTACCTGTCACCATATAAACTTATCACAATATTATTGAGCCTTTCCATCCATACCCTTCTTCCCTCTGGTAACCACTCCTTTGGTTTCTGTTTCTATGAGTCTGTTTCTGTTTTGTTTTGCCTGATTTTTTTTTCTTTTGGCTTGTTTTTGTTTATTTTTATTTAGATTTCATATACAAATGAAACCATATGGTACTTCTCTTTCTCTGCCTGACTTATTTCATTTAACATAATACCCTCTAGATCCATTTATGTTGTCACAAATGGCAAGATTTCATTCTTTTTTATTGCTACATAATATTCCATGGCATATATATGGCATGGCATATATCTCACATCTTCTTCATCCATTCATCTATCGATGGACACCTAGGTTGCTTCCAAATATCAATGCAGTTCCTATCAAAATACCAATATTATTCTTCTAGGAACTAGAACAAATAATCCTAAAATTTATATAGAACTACAAAAGACCCCAACGAGCCAAAGCAATCTTGAGAAAGAAGAACAAAGTTGAAGGTATCGGGCTCCCTCTTCTCAAACTATACTACAAAGCTATAACAATCAAAACAATATGGTGAGGACACCTAGATCAATGAACAGAATAAAGAGCCCAGAAATAAAACCTTGGTTATGCAGTCAACGAATCTATAACAAAGAAGGTAAAAATACACCCTGGGAGTAATGACAGGATCTTCAACAAGTGCTGTCAGATAAGCCAGACAGATACATGTTTCATTTTCTAATAGAAGGCTTTGTTGTGTGTGGTAAGGCAAGGTTGCACGTCCTCCATTTTGTTTGTCTGTTTCTAAATTCTCTCCCTTTTGCTTCTTTTTCCCAGTGTTACCCAGTCTCCGGAGGATATCTTTTCTCTATGTCTACCTCCTCCCCTCCCTCTTTCTCACATTCCCTTTATTTCTTTACCTTTCCTTTTCTCTAGAAATGTCAAGGAGAATCACACCCACTTTTAGGTCCCTTCCCTGTAGTTGGTGCCTCCCAATGTGCCCGAATCTTTCTTCAAAATGCTCCTACTTCAGATGAACATTCTCTTTCTAGCAGTGATATGAGATCAATATGTGGTCTCCCCCAGCTTCTCTCTTCTCTTTCCATACAGTCTTGCTCTCCACAAAGGCTTGCATCAGAAGCATGAGAAATGGTTCCGCCTGGGTTTAATGTTTGTTTTTCTCCTTACACATAATTTACAGTTTATAGCATTCTCTGTCTTCCAGTTACGCTGCAGGCCCAGGCTTTCTACAGTTTTATTTGTTCTTCTTGTTAAACTGCATTTTTTTAATATAGGTGACCATCTTATTCTCAGCTGCTTGCAAGTAATTTGGAAAATTCTTCACTTTTTAACACTCCCTAAAGTAAGCCTTTGTGTAAATTGCAGGGTTTTGTTCTTAATTTTTGTAAGGCTGGATTTTGTTCTTAATTCTTTTTCTTCATGTAGCTTCTGTATATGAGATGGAACAATAAAATAATGAAACTTACTCAATAAGCAATCCATGAAAATAGGTCTTAATAACTTCTAAAGTATCATGGACATGGATAACAGTGTGGTGATTGCTGGGGGGGAGGGGGTATAAAGGAAGTAAATGGTAATGGAAAAAATACAATAAAGATTAAATTAAAAAACTATAAAATAACTTGACAGATTAAAAAAAATAAAGTATTAAGTTTCCTGAAAGCAAGGCCCATCTATATTCAGTTTGTCTTCCAGATACATATAAAGAATATATATTTGGTTTCCTCCAGGAAACAAAAATTCATATGCCTTCAGGAACTTGGCAGGGAATGTGTATGAATAGATTGGGTTATAAAGAAAAGGGAAGGATGGAGTCTAGAATTAAAGGCAGAATGTCTGCCTAGAAGAGATTCTAGGCCTGGTCCACACTGAAAGGCTGTGTAGTAAAGTATTCAGGCAGGCAAACCCAGGACCTAGATTGCCCAGGTTCAAATCCCAGATCCATTACTCTACGGCGCATGGCTGTACCACTTTGGATGAGTTTGGTTGTCTCACAGGGTCTCAGTGTTCTCATCTATAAAACGCAGACACTTAAAAGAGTTTTATGAGGATGAAATAAATGAATCCATATAAAATGGCCAGAATAGTAAACACTAAAATAAAGTGACTGGGACAATCCCTGATGCAGATGTTGAGCAGATGCTGCTGTTGTATTGCTGCTGTGATGATGACGAGGACAGCGGTGGGGGTCGGGGTGCGTGGGACAGGGGGCTCAGCCCGAATGCCCTGGGACCAGCCTGTGAGCACCAGGTCCTCTTCTTCCTCCCTGCCCATGGCTGAACAAATTATAAAGTAAAACGGCCATTGGTGGGTGTCAAGATATCACTTTTGCTACTAATAAAGGATATGCTGGAGACCATAGCTTCATGCAAGAGCCCAATGGAGCCTGCCGAATGAACCCCAGAGCAGGTTGGGTTCGCACACAATCAGAGGCAACACCACCCTGGCGGCGGGAGGGGGGCAGGTGCCCCTTCGTCGTTGGGGAGAGCAGTGCCCCCTACGGGCAGCTGGGTCCCTAAAGGAAGAGGCAGAGCAGAGCCAGATTGGACAGATGGGCCCCCAGTGTTGCCTGGGGCAGGGTAGGTAAAGGAGTGCGGAGAAAGGCCAGGAACTGCACCAGTTGAACTCCGTCCACATGGAAGTAGGGGTTATGCTCTCCCAACAACTCTGGCTCCCTGGGCTTGGCCTTGGCCTTGGCCCCTGGTCTGGCAGGGTGACCAATCCCTCTCTCCAGGTTTGGTTAGCATTGACTCTGGCTCTGTCAAGACTGGCCCAGGAACTAGGACAGCTCTCAATCAGCCGAGGGTAGTTGTCAGGGTATCTAGCAATGAAGAGTGGAGACGGGGAGCCCCGGGGACCAGAGGCAGGACTGTGTCACTGGATGACAGAGAACTACAGTCCAGGCCTGAGTTGTCCAAGCTATGGACATGCCTTCAAGGAAGAAGAAATGTCCCCAGGAGGATTTCAGGAAATAAAGGTTTTGCAGCAGAAAAGACTAAAGTTAGACTTATAGCTGAACTTTAGTGATGGCCATGAGACATACCAGGTGAGAGGAGGATGAACATTTTGGGGTGTGGAACAACAGGAGGGCTTACCTATCTCCTGTTTTGGTTACAGCAATTACCTGTGGACACCCAGGCAATCCAATCAATGGCCTCACTCAGGGCAACCAGTTTAACCTCAACGATGTGGTCAAGTTCATTTGCAACCCTGGATATGTATCTGAGGGCGCCGCTAGGTCCCAGTGCCTGGCCAACGGGCAGTGGAGTGACGTGCTGCCCACCTGCAGAAGTGAGTCACCCTTCTTCCCCCACTCCCCTCCCCAGCACCTCTACCATCTGTGGCCCAGTAACCCGTGAGCAGAAGCCATGGATTCAATCCTGGAGATATTTTGACTCAGGCAGAAGCCATGGATTCAATCCTGGAGGATATTAATCCTCAGGGAGGACTTCAGACAGAGAAGGGTCATAAATGGGGACTTCCTAGACACAGCCATGTAAAATTTCATCACGGTTACATCAAAAAAGCAAATGAAGTTTCATATATCAAAATAGAAGTCAAAAGTAATACTTCTGTTTATATTTCATAGATCAATTATTCATCATATACAGCCCCATTCTTGATGAAAGAAAAAAAGCAGAAGTGTTCAAATGAAAAATAAACAACAACTAGGGGTTGGGTTGAAGGGACAGAGGCAAGAGAAGAAACCAGGGACTCAAGAGGCAGGTTCTGCATAGAGGACATCCCAGCCCCACCTGGACTCTTTGGGAAACCGCTGCTGAAGCTTTTAGAGGTCTGCTCGCAGCAGTAAAGGGCAAGCGGAGCTGTCTGCCTCTCACCAAGAAAGGCCAGGTCGGCTCAGTGACATTTAAGTGGAGAGTCAGAGGGGGCTGCACACGGGAGAGCCCGGCCCTGACCCGGAGGCTGATCGGTTCTTCAGGGTAACGAGGGCTGAGATTCCCGGGGATAGTGGCTCCTCCGGGCAGCGTTCGCAGGGTGTGGTGATTGGCTGTGCGATACATCACAGCTCATTTATTACTGATTTTGAAGGACCAAAATTTTCAAATGATTCTTAGAAAATAAATTAAGTCACATTCACCACTAATCCTCAAATTGCATCCCTCTCTTAACGTTTCAGAGATGCCATTTTGAGTGAGAGAGGGTCCCACAGAACACAGGGAAGATTGCCAAGACCTTGCTTTGTGCCTTCCTCCCGGTCATCCCTACGGGCAGGAAGAGCTGAGAACTGCTGCTTTGGGGGGTTATCCCATGTTCCCTCCTCCCCAAGAACTGTGCTTCGTCTCCCAACGCAAGATGCAGATTCTCCCATGGCTTCAGCTCTAGCCCCTCCTGCCCACAGCCGCCAGCCTGGAAATCAGAGGGCAGGGGTAAAATCCTTAGAAACCATGGCCTCCGGTCCCCTCTCATCCATTCTCCACCCTGGTAGAGTGATCTGTTTAAAATGCAAACCTGATCAAGTCACTCCCTGTTCCAACTGCCTTCCCAGACTTCCCCCTGTCCTTGGGAGAAAGTGCTCCCCTGGTTTACAGGGCCCCCCAGGGACCCGGTCCAGCCTCACTCTCCTTCACCTCGTCTGCTCCCTGCCTCGCTCCCCATTAGGGTCCAGCCACACTGAACCTCTTCCATTTCCTACATGTGCCCTGCACCCACGCACCCACGGGACACTCCCAAACAGCTTCCTCAAACGAGCTCTTCCTCCCCAGTCCCCCCTCGCCACTCCCTCTTTGTCCACAAGAGCCAGTTGAAATGTTGCTTTCTCCTGGGAAGCCTTTCCTGCTCCATCCTCTGCACTGGGCTTTCCTGGTCCACCCCCTGCTCTGATGCTCTGCTCTGTGCTTCCAGACCATTCTCTGCTGCCCCTATCAGAGCACTTATCAAACAGCATAATTGCTTGTTTGTTCTTTCCACACCAGCAGTTCTCCACAGGGGATGATTGTCCCCATTCCCCTGCCCCAGCAGGGGACAGATGTCTGGAGACATTCCAGATTGTCACACCCGAGGATTTTGTTGGCATCTGGTGGGTGGAGGCTGGGGATCCTGTTAAACATCCCACAGGACCACCCCCCACCCCAGCAACAAAGACTTATCAGCCCAAATGTCCACAGTGCTGAGGTGAAGGAACTCTAGGTTGTAAATTCTGCAGCGTCCTCACTGCCCAGCACCCAGCCTGGCACTGGGTTTACCACAGTAAAGACCACAAATGAATAAATGCCACACACTTGTTCTGAGATGCCAGCCTCTCTGAGCCTCAGAGGCACACATCAAAGTGAAAATACCTTATATTTTAAAAGCTTGTCAAAACTTTAAAATACCTGCCCTGATGCCTGAAATTCAGGCAAGAAAATGAATGTGAAAGTGTTTTGAAAGCAAAACATTCATGAGTTATGAATGATATTGTCATTATTCTAAAACTGCACTCTGATTCTGAGTTAAGCTGCTCGGGAAACACTAGAACATTTAAAAGTCAGATGTAGCCCCCAGGACATAAATCTCTCCCTGGAATACTCATAAAAGTGATTAAAAGCGTTTCTAGCAGAGGCCAGCCCCTGTTCACGTTGGCTCTGATGCATGGGCCTTACACGGATCCAGGCAGCCATGCCCGCATGGGACTCGGGTGTGCAAATATCCCAGTCCTGGCTGACCCTGTGTGCAGTAGACACGTGTGCAAAGGAGCATTGAGGAGGGAGAGGTAACCAGTCAGAGAGGAGGCAGCAAGTCTTCTTGAAGGGGTCATGTGTCACTGGACATGCAAGAATGAGTCCCTTAACCAGGGGATGAAGGGGCAGGGAGAAGAACGAGCCTCAGAAGCAGCTCACCCTCCCAGGCAGGATCTGCTCCGTGTGGCCTGTTTTGGTCTGGAAACGTTGCTATACTGGGATTCCGTGCCTGTTTGGGCTTCTGAGTTCTCATTTAAAAGGATGCGAGGGTGTGTGCGATTAGTCTGCGTCTAACTGTCCCGTTCCATTGCAGTCATCAACTGCACAGACCCCGGGCACCAAGAGAACAGCGTCCGTCAGGTCCATGCCAGCGGCCCGCACCGGTTCAGCTACGGCACCATGGTGTCTTACCAATGCAGCCATGGCTTCTACCTCCTGGGCACCCCAGTGCTCAGCTGCCAGGGCGATGGCACGTGGGACCATCCCCGCCCCCAGTGTCTCTGTAAGTAGATGTCGTCTGGTCCAGATGATCACCCGTTCAGGCTGACGGGATGGTTCAGGTCAGAGGACTGTCCTGTGTGTGTGTGGCTTCACAATGGTGGCCGCTCGGGCTCCTCCTTGGACGTCAGAGCTCCCCTCGGGCCCCTGTTGGGTTATTGCCGTACCACTTCCCATGCTCCCTTTCTTCCTGGCGGGAGGCCTGGTCCCTTGCTGCTACTGCCACCAGCCCCTTCAGCCTTTGCGGTTCTTTCTCTACAACTGGCCGCCTGGCAGAACGCTGTCTCCCATTGTCCCGCTTCCTCGCTTTCCGGGAAAGGCAGCACAGCCCTTCTCTTGAAGGCCTGGAGCAGGAACGCCACGGACTCCCGAGGCAGGCCTACCTGGAGCCGAGCCCTGGCTTTGCCACGCAACAGGCTGTGCGGCTTGAGAGAAGCCCATTGACCTCTCAGGGTGTCCGTGTCCTCAGCTAAAAAAGTGACGCTGATCCCCTATTCCGTAGGGTTACTAGAGGATTAAATAAAAAAATCCATGAAAGTGCCCAGTATAGTATCTAGCACTCGATAAACAATAACTGTTTTAACTATTATTAGGAAAAAGGATGGGGGCAACGTGTTTAAAAAACACGGAGGGAGGGGAAGTGGTCAGAATCTTGCCATCTGGTTATAGCCTCATACATCCTTAGGAGGAGAAGCCCCTTGGTGCCCTGCTCTTCCCTCTAGTTCCTGAAGTTGAATCCTGTGAATCACTCTCTCCCCAGGCTTCCTGGTAGTGGAGGTAAAGATGCAGTCCAGGGGGTCAATGGGCAGTGCGCTGTAGCCCTCCGTCCACTCAGCTTTGTGGGATCCCCACACCCGCCGCCCCGTCTGCGGGACTCCACCTCCTCAGGCCCTGGTGCCTCTAGGTGCCAGGAGAGACTGGGGCAGCTCCTCCCTGCCTGCCCAACATTCCCTTGTTTGAGGACCCCAACCCAGCCATCCAGCCCCTTCCGTGACTGATACATTTGACCGCAAATTCCGGGGGAGGTTGGAAACGGGCTGCCACCTGCCTTACAGTGGTGCCAGCTGAGGTTCAGAGCACGTGGTGGTTTCAGATTAATCTTCTGGTAAAAGGAAGGTCTTGTCATATTAAAATTACTCATCTATATGAATTTCTTGCCCAAAACTTGTTTTACCGGATGTTAATATTGATATTGAAATAATTAATTAATATATAACCACACTAATACAATGAATGACCAGCTTCTTCTGGAAGATTTAATCCATTTGCATTTTTCCTTTTTTAGTGAAGGATAATTCACATGCCATAAAATTCACTCTTCCAAAAGTCTATAATCGAATGTTCTCAGTGTGGTCACCAGGGACACAGTCTCACCACGATCTGATTCCAGGGCATGTTCCTGCCGCACAAGGACCCCCCTGAGTCGTCACTTCCCACCCTCCACCACCACTGCTCTGGCCGTCATTCATCCGCTTTCTGCCCGTGAGCATGCCCATCCTGGACATGCATGCAAATGGAATGTTACGTGCAGCCTTCTGAAACCGGCTTCCTTTACTTCGTATAAGGTTTTCAAGGCGCATTCATGTTGCAGCACTTGTCAATCCTTCATTCCTTTTTGTGGCCAAATCCCATTCCATTGTGTAGGTGCATCACATCTGCTTATCCGTCCCTCCGCTGGTACCCACCTGAGCCGTTTCCACTTTCTGGCTGTTATGATTAATGCTGCTCTGAACGTTTATGTCCAAGTTTTTGTGTGAACATATGTTGTCGGTTCTCTTGGGTGTATACCTAGGAGTGGAATTGCTGGGTCACACGGGAACTTTATTTTTAATGTTTGGGGGATAACTGTTCTCCAAAGTGTCCGCACCATTTTACATTCTTACCAGCGGCACATGGGGGTTCCAGTTTCTCCACATTCTCCCTTGTACACCGTTCATCTTTTTCATTATAGCCGTTCTAGTGGGTGTGAAAAGGTATCTCAATGTGGTTTTGGCTTCCATTTGACTTCCACTCCTGATGACTTAGGATGTTGAGCATCTTCCTGAGTGCTTACTGGCCATTGGTATCTCTTCTTTAGAGAAATGTCTATTCAAGTCCTTTGCCCATTTTTTGAGTTGTTTGTCTTTGTATTGTTGAGTTTTAACAGTTCTTTATATATTCTGGATACTGTGCTCCTACTTGCAGATACATGATTTGCTAACATTTTCTCCCATTTTTATGGACCATCTTTTCACTTTCTGAATAATGTCCTTTGTTTGATCCATGAAGGTTTTTTTATTTTTAATGAAATCCAATTTATTTGCTTTTTCTTTTGTTACTTGCACTTTTGGTGGACTATTTAAGAAACCATTGCCTAATCCGATGCCACCAAGATCACCTCTTCTATGAACAGGCATAGTTTTACTTATTCCTCCCAACTGGATGCTTGCTCCATCTTTCTCTTACCCAGTTGCCTGGCTGGAACTTCTACTGTTGAGTAGAACTGGCAAGAACAGACAATCTTGTCATGTGCCTGGTCGTGGGGAGAAAGTTTTTGTCTTTAATCATTAGGTACGATGTCAGCTGTGAGTTTGTCGTAGGTTCCCTCGATCACCTTGAGGGAAGTCCCCTTCTATTCCTAGCCTGTTAAACATTTTCATCACAAAAAGGTGATGGGTTTTTGTCAAATGATCTGAATCTATTGGGATTATCGTCTGGGGTTTTCCCCCCTCATTCCATTAATATGGTGTATTATACTTATTGATTTTTCGTATGTTGAACTACTCTTGTATTCCTGGAACAAACTGCACTTGGTCACGGTGTATAATCCTTTTATGATGCTGCTGGATTTGGTTTGCTAGCATTTTACTGAGGATTTTTACAACTATGTTCATGAAGGATATTGGTCTGTAGTTTTCCTTCCCTGTGATGTCTTTGGCTTTTGTTTCAGGGTATTCAGACATTGTAGAATAAGTTTAAAAGTGTTCTCTCTTCTGGTTTTGGGAATAGTTTGAGAAAAATTGATGTTATTTCTTCTTTAAAATGTTGGTAGAATTCAGCAGTGAAGTCATCTGGTCCTTTCCTTTGATAAAAGTCTTTGATTATTGATTGATTCTATTTCTTTGCTAGAATTCTATTTAGATATTTCATTTCCTGAGTCAGTTTTGGTAGTTTGTGTGTTTCTAGGAATTTTTGGCCATTTCATCTTGGTTATCTAATTTGTTGGCATACAACTGTTCATGTTCATAGTATTCTCCATAATCTTTTTTATTTCTCCAAGGTTTGCTGGAAGTAATAGTCCCAGTTTTAGTAATTTTAATTTTTTTCTCTCTCTCATCAAACTTGCAACACATTTGTCAATTTGTCAATCTTTTCAAAGAACAAACTTTTGGTTTTATTTTGTCTATTGCTTTTCTACTTTCTATTTCACTTATCTCTTTATCATTATTATTATTTCCTTTCTTCTGTTTGCTTTGGGTTTAGTTTGCTCCTCTTTCTCTAGTTTCTTAAGGAGGAATGTTAGATTTTAAATTTAAAATCTTTTTAATGTAGGCATTTACAGCTATAAATTTTCTTCAGAACACTGCTTTTTCTGCATCTCACAAGTGCTGGTATGTTATGTCTTCATTTTTCACCTCAAAGTATTTTCTAATTTCTCTTTTGATCTCTTCTTTAACCTCTTGGCTATTTAGGAGTTTGATGTTTACTTTCCATATATTTGTGAATTTTCCAAATTTCCTTCTGTTACCAATTTCTAATTTATTGCACTGTAGTTGGAGAATATACTCTGTATGATTTCAGTCTTCTCAAATTTTATGGTGGCTTATTATTATGGCCTAACATGTGGTCTATCCTAGAGGATGTTCCGTGTGCACTTGAGAAAAGTGTGAATTCTGCTGTTCCTAAGCAGAGCGTTCTCTGGCTGACTGTTAGGTCTAGTTGGCTTATTGTCTTCTTCATTATATTTCCCTGTTGATCTTCCGTCTGGATGTTCTATCCATCATTTAAAGTGAGGTGTTGCAATCTCACACTGCAATTGTTGATTTGTCCATTTCTCCTTTCAATTCTGTTGCCTTTTTGCTCCCTGTGGTTGGTGGATCTGTTGTTAGGTGCGTATATGTTTATAGTTGCTATATCTTCTTAATGGATTGATCCTTTTATCTTTATAAAATATCCTCTTCTGTCTTGTAACAATTTTTTGTCCTAAAGTTTATCTTGTCTGATATTAGGATAGACATCCAGCTCTTTTCTTGGTTATCTTATGCATAGTATATCTTTTCCATGTTTTACTTTCAGTCCATTTGGGTCTTTGAATCTAAGGCCTGTCTCTTTCAAACAGTATATAATTGGATCATACTTTTATTCATTTTTCTAATATCTGGCTTTTATGTGTTCAATTCTCATTTAATGTAATCACTGATAAGAAAGCACATAGAAACAGGGATCATGTGGAGAATGATCACAATGTCTCAGTTAACAGTGAGAGCCAAGTCATTGCAGGAGTCAATTATATTGCTTTAAGGGTGAGTTCTCTTGAGATCAGCCTACCCAGTGGGAAGAACTAATTCTACTATTGACTAGGTCTGTGATCCTGGGGAAGTTACTTTTCCTCACCGTGCCTCATTTTCCTCCTCAGCAATCTGGAGATGAAAATGGTGCCTACTTCACAGGGTTGTCTTAGGAAAAAAACAATGTGATGCTTGAAACTCACTCTGCCAGTTGCCCATTGCTGTATAACTAGCCATCTCAAAACTTAGTGACTTAAAATAGCAACTGCTTTCGTTTGCTCACAATTAGGTCAGGAATTCAGGTAGGGCATAGCAGGTATATTAGTTGACTACACCAGAGAAACAGAATCAATAACATATCTATACATAAAATAAGGAATTGGATCATACAGTTGTACAGTCTTAGAAGTCCCAAGAACTGCATTTGGCCAGCTGGAGACCTAGGGGAGCAGACGGCATAGTTTCAGTCTGGCTCATAAGCCTGAGAAGCAGGAGAGTCAATAGTGTAAGTTCCAGCCCAAGCCCTAGTCCAAGAGCAGAAGAAAACTGACGTTGCAACTCAAAGACAGACCAGCGGAGAGAGAGAAATCTGTCTTACTCAGCCTTCTGTTCTATTCAGTCCTTCAAGAGATGGGATAAGGCTCACCCACACTGGGGGGAGTGACCTTCTTTACTCAGTCTACCTATTCAAATGTTAATCTCATTAAGAACCATACTGACAGAATAGTGTTGGACCAGCTATCTGGGCATCCTTCCGGCCCAGCCAAGATGACACATAAAATAAGCATCACAGTAGTGATAGCCCATCTGTGCCACATGCAGCTCAGCTAGGACTGGAGGAGCCAGGATGGCCTCACCTACATGCCTGAGCCCTTGGGACCACCTGTTCTCCTCCATGTGGCCTCTCTCTTTGTGACCACCCTAGCAGAATAGCCTGGTCATGTTTACTTGGAGGCTGAGTTCCTAAAGCAAAAGAGGAAGTTATAAGAATTTTGAAGGCTAGAGCTCAGAATTCCCAAAATCTCATTCTACCAGTCTATTCATCCAAAAAGTCATAAGACCACCCCAGATTCAAGGGGAGGGGAAATAGTTGACCCCACCTCCTAGAATGGGAAGAATGGCATACACGTACAGGGAAGGGAATGATTGTGGGGACCATCTTTGCAGATAGCGTACCACAGTCAGCCCTTTGGAGACCACAGTTCATATTCTTCCACATGCAGCATACAACCCCTCACCATCAAAACCTCCAAAATCATACTCATTTTATTTTAGTAATCTATTGTGTAACACATCACCCCAAAGTGTAGTGGTTTAATGTAACCACCATTTTCTTGCTTATAATTGGCAGGGTTTAGTGAAGATACTGCATCTCTGCTTCACATGTAGTTGGCTGTTGTGACTTGACTGGGGCTAGACGACCCAAGATGGCCTCACTCACGTCAGGGAACTTGGTTCTGGCTGTCAGCTGGGGGCATTGTGGTTGCTCTCCACATGGTCCTGGCCTCCATGTGATTTCTTACCATTCAGTCATCCAGGCCAGACTTCCTTACACGGTGGCAACAATATTCCAAGAAAATGAAGGCAGAAGCCACCAGACCTCTTAGGCCACAACCAGTCAAATGTCACTTTCACCACATTCCAGTGGTCAAAGCAAGTTGCAAGGCCAGTTCAGATTCAAAGGGGAAGGGAAACAGACTCCATGCCTTGACGGGAAGAAGTGTTAGCAGTAGTCTCTGCAGATAATCTCCTACCAGCATTTAGAAAAGTGTTTGACATACATTAAGGCCACAGTGAAAAGTGGAGATACTCAGGACCTATTCATGCCATTCCTGTGCCTGCCCAAAATTCCATCATCAGGACAGATTTCATCCCTTTGGTCACCTCTCCCGGTCAACGTCCATACCACGTCCTATCTTTTTTCTGGGTAGAAGCAATGACTACACGTGTCTCTTACCACACCCCAAGGCTTAATCCATCCAAGTCATTGTCAGCTCTTCTCCAACTAAAGCACCCCCCTGATTCTTGCCCCACTCTGGAATGTTCTCCACACAGTATCCAGAATGTTCTTGTTAAAGTGTTTATCAGATCACATCACTCTGGTAGCATCCCTTCATGCTTATAATAAAATCCAAATTCTGTGCCATCACCTGGCTCCTAGCAACCTCTCCACCTTTGTCTCCTTTCACTCTTCCCTTGCCCTTTCTGTTCCAGCAGCCCTGCCCTTCTTGCTGTTCCTCAAACACACCAAGTTCATTCTTGCCTCTGAGCCTTTGTGCTTGACGTTCCTTCCCTCAGAATGCTCTTCACCCAGACCTTACATGGCTGGCATCATCACATCACTCAAATCACTGCTCAGGTGTCACCTCCAAAGAGAGCTCGTCCCTGACCACCCTGCTCAAAAATACCCCACCCCCGACACCCTTTTCCTGACACAGCTTTATTTTTCTTCATAGCACCGCCAAGAATTACCTATTTATTTTGTTATGTATGGTCTCTCTTCCCCACTAGAATATGAGCTCCACAAAAGCATGGACTCTATTCTCCCAAACACATAGAACAGTACCTGGCACCCAGTAGGTACTCAATAAATATGTGTTGAGTAAATGAAAGAACCGGAGGTCAACCTGTGGCAAGAACAATGGGAAGGCAAAGCGCAGTGACCTTGACAGCATCACCCTGCCCTAGCCTGTACACTTCATCTTTAATCTTATCACTGGCTTTCACAGTTACACTCTGGTGATTCAGGAAATGGAACTTACAGACTTAAGGTGCCAAGCTGAGGACAATGGATGTGGGCCACTGTAAAATGCAGCTGGGAAAGGACTATAACTGGCCCTCATTCTGGAACCTGTGGCCTGTGCAGACAGTCCTAAGAATCACCTATAATCACGATTGCCCATTTTGTCTTACATATACTATGCGTACCATCTTTGGGCCAGAGATGCCTTGGGCATGCCCTACAGCAGTGAGGAAATCTGGAGAGGAGACCACAAGAGGCAAGAAAGAAAAGAAACAAAGGGGATTGCATAGCTGCTGCCTGCTGAGCAATTTCACACATATTAGCTCTGCACCTCTTAAAACAAAGGTGTCACTCTTCATTTTACTGATGTGGAAACTGTACAGCGAGATGGGTAGCACTGTCTGCTGATGTCGGGGCGGGGGCACCAGCAGGAAGTGTGCTCTAACAGACACCCAGGGTTTCTCTTCCTCGCTGCCTGTCACCACAGAAAGCCTAGTATGTGTCCTGTGGTGACAATCTCTACTGAGGCAGAACCACTAAGATGTTTGCTCTTTCCCACAGTGGTGTCCTGTGGCCATCCTGGCTCCCCACCCCATTCCCAGATGTCCGGGGACAACTATACTGTGGGAGCGGTCGTGCGTTACAGTTGCACTGGCAAGCGGACTCTAGTGGGAAACGCCACCCGCATGTGTGGGCTGGACGGGCACTGGACAGGCTCCCTGCCCCACTGCTCAGGTATGGGGCCTGGCATGGGGGTGGGGTCCCAAGGGACACTTGGCTAATGGGAGGTGGACAAGCTCCCAGGATGTGATTGTGATAGGACAAGAGGAAAACAGACCTTTTCAACCCTCATCTCATCCCTAATAGGCAGAGAGAGCACAGCTGTCAGAGGTCCCAGCTGGACTTCCACCCACAGCGGCCTGAGCCCAGCTCCATGCCCTTGGTCAGTTCTGGCCAAGTTCTTGCATCCAAGAGACTGCAAACTAGGGAGCATACAGCTATCCTTGCAGTTTGAGATTCCCAGATGATCCTGTCACCCAAAATGTAGGGCATTTTCCAAATATGGAACCAGATATTAGTTAGGTCTCCCCAAACAGGAGAAATTCTCACAGCACCAGCTACTGTTTCAAAGGGCTGTTGGCTACCCTAGACAATCCCAGACACATCGTTCTATTACCTTCCAGGACTTTGGCCTCTCTCCTCTAGAAGTCTCATTAATCACCCAGTTTATGACCTTGGCAGGACTAGGTATGAGCCATGGGGACTCCTTTACCCTGGGCTAGAGGAAGGCCAAGTCTCTGGGTTCCTCCCGAACTTCATTCTGCTTGGACTTCTGGTGGCAGTGACTTGG
Source organism: Anoura caudifer (assembly GCA_004027475.1). Classification (NCBI taxonomy): domain Eukaryota; kingdom Metazoa; phylum Chordata; class Mammalia; order Chiroptera; family Phyllostomidae; genus Anoura; species Anoura caudifer. Next base: position 103,783 of record PVKU01000116.1, read on the forward strand.
GGAGAATGGCATGGGAAGGACAAGGGTCAGGTATGTTGAGGCCACCTGAATTGTCCACAGAACAAGTTCCAGGAGGAGGAAAAGGCATTCCAAAGAGGAAAGGCACACATTTCCCATCCAACGCCCTTCCAAGCCAGCATTTGCCCCGTCTCTTCTGTGAATGATCTGTTTGCATAAAGCTTCTCCCTATGGAAACTCCTCTAGCACATTGGGCTAAGGGTGCTCTTCAAGTCTGTTTGATCTGTTTGGGGATCTTTGTTCTCCATGGAAAAGGGAAGTGCAGGGTAGAAAAGATGGAAATCAAACAGAAAGCCCTGAGCATCTCCTCCCCATTAGCATGCGTAACACACACACACACACACACACACACACACACAGAGCCATTCTCCTGGCCCATACATGGAACCCAAGTCTTTTCACCTAAACTCTGATCTCTCTCCTTTGGAGTTGTATTAGCAGAGGCTGGAAAATGATCTCTTGGAAATATTACAGAAACAATTCTTGGCTGGAGTTGAGAACTAAGCTAGAAAACCTCTAAACCTTGTTCAACCCTGAGATGTCCTAATTTTGTGACTTCCTAAGTACTGGTCCTGTGTGCGGAAGAAGGGCCTCTTCCTTGGCCACATCAAAGTTAACGGGAGACTCGGAAACATGCTGACACCTTGGGAGCATGAAATAGTAAGGAGCAAGGACAGACCCTTCAGAGGACGTGGCCCCCACACTGGGGGATATCTGCATTCAGCTGTTTGAGTTCTGATCCTGACTGTTCTGAGGCAGTTAGCAGTCTCATTTCTCCTATGTACCCATCAAGGATGACAGACACTTAGGAGACCAGAATCATGGGCAAAGCTTTCCTGGAGACCTCCAAGGACAGGATTAGGAGGGATTCTATAAATGCCAAGGCTGAGGAACGCATGCCTTAGAAAAGAAAATAAGGGGTGAGAATAGGAGATTAGGAAGCAATGCAAGGTGTGGGGTGCACTAGAGAGTAGAACGTAATGCCTTCCTTCCTGAAACTTACAGATGGCATCTTTTGCAACAGCATCTCTTGCCAGGCCTAGGAAACACACAGTTGAGAGTTCCAAGGCAAATTTTTGAACCTCATTCTATACAATCAGTACATAACAATGCACTGATGATGCATAACAGAAAGTCCTGACTCCTTGAGTCGTAAGTTCCCGGGCCATCAGGGACATGCAAAGATTTCTGGCACTGCGACATCCTTTGGGAAGTTCATTGCCCGCCTCTGCAGTGCCATCATCTTGTGGATATACCTCTTCAGTGAAAGAGTCAACTGTTGCCATCTGCCCCCACGATACATACAGTAGTATTCTGTCCCACACTCCCTTATGTCATTGACACAGAAGCTCCAAACACTGCAGTGGGGACCATTCCATCAAATGAGCCCCCAGGACTGGAGAGCTGCACCTTCAGCCTATTGCGCAACAGCACCGGCTCCAGCCAAGGTCAGCTGGCCAGTGCCGGAGTTCGAAGACTCACCCTCGGGGCTGCCTTCCAGGGGACGCACTGCTGCCTGTTGCATGAGCTGCATCCTAGAAAACTTCAAAAGATAAGAAAACCTGGCCAAATGTGATGGGCTCTCTTTTGTCAAGTGTTTGACTTGAAGACTGAATGAATCCCCCTTCCTTGGTAGGGGCAGAATGAGGAACGTGGTATTCCCGTAGTCTGAGACAAAAATGGAAAAGGACATAATTCCACAATTGAGAGGAAGAGACAAAAAATGGTACATGGTGGGTTACACATGACTTAAACGTTTCTTTACAAAGTAAACGTGGCCACTCAGATGTTACCATTGATGTCCACACTTGTGGGCTCATGAGGAAGTACATTCCACAGCAGCTAGAAATTTGACCTTCTCGTGCAGTTGCCATGTATTCCTTGCTTTCCCTCTTCCTTCCTCGTGCTAACCAAGGCCTATTCTGATCCGATGGCGTCTCTTGCACATCTCTGTAGCATGACGTGTGTTGGCTCCTACAGGCACACAATCTTATGGCTTTGTCTCCTATTCTCTACCCTCCTCCACTTCTTGGGTAGGTTTTCATAAAATCAGAAGCCAAATAAATGCAGGAATGTAGCAGGTTGCAAAGACGGCATGAGACAAGACGGTCTGAGACATTTAATCCAGAGCCCACCTGTACTGCGTAATTTGTGAACAGGAAATCCTCAGTTGAAGGATCAGGATTCAAGCTGGACTGTTGAGAAGGTGAAGCTACGCTGTGGAGTTTGGACTTTATCCTGTAGACAATGGGAAGCCAGCCGGTAGAGACGTTTCAGCAGAAAAGAAACAGCCAGATGATGGGTGGTCGTTCCTTGTTAAGAGTTGAGGATACGTGGAAGATGCATTAGAGAGCGAATTTAGGAGGAAGAGACATCAGTAAATGAGTGTATAAAAAAATGTACATTTACACAACGGAATGCTAGATGACAGAAAGAAAGAAGGAATTCCTACCCTTCGCTACAGCATGGATGGAACTGGAGAGCCTTATGCTAAGTGAAATAAGCCAGGTGCTGAAAGACAAATACCATATGATCTCACCTTTAAGTGGAACCTAATCAATAAAGCAAACAAGTGGACATAAGAGAACCAAGGACATGGAAATAAAGAACAAACTGACAGTGACCAGAGGGGCGGGGGTGGACAGTAATGGGGGAAAGAAGGGGAAGTGTCAAGTCTAGGAACATGTACAAAGGACCCATGGACAAGGACAATGAGGGGGAGGACTGAATGTGGGAGAGGGGGGTGAGCAGGGCAGGGGAGAGCAATGGGGGGGAATGGGGACAACTATAATTAAACAACAATAAAAAATGTTTTTAAAAGAGGAAGAGACATTCGTTAGAAGGCTCTTGCAATAGTCCAGGCAAGAGAATGCTGAGAGTCTGAACTAACACAGTGGGACTAGGAATTCTGGAACCAGCAGATATTGGTGGGAAAGAGGTTGAAGGGAGAAGGAGGAGAGGAGGCCAGGTTGCACCACTGACCCTCCACGCTGGCACAGGCCAAGGAGCCTTCCCTCTGCCTCCTTTCTTCCCTTGCTGTGTGGTCTCCAGGGGTTCGCTCACGACCTCGGACCTTTCCGTTCTTTGGCCACTGAGCAGTAAGGCAGAAGCCTGCTCAGGTAACTTGGGCTGGACACAGTCCGTTTTCTCCCCCTTCATTTGTGGGGCCTACTGCCTCCCCTTAACCGTGGCCTAATAGCTTTATCTCCCTGTCGTCCCCTCCCTTTTCTTCCATGATACAAACAACAGCATGTGTTGGGTTCTGGTCCTTAGGCACCAGCGTGGGACTCTGCGGTGACCCTGGGATCCCAGCGCACGGCATCCGTTTGGGGGATAGCTTTGCCCCGGGAAGTCTGATGCGCTTCAGCTGCGAAGCTGGCTACGCACTCCGCGGATCCTCAGAGCGGACCTGTCAGGCCGACGGCTCATGGAGCGGGACGCAGCCTGAGTGTGGAGGTAATGTATGTGACCTTCTGCTTTTCCCCTCTGCCCACCCTGTGTTCCCACTGCCACACCTGCTCTCACACCCGCAGAGGAAACCCACAGCCCTGTTTGAACCCTTGGCCCTGTGGACAGTGGACACCAACAGATAGTTCACATCCATTCTCACTTGTAATCCAAAGACAAACATTTTCCACCCTCCCCTAAGAAGGGGGGAAACCGGAATACACTAAGTTTAGCCCATTTACTCACTTATTTCCCATATAGTCTCATTCAACAACTATGTGTCAAATACTGTCATGTGTGCTAGGGACATGAGGTGGCCCAGACAGATGCACATTGTCCTCCTGGAGCTTACAGTTGAAGGGAAGAGACCGTGTGAAACAAGCATGTCAAGTGCCAAAAGAAATGGAAATCCACATTTTAACCCTATAAAGGAATATAAACTCTTAATGTTGTTTCCTGAGGCAGCCCTAGTGGGACCAATTATATTTCTCCACAGGCTCCTAAATTTCTGGAAAAACTTGTTCTTAAAGCCTCTCCTCCCAGAGTCCAGCTTCTTGCAGCTGCTCCCCCAGCCCCGGGGTCTGTAAAACACAGCCCATCCAGCACTCTCCTGGTTAGGAAGCAAGGTTGACTGAGAAGTGGCTGGAAGAGGAAGGAGACGATGTGAAACCACCTAGCCAGGGAGGCGTGGGGATGGTATAGGGAGTTATGTAACTGCCAGGTAGCACCCAGGGCTCACTTAAGCTAAGAGGCTGTTAATTTAAAGTGAGTGTAGTCAGCATCAGTCTGGGTTTTTGCTCAATGACGTATTGCTCCACAGGTGCAGGCACAGTGAAGGTGAAGCATTAGGTGTAGGTTTAGGGTTTTATTGGGCAACTAAGACATCAGCGGAAGTGGTAAGGAAGATGAGGGAATATGCAAAGCGGTAACTATGATTGATCTTGGCATCTAAGCTGAGTAAGAGGGAGCATGTTTGTGAGCGGAATAAGAGGCAGTGAAAAATAGTAGGATCCATGGATTATATGTCCAATAGGACCAAGAAATCACCGGAGAATGAATCCCAGAGGCAGTGAGCTGAAGAGATAAGAGACGGTGGTTGGAGAACAGGCTGTTTGAAGCCAAGATTCTGCAGAGCACAGGGAGGAGTTCTGGCCAAGGTCGGAGGACGCCTGCAAAGGACGTGAGGCAGACGGAGCCGGCGCCCTCCCACTTGTCTGCCGGAGTCCTGCCTTTCTGGGGTACAAAGTTGGTCTGTATGGGATTTTTTTAGACATAGTAAGAAAGGTTTGTGGTAGTCAGAGAGTGTGTTGTTAGGAAGAGAATTTAGCGTGTTCTCAAATACCCACTGTGACCCAGGTCCCCTTCCGTGCCACTCAGATCCCCGGATGGAGCTAGGCAACATGCCAGGAGTACTCGGGGCGCAGGGAGTTAGTGGCTAAGAGACAGGACGTAGCAGTGAATGTTGAGCGAGTGTCCACGTGGCCGTAGAGCACACAGCTCCCTGTGCCTTCCCCTGGCGGGCTTCCACCGCCCTTCAAGGCCCCGCGCACATTCTCATCTCCCGCCCCCAGACGATGCGCCCTTACTAGTGCTTTTCTTTCCATCAAGTATAGCACTCACTGTGTCACATTTTAATTCGCCTGTTTACAGGTAGTCCCTTAAGATACACTGAGCTCCTTAGGGCAGAGGACATAACTTGCTCATCGCCGTGCTCCTGGCCGTAGGCAGCACAGACGCTTGTTGAAGGAATGGGTGGCAGGGCCTATCTGGTGTGCTAACTGTAGAGGAACCAGCTCGTAGATTTGACTCTGGGGCCGCATAAATGTTGTACGCACTTACAAAATAAAATTAAATCAAGGATTAGAAACAGGTAATCTCTAAATATCAAAATCAAAGTGGAAACTAATGAATTTAACTATGTATCAAGTTGGTGAGTTAATAACCCAGAGAATTATTTCAACCAACTTGAAAAAAAGGAAACCTGACTGTGGTGTGTGTATATATATACCTCCATCCCACAGACAAAGAGAACTGCAGTGACATCTTAAACAGTTTGTAGCAATCATATTGTTAGGGAATAATGTTGGTGTTACTATTCTGAAACTATTATATATATAATACCATAGTATATGTGGATAAAACAAATTAAAATTCTTTATTGTCATTAAGAATCATAAATTTCAGCACAAAAGAGATATAATATAAAAATTTTTAAGTTAAGGAAAACTCTTAATCCTCAATGTGGATTGGTAATAATCAGTATAAACTCTTAGTGTATTTTCAGTTTGAAAAGTTATTTTCCCAGCTGTGTCCATCCTAAAAGTCTAGAATCAATGAGCACCCTTAACGCCAAGGCTGTGGTTTCTAAATCCATTCTCCACTGAGAGCAACCAGAGCTCTTTGGAGAAATGGCGAGTTCCAGGACGGGGCAGAAAATATAAAGATGAGCCTGGAACATCTTGTCACTCCAGCAAGTGAACCAAAGACAAGCGGGGCCATGAAAAGGCCCCCGCTGATCAAAGATGGGATAATTTGCGCATCAATAAGGATAATAGTGGCAATGGATGGCAGCATAGTAAGTAAGTTTAAATTCATGCGTTCAAATGACTGTAGGTCACCGTTAGAGTTTGCTAGGGAATCAACTTATTGTTCTGATGTCTGATTTAAAAAAAAAAAATCAAGCATTATCCAGCCTTCTTGCATGAATTACATTTCAGGGTAAGCAAATATTTGGTGATGGGCATGCTCTTTATTGTAAAATTCTATTGAATACAGAACTACAGGATTCGAGTATCACCATTTTCTATCCCCTAATAGCATAATGAATCTAGTCAACTGTCATCAATTGCTGCTAAAACTATTAAGTGAGGAAAATGGGAACTTTATGATGCCAGAAACCGTTGATCAGCCTCAACATCAGGAACAAGGAGACAACCATCATTCTGTGCCTCCTGCTGTGACGCAATAGAAAAGGCACAAAACCCACATGAGGCACCCTGGCCACAATGGGGCCCTGGCTGCAGGACCTGCAGGGGCCTGGGCATGCACTAGCGATGCCTCGTGGGTGCAGTTAGCAAAATCCAGGAAGTGGGACATTCTACCAGATGAATGCCCTGGTTTCTGTAATAGATGAACTGCAGGAGAGGGAGCAGGATTCCAAGAGTCTTGGGGACATGCCAACCAAATGTGTCCTGTGTGGATCTTATTTGGATCATGATTCAAGCAAATCAACTATAAAAGAGAGGAGGAGAGAGAATTGAGGAAAATTAAGCACGGATTGGATATTTGGAGATATTACGGAATTATTTAAATTTTTAGGTGGGATAATAAAACAGATATAGTCCTTATGTTTCAGAAATTAGAAAAAAAGTCGTGCAGGTCTCTTCCCTTCTGAGGGTGAAGGTCAGATGTGACGGCAGCGTGAGAGGCATCCCGATCCCAGGGTCCTTCTGCAGCATGTGGTTTCCCCTCTGGGCGGTTCTCGGTCCCCGGTGATGCCTGCGCTTGTTCTGATGAATGATGTGCTCTTTCGGCTCCCTAGTGATCTCTTGTGGGAACCCCGGGACTCCGAGCAATGCCCGAGTGGTGTTCAGTGATGGCCTGGTTTTCTCCAGCTCCGTGGTCTATGAGTGTCGGGAAGGTTACTACGCCACAGGCCTGCTCAGCCGGCACTGCTCGGTCAACGGCACCTGGACAGGCAGTGACCCGGAGTGCACAGGTGAGAGCCCAGGCCTGCTGGGCTCCGTGGCACATGGTGGTCAAGAGGGTTGGGCTCTTCCATGTCCAAGATGAAGGCTTCCACAGGAGACTAGGGAGGCTGGCAGGAGGGGCAGGACTAGCCCCTGAATGAGATTCATACAAACTGAGCACGTACTGTGTGACAGCCACTGAACTAAGTGCCATTTTTTATGTGCATTATGTCATCCGATACCACAACCCTATGACGTAACTACTATTCACCCCACTTGACAGAGGAGATTCCTGAGGCTCAGCGAGGTTGAGATTTGTGAAGTTGCTCTCTCTCAGGCTCTGGCCAGTTCCTTGGGCTTTCTTTTTCTCTTTTAGCACAAACTCCAGTGCTCAGCCTGACCTCTTTGCACTTCATTTCTGCCCCACCCACCATCTGGGTCAGTTCCCTTCTCTCTTGCACCCACCCATTCCCACCCTGGCCTGGCTCTCCAGCACCATATGTCCCCACTGCTCCCGTCTCTTGCTTCTCTGAAGAGCAGCCCAGACCCTTTATCTGTGGGGTGCAGACAGAAGAGAGTGATGAGATAAAGGAATCTGACAGCATCCTCACTTTCTAAGTCCTAGTCTTTGATTTCAGGCTCCATCTGAAATCCCACATCAAGATCACTTTCATTCTGTGGCCAGAGCTCACCAACCCCCCCCCTCACTTGATACCATAACCAGGCATGACCATCACTCAGGTTATCAGACCCTGCCTCTGGGCCAGGGGGCCTGCAGAGGCCTCTTGGGCAGAACAAGGGGTAGACAATTGTCTGGGTGGTTCATTAGCACATCTGAGGCTCTGCAAGCTGCAAATGTCCCTCTCCCTGGGTCTCAGCCTCATTTAGGAGCTAAGCCCTCTGGGCACTTCCTGGGTCTCAGCCTCATTTAGGGGCTGAGCCCTCTGGGCACTTCCTCTCAGAGGGGTGGGCTTTGAATAAGGACAGTCTTCATAGCCCAAGTTTCTGGGGTGCATAAGGATGGTGTGGGGAAGGAGAGCAGGGTGCAGGAGGACCCTTGCAGGAAGCTGGGCAGTGCCCACCTGGCAGCCCATGCGGGGTAGGGTGCTCTTGATCTGACAGTTTTCCCTTCTGAATGTGTTCACAGAGTAATGAGGGTAGCCTCGGAATGTGGGGAGAGGGGTGTGGGGTGGCAGTGAATGGTGCTGTGTCTCCCTGTCCCAGTCATAAACTGCGGCGACCCTGGGATTCCGGCCAGTGGCCTCCGGCTGGGCAATGACTTCAGGTACAACAAAACCGTGACATACCAGTGTGTCCCTGGCTACGTGATGGAGTCACATAGGGGGTCTGTGCTGAGCTGCACCAAGGACCGGACGTGGAACGGTACCAAACCCGTCTGCAAAGGTGAGTCTGAGGGCGGCAGACCTGGGCACGGGGCCAAAGAAAATAGAGAAGTGAAACTTGGGCCTTGGACATCCCCCAGGGAGGTGACAAGGCAGAGCCCTGACATTTTAACAGGGGGTGTGTGGGGTGAGGTCCCCGAACATCTGCAAGGAGGGAGTTAGAAGATACCAAGGCAAGGAAGGCTTGGGCTTTGAGCATCAAGGAGAGAGAGAGCCGTGCAAAGAGGTACGGCTTATCACACCTGGGAGAGGATGTCTTAAGGAGCAAAAAGACCAGAGCTCCTCCTGCTCAGCCCAGAGCCCTGCCAGGGGCAGGGTAGTCGTGGCTGGGCCTGGTTTCCCCGGAAGCACCAGCACGCAGCCCGCTGTGGTCTCTCCCCAGCCATCATGTGCAGACCGCCGCAGCTCATCCCCAATGGGAAGGTGGTGGGGTCCGACTTCAAGTGGGGCTCAAGCGTGACGTATGCCTGCCTGGAGGGGTACCAGCTGTCCCTGCCCGCCGTGCTCACCTGTGAGGGCAATGGGTCCTGGACCGGAGAGCTGCCTCAGTGTTTCCGTAAGTTGCTCACGGGGTCTTTAGTGCTTCCTGTCTGCCAGCTCCTTCCCCTTCCCTCCAAGCTCTGCTGCTGGAAGTTCTAGAATAGATACCCCACCCCCAAACCAGGGAGGACCTTTGTCAGCATTAAAGAAGGAAGGAAGTTTAAAGGAAGAAAATGAGACTATTTTAACTGAGCCCTGGCTGCAGACTTTGTGTGGCATCCCAGTGAAAGAAATTAAGCCAGAGATGAGGAGAGGGTTTCTTAACCCCAAAGGCTGTTAACTGGATGGGGTGGTACCTGAAGATCGGGGAGGACCACTGCTGGAAACATGCCCATCTTCATGGAAAATCCCCGCATAGGAAAGACTCCTGGCGGCTCATGATTTTCTGGTGACAGTTTATTTCTGGCCCTGTTGTGTCCCAAGGAGCCCCAGGTCCATTTCAGGGCTCATTTCTTTTTTCTTTGTTTTTTAAGATTTTTTAAAAATGTATTCTTAGAGAGAAGGGAAGTAAGGGAGAAAGAAAGAAAGAGAAACATCAATGTGTGGTTGCCCCTCATGTGCCCCAACTGCAGACCCAACCCACAACCTAAGCATGTGCCCTGACTGGGAATCGTACCTGCGACTCTTTGGTGCACAGGCCAGCACTCAGTCCACTGAGCCACACCAGCCAAGGCTCAGGGCTCACTTCTTACTGAGTCCCCTGGAGAAGTAGGGCCCAGGTCGCTCATTCTTGTCGTAGCCTGTGAATTGGCTCTGGAAGCCTTACTCAGGGCCTGTGCTTTGGACAAAGGGCAGGACCTATTTTTCTTTTGTACTTGACATTTGTCTAATGCTGCAAAAACCTATCAACATACAATTACACTTGTTTGGGTACCGCTGACCATTTGCTTCCATTTGGGAAATTTTAGCAGAGACGAGGACCAGCAGCTCTAAAGTGGACCCAGGAAAGGCAGCATTTGGTGCGCGGTTAGCCCCTCAGACCCTCCCATACCTTCAGGGCAACATGAGGGACACAGCAAGTCTCAGGGTTCGCCTTGCTTTTCTTCTTGAGTTGCTGTTTAGCAGTGAATCACAGTTATCACCAAAAAAATTTGTGTGAGAGCTGCGAATACAAAAAAACATAACACTCTCCCGAATTCCCAGTCCCCAAAGGCAGCCTCGGTGGTGCCTCCACGTTGGTCACTCTGCAACTTTGCATTTACAGCCACGGAAACGCGATTTCCTGCCCACAGTGTTGGGTCCTGCTGGGCATGCTGGTTCACGGCTGCTGTACGAGCAGCCAGCAACACCTTTCTCTCTCAGTGCACACCCATCTACACATCACTTTTAACGGCTTAAAGAATTTCCTTGGTGTAGATGCCGCAATGTGTCTAAACTTCTCCTACTGGTGACAAATATGGGCTTCTCTAATTTAATCGTGTTAGAAGTAGTTTGGTAAGAAATAACCCTGGAAATAGCATTTCTTTATCCTTGTGATAAAGCCCTAGGAATTCGGGAGTGAGCATGCTGGGCCAACGGACGTGCACTGTGTCTGGGTACACGCGGCCAAACTGGCTTCTAGAAAGAGTGTCCCGGTTTGCACTCCTCCAGCAGTTTACGAGAATATTTCTTGACGTATATCCTCATTAACCATGGATTTTCCCAATTTTTAAATATCTACCAGACTGAGGAATTTTAAAAAGATATCTCATTATTTTAATTGGAACCACGTTACTTATTAGCAAGATCGAGTTGCTCTTTCTTTGTCATCCATGCGCATTTCTTACCTTTTGAGTTGCCTTTTTCTAGATACGGTGGCTTCCGATCAACTCGGTCTTTGAGCGACTTCAGATTGGTCAGGTCTAGACTCCCCAGCTTTAGGGCCCAAGCTTCCACTTTATTTGCAAGTTATTATGAACCCCGTGACTCCGTGTATGCACACACATGCCCACACCATAGCCTAAAGAATGTTCTTCATGCCTGAAGTGATGTCTTGGGGAGCTCCGCCTTCCGTAGTCCATTTTTAATGGTCCTCTGAAGATCCGAATGAAAGGGCACACTCCTTGCCCAGCCCCCTGCAGGGTAAACGCACACCCTTTGCAAAGGCGGTTGCCAGTCTGTCCACTGACATCGGGAGCCCTGAACACACTCCAGCCTGGACAGAGAAGTCCACTCCTAGAGAACTTCCCCTACGAAAGTAACACAAGTAAAAGAAAGTCCATATGTAACTTATAACAAGGGCCTAATACAAAAGTTATAATAAACCGTAATTATGGTACAATCCCTCACTGCAAAATGATGTACCCAGTAAACAATAAAGATGTCAAAAGTGCTTCCCAGATAAGGTAAAATTAAAGGAGTTCATCATCACCAAGCCCTTATTATCTGAAATGTTAAAGGGACTTATCTAAGAAAAAGAAGATGATTAAAAATATGAACAGTAAAATGACAACAAACACAACTATCAACAACTAAACCTAAAAAAAAAGCCTAAACAAACAATAGAACAGAAACAGAATCACAGGAATGGAGAGCACATGGAGGGTTATCAGCGGGGAGGGGGATGGGGAGAATGAGGGGAAAAAGGTACAGGGAATAAGAAGCACAACTGGCAGGCACATCATAGACAGGGGGAGTTTAAGACTAGTGCGGGAAATGGAGAAGCCAGAGAACTTATATGCATGACCCATGGATGTGAATAAGTGGGGGGATGCTAGAGGGAAGGGGATGCAAGGTGGAGGGGAACAAAGGGGAGGAAAAATGGGACAACTGTAATAGCATAATCGAGAAAATATACTTTCTTTAAAAAATGATAAGGATCTCATAAACCTGGGAAATGTTCACAGAATATTGAATGAGCAAAGCCAGGTCACCAACGTTTGGACACCGGGGTTTGCAGCCACACACAAATTTACCTACCGCCGAACAAAGACCAGAAGGGAATGAGCATGAAAATGGGAAATAAAAAACAGTTTGGGGTTGTGGCTGACAGTTTATTTTACTCTCAGTGTTCTAAACCCCCTGTAATGTTCCTCTATTACCTGGATGACGATTGATAAGCATCTTGAATGTGGAAACTACAGAAGCACAGCAATAGCAGTGAGGCAGGTGTTACCACTTACCCCGGGCTGCCCCCGTTTCCAGAGCTCCAGCAGAACCCAGAGGACGGTCATATGAAGAACAAAGGCTGGGGTGAGGGTGGGGACCACGGAATCGCAGGCTGGGTTCTGGAAAGCAACTTGGACCTGCCTTTCTCCCTTCATCTTCCCAGCCGTGTTCTGCGGAGACCCTGGTGTCCCGCCCCGTGGGAGGAGAGAAGACCGCGGCTTCTCCTACAGGTCGTCTGTCTCCTTCTCCTGCCAGCCTCCTCTGGTGCTGGTGGGCTCTCCACGGAGGTTCTGCCAGTCAGACGGGACGTGGAGTGGCACCCAGCCCAGCTGCATAGGTGAGAGGTGATGGGGCAGAGTGTCCCAGCTGTGGGCCCAGGATGGTGCCTTTCCTTGCCCGTAGTCAATCAGGGGTGTGACTTGGGGGTGGGGTGGGGGGTACATCAAGAGGCAGGGAAATCAGGATGTGGACCCATTTTCTTTTCTACGCCTATTTCCCAGAGTGAGCAAGGACAATGGAAGCTCTGCTGACCATGTGGTCTGTTTCTTTGTTTTGTGTTCCAGACCCAACCCTGACCGTGTGCGCGGACCCTGGCATGCCGCAGTTTGGGATACAGAACAGCTCCCAGGGCTATGAGGTAATGAGGTGGGCCGAGATCCGGCCACTGTCAGCCTCAGAGGGCTGGGGCATGTCCTTGGAACAGCACTAGTGGGGGACGAGACCTTAGAAGCCAGAGAAAAGCTCTCTGCCTGTTTGAACTGAGCACAGGAGCCCCCTTCAGAAACAGCAAGGGGTTCACAGCAGCCGGAGAAGCTGATACAAAAGAAAGATCCACGTGTAGCTTCGCAATTACTTCAAAGCAACCCCATACAGTTGGGGCGGGATGCTTGTGGAAGTATAGAAATGAGTAAGACAGACAGACCTTGTGTCCTAAAGGTGTCTGCACCCACCGACATACCCAGGGCTTAGTGAGAAGAGTGGGAGGGAGCAGTGCCAAGTGGGAGATGGGCTCCCACCCTGTGGGCTTGTCCCAGTAGGATGCAGGCTCTGTGGACACAGCTCAAAATGAGCTTCAGGAGAAGGAAGGGATTGGACAGCCCAGGATGGGGCACTTTGAACAGGAAGCTGGAAAGTGGGGGTGGGGGTGTTCACGGCAGGACTATTGACTGGAGAAGGGGAAGAAGGGCGTTGTGGGCTGAGGCAAGGGTGGGGGTAGGAGTTGAGTCGTGGGAAAGTAGCAACCAAGTGACAGGTAGGAAGCATCACTGGATGGAAGGTGACCGTGGGACCTTTTATCCTCACCACAGGTTGGGAGCACAGTGCTCTTCCGCTGTCAGAAAGGTTACCTGCTTCAGGGCTCCACCACCAGGACCTGCCTCCCCAACCTGACCTGGAGCGGAACCCTGCCCGACTGTGTCCGTGAGTGCAGATGCGCCTGTGCCCCAACACAGCGCCCCACACAGTGCCCCTGGGTAGCACGTGGCCTCCCCTAGCTGGGCAGCCAGGACACGCTGGAATGCTCTGAGTGACAGGGAGGTCACACTTCTCACTGGGACCCACACTGGTCTCTGTCATCGGCATTCCTTGGGGACCTGCAGAGAACATTTTCACTCAAAAGCCTTTCTGATCTTTGAAGGCAATTCCTATGCCTGAACAAAATAAAAAGAGTTTTCAAGTGGCTGTGAAAACTAACAACTACCAAAGCCAGCCCTCGGGATGAAAGATTCCAGGTTTTGACCACGATTACTCCTGTTCCCTCAGGATAAGTGCCACAGGCTTTGGTTCCCCCAGGGCTGACAAGCCAGTATCCACGTGGTCTCCATCTTGGCCATTCCAATAGACATGGGGCTGGGATGTGGGGGAGGTGTGGGCAGGGAATGCTGGATGTGAGAGGGGCCCACGGGGAAGGAAGGGGCTGTTCCTTCCAGGGGCGGGGAATGGTCGAAAGGCCTCCCAAAGACCCTACTCTCCCCAGGTCCAACAATGTCTTTCTTCTCACCCAGCCCACCACTGCAGGCAGCCAGAAACGCCAACCCATGCCAACGTCGGGGCTCTGGACTTGCCCTCCATGGGCTACACGCTCATCTACTCCTGCCAGGAGGGCTTCTCCCTCAAGGGAGGCTCCGAGCACCGCACCTGCAAAGCAGATGGCAGCTGGACAGGCAAACCACCCATCTGCCTGGGTGAGTGTGCCCACTGGTGAGCCTCTCCAGGGCCAGAGGCCAGAGGTGACAGCTGAGCCTGAGTGAGGGGAGGGGGGCAAAGGAGAAGGAAGAAATACAACTTCCAGAAGCTGGATGCTGCCTCTGATTTTCTGGGGTGTTGAGTTTCTAGGAGGTAAAACCAGGACAGTCTAAAAAGGCAAGTAGCGAAGCCATCCCGAGTTTTGTTTGGCTACCTTCTACCTGAGCTTAAACACTCTCCCAAGATTATACTGAGTCACCAGACAGAGAAAATCTCTTTGTTTCAGCAAAGCAGAATAATAACGCACTATATGCATATTATAACCTTGATAAAACAGGACCTACCCACAGGTCCCTCGGGGTTACCAAGAGTTCACAAACTCCCCTCCCCCTGTTCTGAATTTATTCATTCTCTATTTCTTGATCATTATCCCTGTGCATACCTGTGCTAGCATGGAGAACTTGGAGGTAAAAGACAGAGACCCTGCCCTAAAGGAGCTCCCATTTAGTCACAGAAGACAGACAAAGTATCAGATGTAACAGTACCTTCCGGAACATAGAGATGGGCTGGATGCTGCAAGGATGCGCTGGAAAGGCACTAATTTGGCCTAAAAGGAGGAGGGGAGAAGTCAGGGAAGGCTTCCTGGAGAAGGTGGTCTGAGTCCAGTCTTAAGAATCCAGCAAGGAAAAACACTTAGTTTGGTACTGGAATGGCAGGGAAGTCTGTCTTACAGGTGATGAGCTCGTCGTATGCCAGGCATTATTCTAAGTACTATGTGCACTAACTCATTTACTCCTCATGGTCACCCTATGGGGCAGGTTCTATTCATACCCCCATTTAATATACAAATATAATCCGTAAAGAAACTGAAGCACAGAAAGGCTCAGTAACATGCCTGAGGTCACCAGTGGGTAAAGGGAAAAAGCTGAGATTCAAACCCTGAAGGTCTGAGTTCAGAATCTAAGCTCGTAAGTACCTTGTTATTCTTCCTCTCAGACACAGGCTTCAAGTTCAGAGGCTTTATCAGAGCTAGAATTTAATAACCATCTTGTATTTTCATCATATGAATCGTTATAGATATCTTTTATTTATGGAAAGTAATGACTTTTCCACATATGGTAATAATATAAGGTTTCTCTCTAAATGCCAATCTGTGAAGCAAAGGATTACCACTTCAGTTCCCAGTCAGGGCACATGCCTGGGTTTTCGGCCAGGTCCCCAGTAGGGGGTGCTCAAGAGGCAACCACCGCTGATGTTCCTCTCCCTCTCTTTCTTCCTCCCTTCCCCTCTGTCTAAAAATGAATAAATAAAATCTTAAAAAATAGTAATACAAGGTTTCGTTTTTAGAGTACATTTATTTAAGCTTTTCATGTGGTAAAATATGCATAATGTAAAATTGACCATTTTAACTATGGTTGAGAGTTCCCTCCTGATTGCGTGGCGCTATGCCAGGAGTGGAGTGTATGGCAAGACTGTGTCTCAGCCTTTGCCGCCCATTTCTGTGTGGGTGTTTTCTCAGGCAGCCGATATGTAGGAGTCACTCGGCTCCTCTCAGGGAGCTGACCCACAGTGTGGCTGTTTGTTCAACGTGTCCACAGGAGGAGGGAAACTCAGGAGCCTCTTATGTTGTCTTTTTGTCTTTTTGATCTGGAGTCCCTCCAATATATCTAGAATATAAGACCCTTATCAGATACATGATTGATAAAGATTTTCTCCCAGTCTGTGAGTTGTCTTTTTCTTTTCTTTTATTTTTTAATTTATAGTACATTCCCCTTTATTTCATTCATCACCTAAAATGAAACTAGATATCACGTTTTAAACTCCACTTTTGTCCTGTGTTAAATTTTTTTCAAGTGTTTTCACAGCCTTCCTGAGATATAATTGATGCACATAAATGTCACATATTTAATGTATACAATTCTAAGAGTTTTGATCTTTTCACTTTCATGTTGGTGCCATTTTAAGCACAGTTTTTTTATTATATTTTATTGATTATGCTATTACAGTTGTCCCATTTCTCCCCCATCATTCCCCTCCACCCTGCACACCCCCTCCCACCCACATTCCCCCCTTTAGTTCATGTCCATGTGTCATAAGGTCTTTAGCTTCTACTTTTCCCACACTATTCTTGCCCTCCCCCTGTCTATTTTCTACCCACCGTCTATGCTACTTATTCTCTGTGCCTTTTACCCCTCTCTCCTCCTCCCACTCCCCTGATGCTAACCCTCCATGTGATCTCCATTTCTGTGTTTCTGCTCCTGGTCTAGCTGTTTGCTTAGTTTGCTTTTGTTTTAGGTGTGGTTGTTAATAATGGTGAGTTTGCTGTCCTTTTACTGTCATATTTTTTATCTTCTTTTTCTTAGATAATTCCCTTTAACATTTCATATAATAAGGGCTTGGTAATGATGAACTCCTTGAACTTGACCTTATCTGAGAAGCACTTTATCTGCCCTTCCATTCTAAATGACAGCTTCACTGGATAAAGCAATCTTGGATGTAGGTCCTTGACTTTCATGACTTGGAATACTTCTTTCT